>CM038466.1:75112122-75712122 GCA_021464415.1 Lonicera japonica | reverse complement strand
TAAAAATATACATCAGCCGACAAAAATGCGTTTTCGCCACTAAAATATCTTATACCGGGTGATGTATAGATATAATGAAAAAACATTTCGAGAAGAGATATTACAACCTAAAAAAAGGTGATATTAATAAAGAGTGAAATTGTCTACTATCTTCTTTGCACATTCTTAAATTAAAGAATCCATCTGCAATCACAAATCACAACCAAACAGGGATTTTTTAAAGAACCCAAAAATGTGGATATGGGTAGAGGTACAAGCCCAATATTTTATTTATAGGAGGCTTAATTGGAAAATACGTTGGACTACTAGGCCCAAATCAAGTTAAGAATTAAGATTTAGGCTACTCATCATATAGTAAGGCCAGAATTTAAAAAACGTGTCGACTCTCGTTAGGATGGAGGGGTATTTTCCTTATTATTACAATAAATAAAAGAGATTTAGATATTTTTTATTTTTTTTTAAAATATATATATTATTAAGATATAACCATTGCCTATTAGCATTATAAGCAAATAACTAGATTGACCACTGAATTTTACGCAAAGTTTCAATTTGCCAACTCAATTTACCATTTGAACTTTAGCTTGTATTTCAATATATCCATTCCGTCTAATTTCAATTGCTAAAGTTAGAAAAATGGACATATGCAAGTCACATGACTTCAAATAAAGAGTTAAACCAATAAAACTAAACTCAAATTTTCCCCAATTTTTTCTCTCATCACCAACATCTCCGGCCACCACAAACTCAGTATTTCTTTCTTTCTCACCTTCACCCTATTGTGGAGCAACTAACCACTGGGCTAACACCAAATCCCTTTGGCTCTTTCTCTTTGTAAAATAAACTCTCTCTAAAATTTAAAAAGAAGACAACCCCTCTTAAATTTCTTCTCCATCAGATCTTCAAAATTTCAAACAAAAGGCTCAAATTCACAATTTATAGTGTTTCAGCTCTGTAGAAGAAGAACCTCAAATTCCCCTTAAAAGTTCACACACATACACAGTTCACATAGATATAACATGTATATATTAATACATGTATATATATACAGTTATAAGATCGCCTCATAATTTCGTGAACAACTCTTTGTTCTCCTCGTCGTTGCTCAAGTAGTTGAAGATTGCCAGAAATATGATTCCCAACCACGCCACCGGTTTTCCCTTGCTCTATTTCCTTTTATATTACTCGCCGAAAATCTGACAACGCCAATTGGCTGATTTATCACCACCACTATCACCATAACGTATCATATCAGATGTTATACAATACTTGACAACTAAGGTTTGTGTAACAATTTCCACATTACTTTCTCTCTTTATATATTTCTCTCTGCAAGCCACTATAATGGGTGCTTCGTATTGCAGACTTAAAACCTAGAAATTTTGGCACTGAAGTTCAATTGTAGGAGGGTGAAAGGTGGGAAAGAGAGAGATGTAAATAGTTGGTCGTGGCTAGAGATGTAGGTGATGAGAGAAAAGATATAGAAAATTTTGAATTTTAGTTCAATTGACAGTTTAGCACTTTATTTGAGATCATGTGCCTTGCACATGTACATTTTTTCTAACTTTAACGGCTGAAATTAGACTGAATGGGCACATTGAAACAAGGCCTTAAGTTCAATTGATAAATTGAGAAAAATAAAAATTTAATGAGCAAATTAAAATTTGGATAAGTTTAATGGCCAATTTAATTATTTACTCTAGAATTCTAGGTAAATATTATAGCACTACAAAAGGGCTTTCAACAAGAAGGATGCCAACCTATATCTTCTATTATTGATTAGTGATCGAGTCTGTATCAGACTATATTGCAATACGCGAACTTAGAGATGAGGGAGGTCAAGCTTCATAGTCAGTTCATCGTCGAGCTTCCCAAAGAGCTCCGCGGGGGTCTGTCCAAACTTAAGATGGGGATTTTTATTCGGATTATCAATGTTGTCTTGAAACCTTAAATTTATTTGTAACACAGAAAAATAGGCCAAAAGAGTATTTAATAAAAAGAGTTGAAGAGATTCTAACAATAATTCTTTATTGATCGATAATTTAGTAAAATCATTGCTGTGCTTAATGATTAAGGTGGATGTTGTGTTTGTATTTTATCTAAATATACTATTGTCGATTTATAATAATAATTGCGCGCTTGTAAATGGTTTGTCGTAAAAATTAAGAGTGTATAACCTTAAATAAGTGCGGTACATGTATTTTGGCTAAGTTTGTGTGTACCTCAATTAATTCCTTTCGATCTGTTCTATGACTTAACCTTCAAATATTGCATCTTGTGCCAACACTTGAGGCTTAATTTACACTACTAAAATCAATATACTTTTTCTCATAATCCCATCACAATTTTCACACTGACATTCATAATTAAAATAATTTGATACAGCACTCAGAGAAATATCTCGGTTACATCATCAGATGATCAGTTGGATTGCTTGTGTCAATTTGCTCATCGAACTAATTTTAATGCCTTTTCTTTAGGGATTATTGTATGTTAAAGTAGATAGAGTCAATATTTTTTGTTAATTGAAGATTCTTCTACTAATTTATTTTCAAAGTGGGCTTTTTTTTCCTTTTAATTATATATTGAGAATCCTTTACCTCTTCTAATACAAGTCATGATTTATTTACAAAGGAGTTCAATTCAGACTTTCAATTGTTCAAAAGAAAATATTTTACTTTTCAAAAATTTAAATCTTAGAAAAGTTCTAAAACAAAATAAGAAGGGTAGACGGTCACTACAACAAAACAAGTCCTCTGTTTTTGAAAACTGCGTCACTAAAAACTATGTTTAATTACATTAGTGATGAAAGATTTAGTTGCAATGTAATCACTAAAACCGTGTCACTTAAAACTTCGCTGGTTCAGGTGAGAGAAAATGGTTTTCTTCACAAAAGATTTTTGTCACAAAGAGTCTTTCCTTCACTAAAATTTTGTGTCATGCTTTGAGTTTCATCACTGATCTCTGGCTGTTGCTACTTTGTGACGAATTATAAATTTAACACCACTAAAACAATACATTTTATGATGAAATACAAATTTTTGTCACTACCATGCATATTACATTTTTGTGACTACAATGTGTCTTGTGGCAAATACTCTATCGCCAAGCTGTACAATTATATTTATAATGAAAATATTGTTCACAAATATTTTGTTACTAACTCAATAATTTGATGTAGTGAGTGATCAATAATTGTCATGTGAAAAAAAGAAAAAGAAAAAAAAAGGAGTGGGAGATAATAGAACCAATATGTTTCAACAAACGATTATGCTTGTCCTAGACTGAATAATAATGCCTTTTGATTGCATTATACTCTGTCTGTGGATCTATATATATGTATATGGAATAGTTTAGAATTAATGCAAACAAAAAATAGGCCTTTGTCTCGTCGTTAAGTTGGTAGGAAACATCAATAATTACACTTGAATTGAATCGAATCTTTCTTTTTTTCCTTTTCATTTCTATCAAAATCACTTGATCTTTTTTGTAAGAGGAATCTTACACTTCTCAACTTCATTAATTGATAAGTTATAACTCGCCAATGCATCCGATAAAAACATGTGCATCGAATATTGAAAAAGTGATATTCAGCTTAAATTGTGTTGCAACTTGCAACGCAAATGATACAAGTGTAGAAAGGTAAGCGTATGTTAGACTTAGCATCCAACAAACTATTTAGCTATATAATAAGATGTATAGCGTTTGTGTCAAATATGTGTTGGGCGATAAAATAAATACATTCTGAATTTTTTTGTTTGTTTTTCAACTTCAGGGCAGGACGGTGTATATTGTCCTAAACACCTATAATAAATATATTGCAAAAAGAATATGAATACTTAAGAAGATATTTAAAATATAAACAAAGTGTAAAGGGAAGAGAGACCAGACAATATCAAATGTTGTCTAGTGTAGGTCAATATATGTACATTATATCGTTGGGGACTCATTTTATCTTTTTCACGGTGTAATATTTTGCATGTTGATAAGATAATTTTAAGTATTAATTAATTTACACTTTTAGCATATGCGAGCGGTGATGATGCCTTAAGAATAATTAAACTACGCACATACGATTGTTAACATTATTATGAATGTTTTGCGATGGTGCTTAATTTGGACTAGGTTTTTTCAAATTTCGATCAAGCCGGCCAACAGAGCCTAGCTCGGATAGCTTACACATATTCGATTTTTTAATTTAGTTGAGATCAGTGTCATTGGTAGGCCAGGGTAGATCGATCGACTAAGTCATCCCTTAATTCTATACAATAAATAAAGAAATGGTTAAAGTAAACTTCTCAATCGATCTATTGTCTTAATTATATATGATTGGGATTTTTAATTTGTTCAAATTTTTTAATAATGCTTGAAAGAACAAGGCACTAGTATAGCCGTGTCGGATCCGTTTCATGACTACAACATTCAATCACTTCAATATCCCGGCCATTTAGTCAACTCGACAAATAATATATTAAGAGAAAAATAACATACATTATATATATTGATTACTTTTTAAAAATGAAACTAAACTAGCTCGTGATTTTGGTAATCCCGAAATGAAAGCATCCTGAATTTAGTTATATATAATGTAAAAATTCTATATATTATTTTATTAACCAAAAAGAATAATTAAAAATTAGCAAACAATAGGATTTAAATCCTAGATATATATAATTAGCAAGCTCCAAATTGTATATACCCGGCCAGTACGTACTGCATGGATCATTTACTAGCTCGTGATTTTGGTAATCCCGAAATGAAAGCATCCTGAATTTAGTTATATATAATGTAAAAATTCTATATATTATTATATTAACCAAAAAGAATAATTAAAAATTAGCAAACAATAGGATTTAAATCCTAGATATATATAATTAGCAAGCTCCAAATTGTATATACCCGGCCAGTACGTACTGCATGGATCATTTAAAGATTTTATTTACTATACTATATTTTTTTGGGGCAATTAGTATTAAGCCCCTATTTATCATCTTAATTAGTGCTAAGGACTACTAGAATATTGAAATTAGTAGTTAGTCCCTCTTAACTTATATATAATGAAAGCTTCCATAAATGCTAATATAATATGACCATACTAACCCTTTCAATCAAATAATGTAATTGCTAAGTTTACGTAATGGAAATATGGCAATTTAACTTTTTTTTTCTATTTCCTTAACTCAAATACTTAGATTTGGCAATAATTACAGGAAAAAACATATTAAAATCATAATTAAAACAGGAAAAACAATGTTAAACAATTAACTTCCATTAGCAATATAACCCATAATTTTGTCACTTATAACAGATAAGTCAATTTAAAATATATTGATTTTATGTATATTATCGTAATGAACAACCCACATGTATTAAGTAACTGTTTGTTGATGGAGAATGGTGCAGCTATAAGTATTGTTCCCATTAAATTTAAATTACAAACAAATAAATCTATATAAACAATATCAAATATATAGATTTAAAAAAAAAACTAGTATTTTATTGTAAAACGTTATAGTATTTTTATAATAAGAGATATTTTGTTTATTTTTATATAAACATAGTTAATGTTATATTCTAAAAGCTATTTTTTATTTTAAATTTTAAACTGAAGACATTAAAAATTAATAAAATAATAATAATAAAAAAAGACATTTAATAGGTGCATATTATGACATTGAACCGCATTAATTGCCTTTGAGAAGATAATAGCTCTTTCGATATCTTCAAACAGTTAACGTCTTTTTGTTTTTTTAAAATCCTATAATCAATAAATGAAACAATAATAAAATAGTAATATTAAAAGACATTAAAGATGTGTACCTTGCACCATGTGTAGTGGCAGTGAATGTAGATTAACTGTTCAAAACAATTAAACAGCTATTGCGACTCCTTATTTGTGCCTCATCCCATCGGAAGATTAGCCGTCACAACTATTCAACAATCATCACCCGATTTAAATGGGTTTAATGCTGTTAATAATCATATCCAAAGAATAGAATATTCAAGAAGGATCAATCATTTCCCTTTACAATCAATTATGTCTCACAATAGTGATAAGTCTCTTAAGAGATTAATCTCTTCACCCGCCATTCTAAAACCAAACAAGCACCGAAAGATAAATGAACAAACATTACCACCACCATCGCTTTCAGATTTTACTAAACTATAAGGTTCACCTATTGGGGTTAAGAACGATGTACATCCCATTGGACAAGAGATGTATGGCATCAACATGGATATTGTCGTAGAAGATAACATTGATGATGAATCTGAGAATACATACAAAAATGGAGATAAAAATGATGAAATGGGAGAAGATGTTGGCGATTAAGACAACGAAGATCATTCGACGACGATGAAATTTACGCTCATTACTCCTCCTTCGAAAATCCATATCCTAGAGATTTATGGTATTGTTTGAAGTATGTATATTTGTTTGTTATTTTTGAATAAAAATATTAGCATCGTGGTTTTGCTTTTGTGATATAGTAACTTTTGGTTAAAAACTGTCATAATTTGCTATATTTGGCATGTTTATTTACTTATTTATTTGAAATGTATATGTTGTACAGTCTTTTAATGATATTAATAATATCATTTTCTTTTTATGGTAATGTTATATATGGAGTATTCTTTTTTGAAAAGTTTCTTAATTAGTTTAATATTAACAAGTGATTCATTAGAAAAGTAAGGTTGAATTATTTTATTTTTTTAAAGTTCAGTGAAATAATTATATGTTATTACTATGTATAGTAAAATGCACACAAAGTGTAATTATTTAGATTTCAAAATTATTATATAGTATTTCAAATCATGATTACCAATAGTCTATATAATAAATATACACAATTTTTTTTATGTTAAAAATGACGACCAAGGTTTTGTAGTCAACGTCCTTGTAACATCAGTGTATCCAAAATAACACACAAAATCCATTATTATATGTATGTGATAGCAAGTTTTAATTTTGATTAGCTGTATTTGGGAAGTGTTGTTTGTTTTAATAAATATACATGTTTTGGTGGGAAGATATGGGTACTATTAAATCAATATAGATGGATATTAGAATTTTTTAAATCTCTTTAATTTTTTTTTTGGAAAACGGGTATGGTAATGCATAAATACATTGTAATTAATAGTGTCTATGTGATGAAATTGTGTTAATCGGTTACCTTCATTGTTGGAAAATATGTGCATTGGTTTGGTGTCATTATATTAAATGGGATACCATCAAAGATTTTATTTACCTACAGAAAGTAAAATATGCTATAGCTTTTGTTCAATATAACAGATGTAATCTTTTGGAATTTATTTGAATTTTGTTGGGAAATCTAAAATTAAGATAAATACCTACAAATTGTAAGTAGTAGTTACGAAAAGGTGAAATTAAGATTTGGTTATATGTTTTAATAGCTTTTCAAAACATATGTATTATTGTGGGGTTATTGCAAATGTTAATAATGTTAATAATAACTCATTGACCATTTGTAATCCGGAATGCACGACATATGGCATGAAATAATACGCCACTGACAATTGATGTTCGATACAGTTGGGATGTAGTATTAATTACAACTACTTTTGAAATATATGGCGATGTAACATTTGTAGTAAATACAAGTATTTTTATTTACAATAAATTGGATATATAGTAAGATAATAGAAAAAATGTTTGGCAATCCATTGCATCAACCATGAAATAATCACGTTTCGTATTTGAAAAATAATGGTGTAATTTATTTTAAACTAAAGCTCCTCAAATAAATATGGTTAATATCAGTTGAATTTAGAATCCATGGAAGTGCTTTCCAAAATAGTTATGTTCAATTTCACTTAGTGATATGGTGGACCTGTACACATGTCTCTTAGTGTACCTGTTCGGCAATAAATGATGAAATTCCATGGAAACTAATTCATAACCTGGCGAACCGGTACACATTGTGCTCATTGGACCATCCAGCATATATAGGTGGATCGGTACACAATTTATAGGTGGATCGGTACACAATTTGTTAATATGGACTTGTCAGGCAGTTAATCCAGGACAATGAATTTTTATTGCAAAAGTTGATCTTTTTAAATATGTTTTATAATTTAAAAAGGAGTTTAATTTTATGTTTTTCTTACAAATAAAGTCATATGGCCGGAGATTAATTAACACTCTTTTATTATCAATTTAAACATTTTTCAAAGAGCAATTTTACATCACCCCACCTAGAGTTTGAATCAAACTTTATGCCAAATTAAGTGTTCTTCTTCAAGAACGAAAATTCTGAACCCGTTATTGAAGTGCAAGGTTTTTAAGGAGATCGGAAAGAGTCCGAGGCATGTGATACATTGTGTTTCGAATTGAGAGATTTAAGGAGGAAATTGATGCACTAAAAATGACATCTATAAGTTATTCTTAAGTGATTCAAGATTGTACATCTGTGTCGGTCAATGATTAATCGAGTCTATATCTCTTGTGTTTATTATAGTGTAATTTGCTTTTGAGGATTAGTCTTGAACTACATGGATACCTCATTAATTCTGATGTTAATATTCTATTTGATTGATTGACTAATTTGATGTTTACTATACATGATTAAGCATATTTTTTAGAATTAAAATTAGTAGAAAATCAACCTAATCACAATTTTTTTTTTATAAAGGATCATAGAGTAAGTTACCTAGGTTAATTACTCCGCATTCGTAAGTTTTCATATTATACAGAAATTTTGTCTAAAGATTGCACAACTTTAAGCGTTATCGGAAGTGAGCAACTGCATTACATTACCCAGTGGTAAAATCATCGGAATGGCGAGCCAGTCAAAGTAGGTACACAATATGTGAAAACATTACTGAGTACAGATATACAATATGTGAAATGGATGTCTTACAAATAAACATCTATTTATGCATATATCTATTTGCATTTTAGTGACCTAGATTGATGCATGTGTTAAGTTTATCATAAACATATCTATTTGCCCCATTGAAAACATCATATATGTTTGCCTTACTAAATTTTATATATGTTTGACCCATCGAAATTATAGAAATTAATTTTTTTTATAATTTTGACTTCCATGACCACTGTTGCTTTTTGATCCTTTGATATTTATAATTTTTAAATGTTATAAATATTATATGTTTACCTTAATAGTGGTATACTTCTATGCATGTCTGACAAACATATTATAATACTAATACATATATATATATATATATATATATATACAGATATACCTACGCATGTTGTACAATAAATCTACCTTTCCGTGTTGAATCAACCATTAATTTAAATGCACGCCTAGATTTGTAAATGATATTTTTTATTGTTAAATGAGACATACATTGCGTCAAGAGTTGAGCATGCGACCAAAAAGCCCGCGTTTAAATAACCCAACGAGCTGGGTATTTTGAAAGTTTTCATATTCACTACTAGTAAATATATAAATAATGATAATGTGAAATTTAATTTTAAACTAAAAATATATTTACTCAATAGGTGGAACCCATGATGTTGAAAGGAGTGGGGGTACCAAAACTACCTACAAACAAAATGAACAGTAAGAAGGGAACAAAAAGAGCTACATTTGTTGTTCATATTTTTTGTCAGATAATATCCGTAGAGCGTGAATAGGATTTTTTTAGAATAATGCGGAATTAATAAAATAATTTAGATAAATTATTCGTTTAAGTCAACAAAAAGAGCTTTGATTTCATTGCAAACATCTTTGAATGACGAAGGCATTTGATATTTGTTTGCAGCCATTTTCCTGTATATATAATTAGAATTTACCCATAATTAGTATTGTTAACACTAATGACACTGAAATGCATAGTATAAACTGTGAAGTAATCAATAGTTTCATATTATATCGTAATATGATTAAAATTACTCTTATTGTTGATTTATGTGGTGCAAACAAGTGGTTTGCTATCCAGTTAAGTAAACAAGTAAAAAAAACAAAGGGTTTAGTCGATTGGACACAATTACTAAGCAAAATATATACTGTTTCCGATGTGAGAGGGACATAAGGACTTGAATTATATATAACGTAAACTCAATGTCAAAAATTCAAAATTTGTTTTAAATTAGACAAGTTTTTCAAAATTCAAACAAGTTTATTTCTGGATATGTAGATATATGATTTTTGTATTTATTATACCCAATATTCTATGTAATATATGTGTTTATTTTAAATAAGGTAGTATTGTTTTTCGAAAATCAAATCAGTTTATTTTTGGATATATTGTTGTACAATCATTATATTATTTATGCACAAAATGCACTGTATAATAAGTGTTACAAACACTTTAAAAACGTAGGTGTGCATATAATAATATTGTTTTTTTTTATTTTGAGTCATACACAGTCAAAATGAAATTAAACATCAAATAAGAATTGAAAATGTTCTAAAAATATTTATTTAAATATTACAAATGAACATGGGTAAGAAAAATGAAAAAATAAAGTATATCAATCTTTGGTTTATTTTTTTCAAATTTGTTACTAATTTTAAAGGTGCATATGTCAACTAATAACCTGGGAACATATATAAATTATTGGATCCAATAATTTCGCCCAACTTAAATATAGACATAAATATGAAATACAAACAACTTAACATGGAAATTTAAAAGTCCAAACGATGTGAACATATAATTAATGCCAATAATCCCCGCCCACTATTCATGATATTTATTTCGTAATAATTGTATTTATAAACTTATAATGACATTAAATGTAACAAATATATTTGATATTTATAAAAAATAATATTAATATTAATGAATATAACAGATGTGTGGTAAAAATACATCGAATAAATTTAATAATCATGAAATTTATTAGACATATGTACATCTAGTTTATTACTGATATACAATATTAATGTATATATATATAAACATGTAAAATAACGTATTACAGATATGCGGATTTTTTTTTGTAAAATATCAAATATAACATATATGTAATACTAATATATATTTTTATATATATAAACATGCAACATAATGTATTAAAGATACATGTAAAATAAGTGTAAACTATCAAATGTAACAGATATATAATGATATATATGTGTATATATATATTTGTTTATAAACATGTAAAACAATGTATTACAGATACATGTAAAATAATTATAAACTATCAAATGTAACATATATATGTATCAAACATATATATATATATATATGTTTATCAGAGTTTAAATAACTGTAAAATACAAAATGTAACAGATATATAATACTAATGTATATAATAACAAAATTAAGAAAAATGATAGATATATTTGTAATTCAAAATTTATAAGAATAAACTTTCAGTTTAAATAACATGTATATCTATAATACCAATATATATATATATAAACATGTAAAACAATGTATTACAGATACATGTATATAAGTATTAGATATATGTAAATCTAGTATATTAGAGATATACAACATTAATGTATATATATAAACATGTAAAATAATGTATTACAGCTATGTATAAAAAAAAGTGTAAAATATCAAATGTAATAGATATGTAATACTAATATATATATATATATATATATATATATAAACATACAACACAATGTATTACAGATATGTGTAAACTATCAAATGTAACAGATATATATATACATGCAACATAATGTATTACATATATAAGTATCAGACATATGTAAATATAGTTTATTACAGATATACAACATTAATGTATATATATAAACATGTAAAATAATGTATTACATATATATGTACAAAAATTTGTAAAATATCAAATGTAACCGATATGTAATACTAATATATATATTACATATACGTGTAAACTATAAAATGTAAGATATATATATATATATATATATATAAACATGCAGCATAATGTATTACAGATACATGTAAAATAATTGTAAACTATCAAATGTCACAGATATATAATATTAATATATATATATATATATATAAACATGCAACATAATGTATTACAAATACATGTAAAATAAGTGTAAACTATCAAATGTAACAGATATATAATAATATATATGTATATATAAACATGTAAAACAATGTATTATATATACATGTAAAATAAGTGTAAAATAGAAAATGTAATAGATATATAATACTATATATATTTGTATATAATCATGTAAAACAATGTATTACAGATACATGTAAAATAGGTGTAAAATAATTAATGTAACAGATATATAATACTAATGTATATAAGAACATAATTATGAAGAATGATATATATATACACATTAGAGTTTAAGTAAGTATAAAATAAAAAACGTAACATATATAATACTAATGTATATAAGAACAAAATTAAGAAAATTGATAGATATATTTGTAATTCAAAATTTATAAGAATAAACTTTCAAAATTTAATAAACATGTATATCTATAATAATAATATATATATATATATATATATCAACATTTATAATAAGAAAACGTATAAATGTAAAAAATAATAAATATCAAAACATAAAAATTATTAAATATTAACTCAATATATTTTCAAAACAGATGTATAAAAAATAATAAATTAATATACGAAGATATATAGAAAGATACAAATGTGGTATTTTTGAAAATGATGCAACATATATACATATTATAAAATAATTTTATTATATAATATATTCATATAAATTCGAATAAATATCACTATTTTCAAACAAATACAAACAATATCATAGTAAAATAGACAAAATACTATTTACTTAATGTATCTTCACACCAGATATATATAAAATCATAATATAATATACAAAAAAATGATAAACATATATATAATTTCATAACAGATATATAGACAATCATTAATTACTATACATATACTTATAACCATATACATGTAAACTATATGTGTAAAAAATAAAAACTGTTAAATACTAACTTATTGTATTTTCATAACAAATATATGAACTATCATAGATTAATAGGCGTACAAATCTAGATAGGTACATATTTATGTTTTCCAAACAGGTACAACATATAAACATGTTATGCAATAATATTACAGTAAATTATTATGATTTAGAAGCAATATCAAAAGCTATAAAAAACATGAAAAATATTAGTTATTTGGATAAGACAGAAAATAGATATACATTAATTTAATATTTTTCGGACAAAATCAGTAAATTCCATAAACTAATAGGATACCAAACTTAACATATTCTCAAAATAGTTGAAACAACTAAACATATTATAAAAAAATTATTATAATTTATAGACAACATCTCATAATTTTCAAAACATATATAAACAAATGTTATATAATTGAAACATCCGTAAATTCATAACTAGTTATAACATAACATATTTCGGCAAATATGTAAAAAAGTCATTATAACATAATATATTTCGGCACATATGTTAAAAAATTCATAAGTACTTACCAAAACAATTGAAACATCCGTAATATTATATAATTGTTTGAATTAAATACAATCAAACACAACTCAACAAGTAGTGCCGTGATTTTCTCAGTGCAAAATGTTTCCTTACGATTCATCATGGGCATAATAGTCTTATTCATTAAAATGCACAACTCATCATTAATAATAAAAATCCTATTTTAAGAAACAATTTGAAAGGAGGGATCTAATCCTAATAACAGAATACATGTTGTCCTAACCACTAATATGTTTCAAAAAGAGGGATGAAATCCTAGTTTTCTATATTTTTTTTAAGATTGTACGTTTATACTCAAACCTGACATGCATCGCGCACTCAATGTAAACTGGTAACTAAAACTGTAAATAGGAAGAACAGAAAAAAAGAAAAAAAAAAAAAAAGAGAGAAAGAAAGGGAGATTGAAAAGATAACGATCAGAGTGATAACGAAGAAACGAAGATGGAAGAAGCTAAGCATCAATATTGATTAATTATTGGGTTCTTCAACTATCAACGTACGTTGTTAAATTAGTCTTTACATTATTAATATTGCTCCGATCCTTCAATTCGTCAATTTTTACCAATTTATAATTAACAGAAATGGATATGGTTACGAATTTATTAACCAGGCCATGCACTCGAGTTTGTGATAATTAAATATTTATATCTGCATGCACAGTTCTATTTGCCACGAACAATTAAAATTCGTGATTAACTTCAATTATCTTCTCATGTCATAGTCTAGGTCGACTTTGGTATTATGTTTAAAACCTTTCAATATCTCCTCTATTTGGAATGAACTATGAGAGTATCCACATTTTCTTTTTACAGAAAAGATAGCAAAGAATACACCAGTCCCGGACAGTGATAATAATATAATTGAAGTTGGTCACAGTACTTTATGTAATAAGATCCCACTTAATTGACAGTAACTGTGACTAGATTCATACAGCTAATAATTGAATATAAATTAGATGGAGGGACCAAATTGAATCAACTGCAGTATAGTTTAAGGGCCAAATGACGCAATTGATTGCTCAATGAATATATTTTATTATTATTTTTTTTAATAAAAAGAGGTATGAATCTCCATTTCATTACAAATAATTAAAAAATCACTCTATCTTAAGTAAGATTTGAACTTTGAAATATTGTGAATCCATTAGCCTAAAATGTTAAGTTAAAAAAGGCAATGAAATACTCAGAAGAAAAAGAAATATAGAGTGAGATCCCACTACCACCGTTGATGTCACTTTTACAACTTTCAAAACCTAGGTCATACCTAAAAGCTAGCTTAAATGAAATGTTGTCATCCCCACCATAAAATTAATTAAAACTGACAGCAATAGTTCCTCTAAATTGTTCATAAAAAAATGGTTAGTTTTGAATAAATAATCACAACATATATATATATATATATATATATTCTAGTATATATTGATGCATGTAGTGTTTACATGAATGGCCGGCCTGTCTCTCTTTCCATTTTCTTTACCTTTTTTACTTTAACCGTGTGATGATTTCGCACACGTAATTGCATTCGTTCCACTAACTTATCATTTAAGTAATTACTAATTACGTCTAGGAGATGAGTAGGTTATAATATCTCGCCTTTGCATGTTGGGGGCGTAAGATCTCAAATTTGTGCCACGAGACCTCCTCTTCACTCTACCTTCCTTCTTCCATCCCTTTCCCCTGTGGTTTGGTTCTCGAATATATCTGTGTATCTATAAAAAATATCAACTAAGGCTCTGTTAGATAGCAACATGAAAAATGAAAATAAAAATAACTAATTTAGGTGAGAAGATGGAAAATAAGTTGAGGGATGTTGTGAGATTAACTCTTGCTTTTTGCATTTTTCCATGACAAAATTTTCTTTGGGTGATGGTGGAGAAATTTTTTCGACAAAATATTAAAAGAGGATGGAGGACATATACTCACAAAAATGAGTATGAGATGGAGAGGATCTCATCATATGCCTCAACTTATTTTCTATCTTCTCACCCAAATTAGTTGTTTTTATTTTCATTTTCTATGTTACTATCAAACGGAGCCTAAGTGTATAATATAACATAAAATATAAATACAAATTTTCTAAATAGTTTACATATGTTTTTGGTCAATCATTCTCCAATTTTTCTTTAGATTATGTCGTTGAGATAATATTAAAGATACTTTTTGAAAAATTTACAGTGTTTTTGGCATGAGTTCCATCCTAATCTCTTAATATAATGCCATTTACATTTAGTTGGCCAGCTCTTTATCTCGGATGGGAATCAAAAGATTTTGAGTTCGATTTTTTGTAACCACCACGCGCGCCTCTCCTTTTTCCAAGATCAAATACTAGGCATATCAGCAGGGGCGGAGCCATGTAGTGGCGAGGTGGGGCCATGGCCCCACCTGGACTTGTTTCAAAATTTTATGAAGTATGGGGGTTTGTTTGTAACAGCACAGAAAGTCAAGGGCTGAGGATGTAATTAAAGAAAGGCAGTTGCCAGTTGGGCAGGGGCAGAAGGGCCTATGTGTGATAAGTCTTACAAGTTGAGGGGATGGTGTTTGTAATTAGTAGATGAAGATTGGGGCCTTCTTATAATCTCATATATATATTTTTTTGGGTTAATTTTTTTTGGATATTAAGATTTAAGTGTTTTAATTCTCATTTGCTTCTTAAATTGTTAACTTATTTGTTTGTTGGTTATTATTTATTAATGTTGATTTAATTTTTAAATTATTAAATATTGATATTAATGTTGATATTTGCTTTTAGGTGTTTATTAATATATTTGTTTGTTGGTTATTATTTATTAAGGTTGATTTTGTTTATTAGATTGTTAAATATTGATAATAAATTTTGTTATTGAGGTTGATTTTCTTATTAGATTATTATTTGATAAGTTAATATTGAAATTAATATATTTATTTTTTGGTTATTGTGGTTGATTCAATATTAGCTTAGAAAATTTCTGAACAAATTTTTTGTTGGCCCCACCTGAACAAAATTTCTGGCTCCGCCACTGCATATCAGTGACCGCTTGTATTAAAATTAAAATAACACATATATTCTTTTAATTTTTCATGGGTATGGCTATTAGAACTCCAAAAAAATACTTTAGCAGTACACTGATATACATAATGGTTGACCACAATAAAAAGATGAACGGAAAATAAAATTCCCTAGTTTAAAACTCAGCGAAGAGTAGGGGTGTGCAAAAAAACCGAAAAACTAAAAAACCGGCCCGAACTGAATCGAATTAGTCGGTTTTTAAGGTTTTCGATCTCGGTTCGGTTGGGTAAAATGAAAACCGAAAAGGGTCGGTTCGGTTATTGGTTACCGGTGTTACATAACCGGTGAAAACCGAACCGAACCGACAACACATGTGTCATTCATCTATTGGTTCGATGTATAAGTTTATTCCTTTTTAAAAAAATATAAAATAAAAATATATATGAGTTAAAATTAAAACCCTAATATCTAACACAAACAAGCCACCCATTCCCAAAACCGAAAAAACCGATTTAGACCAAACCGAAAAAACCGACCCGACCGATTTTAAGCCTTCACCGGTTCGGTTCGGTTGATCATTATAACAAAACCGACATGTCGGTTCGGTTTACACTATACCCGCACGGTTCGGTTAACTGAACCATGCACACCCTTAGCGAAGATTAGAAAACCAACCTAAGGCCGGCCCTGACTTTTGAGGGGCTTTAGGCAAATTCTTCTCCTAGGGCCCTTTTGCAAAAAGGGTTCGATACGTTGAACAATTTATATAAAGAATGTTCTTTTAGTAACGAAAATTTGTCGTTAGAGGGTTGATCCTTTCTTGATCCAAATCCTACATGTATATAATTATATCAATAAATTTGTGACAAATAAAAAATAAACCTTAATTGCATTGACAACTAAGAAATAGTTAACCGTGACAAGAAATATTTAAATAATAAAAACAAATTAAAATTTTCAGTCTTTACATTTCATAAATAGTAGAATTTAAGTTAAAATAAAAATTAAAAGATAATTTCATTCAACAACAACCCGAAAAAAATATCAAATGCCGCTAATATAAATAATTATATAACGAGTAAATTTATTTTAAATGGTTTTATGTAGTTAGAAAGAACTATTATTATGATTTTTCAAATTCATGTTAATTGATCAATAACCGTAGTACTAAAAAATACAAAATTAAATTATATTTTGCACATGATATAAAATAGTAATCTACATTCATGTAGAAGTCGACACAATAAAATTGAAATAGTAACATTTAGAGAGAGAAAACACTTTGATATTTGGTGCGTGAACTATTTACATTAATAATTAAAATTTTTTTCATGTATTCTTAAATTGTGTTAGTAGGTGGGTCTAATATTTTTATTTAAGTAGTTAATTGGACTTCGTATGCTTTCACTTTTTGTCAACCATTAGAGTCTTGCTTTTATAATATTCAACATTAGATCATACTAAAAAACAGTGGCAAAGGCAAAAATCTAAATTAGTGGGGGGTTTGATTACTAAAAGAAATTAAGTTATAAATTTTTTTTGACAAAGACAATACAAGAACTTTTAAGTGGGATATAAACTAGTATCTATATATATATATTAAAACAAAACAGCCTCAAAATTTTTCCTACCCATTTAGTCTTTCTCTTTTCAGATTCTTTATACTTTTTTGGAATTTCTTCTTTTAGAAACTTCTTTCTTAATTGAAAATATGTGATTGGGCATTTATTCCATTATATTATTGGAAAAAGTATGAGCATTAATGGAGCTTTTAAGATAGTTAATACATTTGAAACCCATTTAATCTAATTAATATATATAAATAATTGTGTGTCTCAAGAAACCATTAATTCTAATTCTCGTGTTACCATTTCATATATTGTCCTACTTTATTAACCCCTTAACTATATTAACATTTCATACTCTCAATTACCCTTAAACAATATAATATGAGTATATATATACATATATCTTCTCTTAATCTCTTTAATCCACTCTCTACACATTCTCTTATGTTTTTCCCAAGAATTTCTAGAAAGAGTGGATTAAAAACTAGATGCCTCTCTTTACCATTTTCAATTACACTTTCATTGTTTCTCACTTCTCATTTTTTTCGTCTGTTACAATTTTCATTGTTGATAGGTTACATATTTTCACATGATTTTTTCGCAACCAATATGCTTGTTTCTTACTTTCTTTCACAAAGATTTTTTTACAATGATTTCAATTATACATAATTTTCGTTGTTAATAAATATTTTCAAAATATGGTACATGCATGTTTTATTGTGTTACAAATTCAGATTTTATAAAGTTCTGTATGTACTCATATATATAAAACAATATATCTAAATCACTAAATACTAAAATTATTTTATAAATCTAATTTTTTTTTAAAAATATTTACTTTTATAAAGTGTGACTAGCTAGGAATATTGAAGGAAATATAATTTATTCATTGCATGTTTGTTTTCTTGCATTTTGTAGGGTTTACACAATAGTTGCAAAATTTATTTATAGATATATATTCATTTATTGTATATGTAAGATAAACATGTTGTTTAAAAATTATGTAAATGTTTCACTTAGCTTCTACAATTAGGATGATATTTTCTGTCGTTCGTAAGAGAAAGAATAGTAATTATTTTGAACTAATAAATTATTAGTTTGCTTGAAATTTAACTGATTCATATACGCAAAAGTAGACACAAGGTATTTATACCCTTTATGAATATTTTATCAAACATTTAAATGTTTGACAAAAAATGCATGTGCATCGCACAGGTTAACACGCTAGTTTTGAATTAAATATTTAAGAACATTTTCTATAAGAGTAAATTGATCCGTTTAAAGGACTGTCAATCAAGATTTGTAAAAGGGTGTGTTATTTTAGCTTTACGGGACTTACGAATTTTGAAAAGAGTAGAGTTTGGTGTTAAAAAAATATAAGTCAAATTGACACCAATTTTAAAATTAAAGATAGAGCTTTTGAGAGAATAAAAAAATGTGTCCTAATAAACGCATATCCCATGGCTTGAACACATGATCAAAACAACAATACCAAAGCCACAATCCAGTGAACAAAACGCCACTCTTAATCCTTATATCTAATGCAAAATACTTTTAACTATTTTAACGTATATATATAAAAGCCCAAAATAATCCGAGGTCCTGTCGCATGGGGACCTTAGGTGGTGACCTGAGCCGCCTATGCCCAAGGCCAGCCCTGAACCAACCCCATTATTTCTACTATTTTAGTAGTAACATAAATTATATAGAAAATAATAATAAAGGACATTACATAAATAATGGTTATAATAAAGGACATCCATTTTAATTAATTAGTTTAAGGACAACATTTTAATCAAAGACAAAATATTAATTAATTTATTATTTTAATTAATTAAGTTGAATTATAATACTACCCTTCTTAAAGATAAATACAAGAAAATAAATTTGCAATTGATTTAATAAAAATAAATTCAAACTAATTCAAACACACATCAAAAGAAAATCAAACAAGAAGATAACGTAAGTGTGAGAATCCACAAATGTGACCCCCGGGTCTCGATCCTGTGTTTAGGCGTCTGAAACATCGAAAAGGATTCAGTTTTTTCATTTGCTTCTAAGTGTTGATAACTCATATCGGGTGTCCTTCTATCCTATTTATAGATGCAAGAGTCGCCAGTATATTTTACGAGAAAACAGACAAAAAAAGAGTCGTGTAAGAGGAAAGGCTATAAACAAGCCTTTCTTTACACGTTCGTCTGCGAAACTAGGATTCTATAGGGTTCGAAAACTATGTTACGGATTAGGAAGGTGTTTAGCACCCGTTCCGCCCTTTCGGTCTCTAGTGGTCTTTTATATGTTTATTTTATGTTGAAAAACTTGGATACTTTTATTGACAGTCTACTACTTTTCGAATGAAAAAAATCCTAATTTTGAGAAAAACGGAAAAATGGATGAAAACCTTTGTGTTCCGAGATCCGATGTTTTGTTTTGAAAGATGTAAATACAAGTGACAAAAGCCTTTTATTTAAGAGAGAGTTTCCCGTATTATTTTCTCAAATAATGACGATTTCCTCGTGTTTTGATTATTTTGAAAAAGTTCAGATCTTGTATCGGGACTAATTTAATATGAAATTAGAACTCTTTGAGGGGAGTTTTATCAGGCACGTCGCAGTCTATGAAAAAGACGAGATATGCCGAATTTTAATTCATAAATAAGTTTTATCGGTTCGGGTTTTTAAAAACCTAGTTTTATCTGAGCGATAATATGCTTACTTTTCTAGTTTTGCAGATGGTTTTATCATGGTCTTTGTTTTGAAAAATAGTAAACTATTTTATAACTTGGCAATAAGTTTATTCAAATAAAACGTGGACAGAACAACAGAAGTAAAACAAGTCCACAGATATCTAATTTTAAATACTAGAAGAGACTTTCTTTACCTTCCCGACGAGAATAATAATAAGAAAGAAAATATAAAATAGCAGAGAGATCTTCGGCGACAATAATCTTTTCCTTCTTCAGATATTTTCGAGAATTCGATTCCAAAAGCGGGGCACGTCGAGTTTCAAGAATAGATTCGATAATTCTTTAGAAATAAGACGATCGTAGAAAATACTTGATAAGAGACCAGAAAATCAAATATAAAACTCAGAATTCTTAGATCCCAAGTTCTGTCCTAGAACCCTTGGGGCTGTTGGCCCATTTATAGTGCTCGGGGAGGATTGTCGGGCGACATTTTTTCAGAAAAGGCAAGTGTCGCGCGACAAACGGTTAAAGTGATGTCTTTGACAGACTGATGTATCAGAGAGTGGATGGTCTAGGTCAGAGGGGTTTATTGTGCGACACAAGAGAGATTGTCGCGCGATAATCCCTTTTAAAAACAGGTTTGTTTGGCCAATAAACCTTTTCGGGGCAATTTCAGGTGCTCGGGTAGGTCCCGAACTCTAAAAAATGTACTTATTGATAGTCGTTAAGGTTCTTGCGGGGGTCACAGAACGGGGTGTCTACAGACCCTCTCGACTCAAGCTCCTTACTTGCAAGGAATTGAGGCGACCGCAAGAGACCGTGGTCTATGGTTTTCACAAGAACTCTAAGGAAGTGTGCGTATGCAATAAGTGTTAATGAATGCCTCCGGAGAGGGATTTTGTTACCTCATTGCCTCTTTCGAGGGCTTTTATTTATTCCACTTGCCTCAGATGGGAGGACTACCATTGCTCCACTTTGTCTCTCTAGGAGGGCTTTGATCTTCTCGCATCATGTGAGAGGACTACCATTGCTCCACTTTGCCTTTCTGGGAGGGCTTTGTTCTTCTCGCCTCATGTTGGAGGACTACCATTTCTCCACTTTGCCTCTCTGGGAGAGATTTTGCTCTTCTTGCCTCATGTGGGAGGACTACCATTGCTCCTCTTTGCCTATCTGGGAAGGCTTTGATCTTCTCGCCTCATGTGGGAGGACTACCATTGCTCCACTTTGCTTTTCTGGGAGGGCTTTGTTCTCCTCGCCTTATGTGGGAGGACTATCATTGCTCCACTTTGCCTCTCTGGGAGGGCTTTTATTTACTCCACATGCCTCAGATGGGAGGATTACCATTGCTCCACTTGCCTCAGATGGGAGAACTACCAATGCTCCATTTTGCCTCTCTAGGAAGGCTTTGATCTTCTCGCCTCATGTGGGCGGACTACCATTGCTCCACTTTGCCTCTCTGGGAGGGCTTTGATCTGTAAAAATAATGAAATTTGCCTCTGGGAGGGCTTTTGTGAGTTTTTTTGCCTCTGGCGAGGGCTTGTGCTCGTGATTTTGTATCGAGGAGAGCTTGTGATTGTGGTTTGCCTTTGGAGAAATTAGTTGTCTCTCTTCGACTGCTAGAGTGAGAGAGAGAAATTTTGTGTGAGTGAAAGGAGCTCATCAGGAGTTTAATCTATATTTTCTTCGTATCCTTTTGAAATTTTACTATTATTTGTTTTCTCAAGTGAGAACACTTCTTTTTAGAAGGCAATTTTCGGATTTCTTCTGTTCTTCACAGAGTGATGATTCGAAGGTTTATTTCCAAGTCATCTCTTCTGTATCGTGCTGAAAAGAAAATTTGTTTAAAAGGGCAATCTCTGATCCCTGATCTCTGATCTATTTTTTTCTCATCTTTTCACTTTATGGGCCCGCATCGTTTTCTGTTTTTCGATGTCCTTATTTCTCCCTCTTTTGGGAAAGACTTTTCCTGGCCTTCTCTGTTTTTGACCAAGAGTCTTTTATCCTTTTATCGTGATCAGGAGCCTTACTCACCCAAAACGATGCCCTGAGCCGGTTTTGGCCTAACTATCACTTTTAGTGTGACTCTGTCTGTCACTCTACATTTTTGTTTCCCTCGCTTGCTCTGGGCGCTCATGCGAGATTTTTCTCTTTTCTAATCTTTCAATTATTCTATTCTCGTCTTATTTTCTTTTCTCTTGATGGTCTTGGCCTTTTTGGGAGATCAAGGATCCCTTTAACCGATTGTATTTTGTTCTCGCGATTTTTGGAGAGATGACTTGAAAGTCTTTTTCCTTGGGATATTCACCATGAGTGTGTGGTATATAGAAAGGCTTCAAAAACTGTTTATTTGAAGCATTCTTGCCATTTGTCGCGCGACAAACGTGACCAGTATATAACCCCTTGCTGAGCTCATTTTAGCCTTTTTTCTCTCTTTTTTCTAACGCTGAAGCTTTGCCGCTTTACCGATTTTTCTGACCTTCTCCATTATTTTACCCATATACTGATGGATACCGCATAGCCAGATCGTCTTGAGGTTGACCAGGAGGAGGTCACCTTTACCTACGCTCAGGGAGTTCTCCGCTACAGCCCTCACTATGACAATTAGGCGGACCTTGACTGGTACGACGAGGACGGGGTGGACCACAGTCGTGTTGTGGTCTACCGAGATGTTACCCGGGCTACTCCAGTCCCGGACGTTCCTTGGCTCTTAATGGAGCCTGTCTTGTATGAGATCCGTCGACGGTCTCTAGTATGTTTTCTCGAAATCCTTCTATTCATATATGTTTATTAATTTATTATCTCTGTCGTTTCTTGTATGTTTCAAATAATTCTCATGTTAATACACATGCTTGCTTGATAATACTATCCGATTTTTTTAGAGAACACATACTTTACTGTGATGCCCTTAGATTTTTAGGAATTTACATAATTTTACCCCTACAGTTATATAACTCCTATAATTACACTAAAGTACCCTCAGATTTAAAAAATTACATAATTTACCCCTATAGCCCTATAACTTTCATAATTACACAAAAATACCCTCAGGTTTAGAAAATTACAGAATTTACCCCTATAGCCCTATTACTCTCATAATTACACCAAAATACCCTCAGATTTTGGAAAAATACATAATTTACCCTTATAACCCTATATCTCTCATATTTACACCAAAATACTCTCAGGTTTAGAAAATTACATAATTTACCCCTATAGCCCTATAACTATCATAATTATACCAAAATATTCTCAGGTTTTAAAAAATTACATAATTTACCCCTATAGCCCTATAACTCTTATAATTATACCAAAATACCCTCAGGTTTTGAAAAATTATATAATTTACCCTTATAACCATATATATCTCATAATTACACCAAAATACCCTCAGGTTTAAAAAATTACATAATTTACTCTTATAGCCCTATAACTCTCATAATTATACCAAAATACCCTCAGGCTTTAGAAAATTACATAATTTACCCCTATAGCCTTATAACTCTTATAATTACACCAAAATACCCTCAAGTTTTGGCAAATTACATAATTTACTCTTATAACCCTATATCTCTCATATTTACACCAAAATATCCTCAGGTTTTGAAAAATTACATAATTTACCCTTATAACCCTATAACTCTCATAATTACACCAAAATACCCTTAGGTTTAAAAAATTACATAATTTACCCCTATAGCCTTATAACTCTCATAATTACACCAAAATACCTTCAAGTTTAAAAAATTACATAATTTACCCCTATAACCCTATAACTCTCATAATTACACCAAAATACTCTCAGGTTTAAAAAGTTACACAATTTACCCTTATAGCCCTATATTTATATATACATTTATGTTTGTTGTCTGTAGTGAATTGGCTGAGGTTAGGGTTCTCCCAGCACCATTTCTCTAGAGTGGCAACAGGCACCGGCCCCTGTCCAGGAGTTGCTCTTTGCGACTCCTTTTAATTTTTTCTTTGACGCCCTATTAGAGCGGGTGTCTAGGACAGCAGTCTTGGTGTCGGTGCTGGCCTCTTATTGGTCGGATACCACCTATACCTTCCACTAGAGCTGGGGAGAGATGACGACGACCCCTTAGATTTGTTTGCTCTGACTGGGATACCTTCGAGGGGGTTCCTATCCAGATTGACGTTCCTTTGCGTCTCACTACAGAGGGTATTGTTGGTGCTTTAGGATGGTTCCCAAAGCGAAGGAGTTCCGGTGATACGATACCCCGGGCTGTCTTGGTTACACGCTTAGCAACAGAGAAAGCTCGACTGGCCGCTTCAGGAGTGCCGATGACCAGACAGAAGGCGCGCCAGTATGCCCGCATTTTTTTCTTGCTGACGCTCCATGACTTATTCGAGGCTCGTGAGGGGACACGACCCATCTCTGGTGGCTGCCTTACATCTAAGACTTCAGCATCATGTTCGATTACGATTAGGGCGACTTCATTCTGACTGTCCTCTATGATGCTATGGATGAGGTCTCTCGTCATTTGGCCCTGAACCTCAAAGGATTTTCTTTGCTGTGGGAGGTATATATTTTCACCCCTTATCTTTGTTTTTAGTCCTTACATTTTATTCGCTGATTGTTGCTAATATTCTCTATGTCTTTTTTTTTTTCAGAGTTGGTTCGTGACCTACACCCGCATGGGTCGCGCCCAGGTGGATCTCCTCGTTGAGAATAAAGATCAGTTTTCCCTTCTCTGCCGATTCATAGCGGGGAACTATAGGGCTCCTTACGTATATCAAACCAGAGAGACCGGAGCTACTGCGGTCCATGACCTGTTAAAGGAGCATGTAAGTACTTTAGTATTTCGTTTATTTAAATAATAATAGTAATAAAATAGAAATAACTGAATGAAATTTATTCTCTTTTCAGATTGACTGGGCCCCTCAGGTTGGTTTGGGTCTCCATTTTGGGTATGGCCCTACTTTGACCGCCTTGAGAACCAGGCGGCTGATTAGGGACAAGTACGGTCTTCACTTTTATCTGAGTGAGAGGGTTATCCGCCAGCACACACCAACCCAGTGGCCTTGGGTTCAGCTATTTCCACCAGTTTTGATGAGGCGGACGGGCGAGATCGACCCGGTGATAGTGCAGGCTCTGGTGGACGGCCTCGATTTTCAAACGTTTATAGAGGAAGAAGACTAGATGAGGGAGCGGAAGGGAACTCGAGGACGGGTTTTCTATGAGCGGTATCAGGCATTGGATGATGACCCTAACTATATACGAGGGCAGGCCCATCTATCTAGGACGGTCCTGGGACACCTGCCACTCGTCCCCGATCAGAGGGATAATATTCCTGATTTCAACGATGAGGACCTTGAGGGAGAGAAGGGTGTTCCTACTGTTGCCAGGGGTGATAGACCTGAGGGGGTGAGGGAGGTGGGACGACGGTAGTTCCTGAGCAGTCACCTCAGACGACGCCTTTGGAGGAGCAGCACGCTGATGCTAAGGGTTTTGAGTTTTCCACTGGTCCGTTGGTATCTCATGGGGTTATTTTTGACGATGTTGAGGCCGCTGAGAGAGGAGGAGCAGGCTTTTCAGAGAGGTCCTGGGAGCTCGAGGATTTTGGGGCTGACTACGAGCAGTTCGGGCGGACCCCTCTTGCCGCGGTGGCTACTCCTTCTAGTGGGGTCCTGCTTTTGAGGGAGACAACTATTGCGAATCCTCCAGGTGTTCGTACGTATGCTACCTTGACCCCTCTTCCACCGACGGTCATGGGTCCTCCAGCCCGATCTCCAAGTCTCAGCGGCTCATCTTCCCGGCCTCCCCTATTCCCAATCCGCAAGGAGGGTGGGTCTACTTTTGCGGCTATTTCGGCGGGTTCGTCTGTTCTTCTGGTTGATATACTGCCACTTTTTCAGAACATCACTTATGTCGGCCCTGGTCTACTTCGATACACGGTGCCCAAGTATCCCCTTCCTGAGGATATTTTTGATTACTTGGGTGGTCGCACCGGTGATGAGGTACATACTTTATTTTTCTCTTGATGATCCTTCATATTTGTTTATCCTAAACGTGTTAATTCTCTTTCTTTATGTCTTTTACTGCGGGTGGGTGTTCGTGTGGCGGACCTGAGAGCCTTACATGCCTAGTACCTCTACAACTGAAACTTTCTCCAGTTCGTCAGTCGAGACCTTACAGCATACATGCGTAATTATCAAAGGGCGATCGATATTTTTCTACAGACGGACGACCCTCTGACTTCTTTTCATGCCTGGACGGAGTCCGGAAGAGTAGTAGTCGGACTTTCAGGCGCTCTTGATCTTCTGTGATCCATCCCACAGCTCTTGTTCAGTCAACGGGGCCCTCTCAGACGGCTGTTCCTCCCCCTCAGGATGTCCCAATAGTTGATCTCACTCCCGAGGAGGGCTCGGGTGATAGTGAGAGCGTGTCAAAGCGCGCTCGAGTAGATTAGTTTTCCCTTTTTGCACTATTTTGTTAGTTCGGATAAACATGTAGTTTTTTTTAGACAAAAATGTTTAGTAGTTTCTTAGTTTTGAAAACTGTTTCTATTGGATTATAAACTTTCAATCTGTGATGATGATATATATATATATATTTTTCTCTTATGCGTTTGTGACAAAAGTATTAACATTTTATATATGCTCATAAAATTAGGGGGTTTTAGGAATCATACCGTGTGATACAGTGGTTTTTTAGGCTTCCTGTAAAAGAACAAAGTAAATACAATGCATATAAAAGTGGTTCTTTTTTGGCAAGAATGATTTTACGTATCTCAAAAGAGAAAATAAAAAAGGGATAGAACTAGGTTTGTCGCGCGACAATCCTCCATGGATCTAGATTTTTCACGCGACAAACAGGTACAGAATCAACTTTTTTGCTATAAATACACCCATCTTCCTTCCTTCATCCCCATACCCTTCTCAAATGTCTTCTTACCGCACAAATTCTAATTTTTCTTATATCGAAGCCCGAGATGCTTTGGTATCTTCTGAGAATGGTTTGAATTTTGGTGTATTCAGTCCCTTAGCGGCATGGTGTTATCGTCCTATAGATTTCTCCTTTTTGTTAGGCGCTTCGTATTTCTGGAGTTCTGCGGATCATCTTTTCTGTTTTGGATTAGACGAGCTTTGTCCGACTTATGAAGAGTTTTTCTGACTGTTGTGCTCTGACACCCGTCTCCCGATGGCTGTTCCTATAGAGGAACTCGGTCCCCAAGATATGTCGATTGCCTTGTTATCTATCCCCCAGCGGCATGCGATGATTTTATTATCGACGGGCTTCTCGATCTTCATAAAATGGTGAGATTTTTTCATCGTTATGAAGATAGGGCATCTTATAGCGTGGGACGTATTACGGCGGCCCTGATCTGCCTCATTTCTGATATGCTGCTAGTGACAGGTTCTTCCTGTGTTGATTCGACTATCCTGAGTTTGATATATCAAGCTAGAAATAAAGAGTCTATAGTGCCTATCGTTATCACCGAGACTCTAAATAGCCTGGATGATTTCCAAAGGGAGGCCTCACCTTTTTTAAGGGGAGTTCACGTTTGTTGTATATGTGATTACTGGAGCGTTTTCGATCAGTGTGGTTCAACGAAGTTCGGCTAAACAGTCTGACACACTTTTTCTGCCTCCCCTCTTCAGTGCTTTGACCATGTCTTCCTTAAATTAGACGGTGTGGTTTTCGGAGAATTTTTTTGCTATTCGGTGGAACATTCCTTGGTGAAAACTAAGGGCGATAGTGCTTGGTACCGGGGGTCAGAACTACGTCCAGCTCTGAGGACTCTGTTTTACCTTTTTCTATCTCCCAGGATGTCTTCTTCGGTAATTCAACGTACCTCAGAATATTTTCCTTAGTCTAAATAACTTCTCTTCTGAGTCTAAATTTATAACTCTGTATGTTTCCTTATCAGTGGATAAAATGTGGCGTGCTCGAATGACTCATCAGTTCAGCTATGCTCATTTTGGTATTACCTGGCCCATTCGGGTTGACATTTTTCGCTCTTACTGGCAGTCTCTGGAAGGATAGCTGATTGATGACCTCTTTCAAATGGAGTGATTTTGATTTATGGATATTGGGGCTACTAAGGATAACATTGTCTTAGCGTACCAGATCTTGGATGAGGCTCGAATCGATTTGGCCACTGAGGACCCTACTTGGCCAACCCCTAGGGTTTAGGTTTTTTCTGCATGTTTGCTTTCAAAAGTCTTCTTTGTAACCTTCGTTGTTCTGAACCACCTTAATAATATACGAGGGACTGCTTGTGAAAAATAATTTTTTATAATGTTTAAACCGGGCCTGAAGTCACTTCTCAGGTTGCCTATGTTCCCCGTTTGATTTTTAAAAAATAAAAGTTGAGTTGGGGCTCAGGTTTACGTAGTTCTTATCTATTCATGATACATCTATTGATAATACTTCTTCAAACGATCCATGTTGACTGGTGAATGCAGTAACTGTCCGTCCAAGTCCGTGAGTAAGGCGGCACCCCCTATATCAATCTCTTTGATGATATACGGTCCAGTCCACTTATGCCCGAACTTTTCTCTCAGATCCCTGGCTAATTCTCGAATCTCTTTCAACACGATGTCGTTCTTACTGATACCTCGAGTCTTTACTTTCTGGTTAAAGGCTCAAGCGACTCTTTTCTGATACCCTTGATGGTGATACACGACTTTCAGTCTCTTTTCATATAGTAGGGCCAGTTCATTATAATGTGCCTGGACCCACTCCAACTCATTAACTTGGTTTTCGAGCATTACTCTAAAGGAGTGGACTTTTAACTCAACAGGGATGACTGTTTTTATCCCATATGTAAGAGAAAATAGGGTTTCCCGGTAAAAACTCTCTCAGTGGTGTGGTACCCCACAATGCATATGTTAATTTTTCTAGCCTGTCCCGGCAGGTGTCGGTCATCTTACTTAGAATATTTTTTAGGTTCTTGTTGACGGTCTCAACTGCCCCATTGGTTTGTGGTCTATATGGCGAAGATCTGTGTCTAATAATGCCATATTTCTCCATGACAGCGTTAGCCTCTCATTCGAAGTGGGTGCCATTGTCCGAGATGATCTCATGTGGGATCCCATATCGACAGATGATGTTCCGTCTAATGAATTGGATAACTTTTTTGGCATCAAGGGTCTGGAAGGATTCGGCCTCTACCCACTTGGTGAAGTAGTCGATGGCTACTAGTATAAACTCGTGGCCGTTGTTTGCCTTGGGAGAGATCTTCCCAATGATGTCGATTCCTCAGGTCGCGAAAGGCCAGGGGCGGTCATATTGTACAACTCTTTTGGGGGGAGCTTCTGAGACTTGGCATAAATTTGGCATTTGTGACAACGGCGTACGTGATTAATGCAATCGTTTTGCAGGGTAAACCAGTAGTAACCTTGTCTGATAATTTTGCGGGCTAGCGTATAACTGCTCATATGAGGTCCACAATCCTCCCATGTATCTGATTCATCATTTTGACAGATTCTTCTTTAGTAAGACATTATAGACGAGTCTCGCTGTAATTTCTCTTATACAGCCTTCCGGCGCAAAGTATGAATCTTGACGCTAATCTTCTGAGCGTAACCCGCGTTCTCTTGTTTGTTTGTTCGGGATACTGATGGTTCTTCAATAAATTCCAGATGTCATAAAATCAGGTGGATGAGTCCCCGCTCTCTTTATCTTCTATCTGAAGGGCCATGCATTGAGCCTGTCCTGATCTTCTTTGTACTGTAAGAGTAATTTCTTCCATCCCCTCCGGGATATTGATCATGGATGTCAGAGTTGCTAGTGCGTCAGCAAAACTGTTTTGTGACCGAAAAACATAGTAAGACTTTGAGTGTTCAATTCTCCCTGCGACATTCTTTAGCCGGGCGAGGTATGGGACTAACTTCTTATCTCTGATCTTCTATTTTTTTCAGAACTTGGTGGACCACTAATGCTGAATCTCCGTACACTTGTATTCTCTTTATACCCTTTTGGAGCGTGATCTCTAATCCGATTATATAGGCTTCATACTCGGCCATGTTGTTGGTACAGAAGAAGTCTAGACGATAGGATACCGGGGAGTGAGTTTGATCTGGAGATACTAACAGGATGCCTATCCCATTTTTATTTCGGTTGGCGGCCTCGTCAAAGTACAACTTTCAGTCTTTATCGGTCTCAAGATTTATGATAGATTCATCTGGGAACTCGACTTTTTCCAGCATGTCTTCCAATAATAGATTGTGGGCTAGGTAGTCAGCTATGATCTTACCTTTAACTGCCTTTTGGGTCATGTAAGTAATGTCAAACTCGGAGAGTAAAAATAACCATTTTGCCATACGGTTTGAGAGGGCCAGTTTCTCAAAAAAGTATTTCAGTAGATTAATTCACGATACCAGGATGACCGAAAAAATTAGCATGTAATGACGTAATTTCTGCGTTACCCAAACAAGAGCGGTGCATGATTTCTCCAATGACGTATAGTTTATCTCGAACGGGGATAATTTCTTCCTAACATAGTAAATGGCCTGCTCCTTTTGCGTATCGGTTAGATATTGGACTAGCATGGCTCCCATAATCGTATCGATGACTGTTAGGTATAGGATTAATGGCAGCCCGGTCTGTGGTGGGGCCAATACTGGAGGGTTGGAGAGGTAGTCTTTGATTTTATCGAAAGCCTCTTGGCACTGATCGTCCCACCCCATTTTCCTGGTGAGGATTTCCTCAGGAGCTTGAAGACGGGTTCGCACGTTTCAGTGAGTTGAGAGATGAACCTGCTGATGTACTGTAAATTACCTAAAAATCCACGGACTTTTCTATCGGTACGAGGCTCGGGCATATCTCGAATAGCTTTAACCTTGGCGGGGTCTACCTCGATTCTTTTCTTACTGACGACATAGCCCAGGAGTTTCCCTTTGGTTACCCCAAACACACACTTTTACAGATTGAGTCTCATCTGATACTGGCAGAATCGGTCAAAGAAGGCCCATAAGGTTGGGACATGGCCTTCCCTTTCTTTCGACTTGATAATTATATCGTCCACATATACTTCTACTTCTTTGTGGATCATGTCGTGAAAGATAGCTGTAACTACCCTCTAATATGTCGCCTCGGCATTCTTTAGCCTGAATGGCATGACAGTGTAGCATTACGTCCTCCACGGTGTGATGAATGTCGTTTTCTTTTGGTAATCTAGGTGCATCTTGATCTGATTATACCCAGCGAAACCGTCCATGAATGATATCAAGGCATGATTGGCAGTATTATCCACTATCAAATCAATGTTGAGTAATAAGAAATCATCTTTTGGGCAAGCTTTGTTGAGATCTCGGTAGTCCACACACATGCGGACTTTTCCATTTGCCTTCAGAACAGGCACAATGTTGGCTAACCATGAAGGGTAGTCGATCACTCGCAAGAACCCCACAATCAACTGTTTCATCACTTCTTCATTTACTTTTAGGGACCATTTCGGCATAAGCTTTCTTAGTTTCTGTTTGACGGGCCTGGACTCTGGCTTGGTGTGTATCTCGTGCATGACTATCTGGCTATTTCAACCCGGTATATCGACATAGGATCAGGCAAAGACATCCACGTACTCATTCAGAGTTTGTGTGAATTCCTCTCCCTCAGTTTCGTTTAAATTTGCCCCAATACACACCTCTTTTTTTTCCTCTTCAGCCCGAGGTTAATCACAAGAGTGTCTCATTCCTCACTTTGCATACGCTGCTCCTCCTGCTTGGGGTGTTCGTTTAGTCTTTTCAGGTCCATAGAGACAATTACAGAATTAAAACTAACAGGATACTGAAAAATGGAATCTTTTTTACTGATAATAGTGTTTACATGTACAAGTTTAAAAAGAAAATCTAGGAGTGACTCCTCCCTAGCCCGACCCTCACTCTTTTTCTTATCTCTCACACTTATAATTTCACTCTTTCCCCCTTCGGGTACTCTGGATCGGTGTGAATTAAGTATACAGAATCATCTCTCAGTTCATCATTCTCTAGGACCATGACGTCAAAGGGATCTCCGATCATTTCTTCCTCTTCATCTTCTTTGTCTTCACTTTCTTCTTTCAGTCCGATCGTTAATTTGGTGGAAAAGGTATGTATGACATATTTTTTGAGATAAAGGTCCTCTTCATAGAAGATTTCCCATCCTGAAAGGTTATCTCCATTGCTATTTCTCCAAGGCTCCTGAAAGCCGCAAAAGGGAAAGTCCTTTTCTTATTTGATAAAAAACCCATTTAGCGAGCTGAAACTCGGATACCAATGCCATTGACCTCTTTTTTCTTGGTTGTCTTCATCGGTGTGTTGGTATCCCAAACCTTCTCTCTCGAATCTTGTCACTGGTTTCAAAGCCTGAAGTAGTCCTTACTGCCCGATTCCTAAACTGGCTCCGGACAAGTATTTCATCATTCTCAGCATATTCTGATCTTGGCACTAAGACTAGGGATATTATTTGGGGGTAGATACTCGATCCTTTGGGTGGTAAGAGCTTGCACTTGAGGCTCGTAAGAAAAGCCTCCCAACTGTATGCTCTGGCTCCCAATGCCTAAGACGGGTAATTCCAGATCCGCCAAGGTCTTTTCATGATCTCATTGGATGGTGATTATCTTTCCTTCGAACGGTATCTTTATTTTTTGGTATAAGGAAGAGGGGATTACTCCTATATTGTGTAGCCACGCTTTACCCAACATGAGGTTAAAACTGGAGGGGATGTCTATGATTTGAAAATAGGCCAAAAATTTTTTGGGACAGACCATGAGATCAAGCTTCAAAGAGCCCAGAACGGCCATTCTAGTGTTGTCATATGCTCTAACGGTTACAGCCGGCGGAGAGAGCTCTATATCCGAAATACCCAAACATCTGGCGGTCTTCAGAGGACAAACATTTATAGTTGACTCGTTGTCGATAAGAACCTACGACAGGATCTTTTCTCGGGTCCGAACGGTAATATGGAGTGTCAGACTGTGTTTCTTTCCCAGCAGAGATAGGTCTTCATCTGAGAATGACAGACTTTTTTGGACTGAAAGCGACCTAATCATGCTTGGCTGTTGTTCGGGTGTAGAATATGGCGATATGACGACCTCGTCCAGGAGTTTGATGAAGGCAGTCCTGTGAGGTTTGGAGACAACCAGGAGGCCCCAAATGGCGATGTGTGCTTAGGTTTTCTTCAACTGCTCCAATACTCGGTCATCCCCTATTTTCTTGGGGGGAGGCTATTTTTCGACATTTATTGGTGGTGGCTGATATACCCTCCCCGAACGGGTGATTTGCTGTATCCACAGGGATGCGAGGTCTAATTCTTTTGAGGCTTTTTGTGAATTTGGTTCTAACGACCAACTAAAAGTCTTGGGGGAGGTCTCTATCATATAAATTGTCTCTTTGGGAGGGCCTCGGGGCCTCCATGGTTATTTCTTCTTGTCCTGGGTTCATCATATTTCAGATTTTCTAGAATTGGTCTTGATTGTAAGTTGGTCGGAGATCCCTTGGTTTACTTTTCCTAAACTCTACCCGGGTAGGAAGTTCATCTTAGCCATCTACTGATTAATTATTGGATTGAGGACTGGGGCAACTTGAATTTTCTTAAGCAACATAGCAGGTGATTTTTCCTCTTTGTAAGCTGGGTTATCTCGATTGAGTCCTATGGGGTCAAAACCCTCTTCATCAGTAGCTAGGGCATTAATACCTACAGACGGAGCATGGTTGGGAAGGGGGTTGTTGGTAACATTGGGCCCACCTGGTGCGGGGATGGTTCTAGCCTCGATTAGGTCCTGAATACGGTGGTGAAGTGCTAAACATCGTTCTGTGTCATGACCAGCAGCTTGATGATACACACAATTTTCATTCATTTTTTAGGTGTTGGGAATAGGGTTTGGTAGGGGTGTGGGTTAAGTGGAGGATTAGTCTGGTATTTCGAAGTAATTCCAGACTTTTGACCAGGGTAGTGGGAAGGGTGCATAAATTCCTTCTCTTCTTGACTTCGGTGTTCAAAGAGTCTCCTTATGTAGGCCAACTCATCGGATGTGTTTGTTGCAACTGCTGAAATGGGTTTTGTTGATAGGGGCATGAGCTCAGTTGGTTCACGGCTGGAGTCGCTGTCTTTTTTTCGGTATACGAGGCTTTCTTAGTATTGATCTCTACCTTCTTAGCTAGTTCTTCCTCTACTTGCGATCCCATGCTTAACAGAGCCCTGAAGTGTGGAAAGACATGCTTTCCCATGCAACTCAATACAGCCAGAGTGAAATTCTTCTGTATGATCTCCAACTGTTCTTTTTCATTGGACTGTTTGGACATTTGGGAGGCCATTTCTCTCCAGCATGTGACAAAATCGCTGAAGCTTTCTTTCTCGCATTGCTTGGCCATCTCTAGGTGTTTACGGGTAATCTCTAAATCCTCGTTGGACCCGTACTTAGTCATAAACTCCTTGACGATGTCTTCCCAAGTCTGCGTGTGATGCCTCTCTAGATCGAAAAACTATCTCAAGGCTGCCCCCGTGAGAGTCATATGAAATACTTGAGCTAGCTCGGGCTCTTCGCAACCAGACACTTGCATGGATCTGATGTATGATTAGAGGTGAGTCCTTGGGGGTGTGGTTCCAGTAAATTTGGTGATGGAGGGGAGCTTGAATTCCTAGATCAATCTTGCTTCTGGATAGAGGGAGAATGCATTCATGTCTGTAATTTGATGTACTCATTTTATTAGGGAAACTCCCTTCTGTAGGATCGTCATATGTTCCTTTAATTTCTTTATTTTTTTGCTCTCTTTCGACACTTCGTCGGGCTGTTCCCAAGCTTAACTGACTCTACAGACACTGCCTGAAGTCGGTTGATATCTGGGTACTCATTGGGAGGGGCTACCAGGGCTGGTGGTGGGACAGGTCTCACTGGAACTTGCGGCCATTACTGGTACTGAGGATCAAAACCTAGTTGGATTTGGGGTTGCGGCCAAACAATGGGTGGCTCTTGTTGTTGATAAGTAGGACTTGAATCCGGGGCTCACTGATTTTGGTTGTTGGGTTCGGTTTGAACGAGATCGGCTGGGATGAGACCCGTTTTCTGTGGGTTGGTTTCTTGGACTGGGGAAAGTACTTGTGATGAGTGCCTTTGATTTGGATCTCGATTCGATGGTAGTCGTTCAAATCCCGATGGTGCAGTTCGTTCGGATGACAACTCTTTTATTTGAATTCGGGTACCCTGTTGCTCGGTCGTGAGGCTTGCTAGATTCTTACTAACGATCATTAGTAAGCAATTTATCTCGACTAGGGTTGGCTGGACTGCTGATGCCTCGGCTAGGCTTTGATATATTTCTTGATTCTCACGTCCATCGGCCATTGTGGATATGTTTGGTCTTACTAATCTTCCGGTATGATCTCGACAGGCCCAACCTTTCAGACTGTCGTCGTTTATGGCTGTAGATAAAACCACGTGGTGGAGATGAAGAAAGATTATGGTGCGACTCGATTTTTGTCAAAAGAATCACTAAAGAAAAAAAATCACCGAGAAAAGACTCGGGTTTTAAAGGGGTGGTGTAAAGGAATCCGTAAGGTGGTACATCCCCTACGGCTGTTTGACAAGTGTTTTAGCCGACTCGATCTTATATGCAGCGTAGGTGTACGAATGGTTAAGGCTTCAAGCTCCCTCATATTTGGTAAGACCTTGCGATATACCCTAGGGGCAGGTACGTGCAAGAATCTTTTGATATACTTCCCGGGTACGTGAGTGTTCTCGTCGCTCGATATACCTCGGGGGCGTACTTGGCCAAGGAGAGTGAAAGTAAATGTTTTCGATTTATGTTGGCCCAAGCAAACCAACTCTCTACTCACTTATAATACTTTCGAGGGTTTGGAGTAATTTCACACTCGTAGAACCAATGTATGATTTGTGAAGTGCGTGTAAAGTTTAAAAGGTCAGGTTTACAAATATCATTATCTTTATTACGTATTTTTTGAAAAACCTCGATTTTTTAAAAAAAGGTTTCTTCGCAATCAATTAATATAGAAAAGATGTAAGGAAAGCAGTAAAAGCAAATATTCAACAAATAAATAAAAGTCCATATATAAGAGCCTAGTTTTGTAGTAGAGTTACCACTGTGAGAATCCGCAAATATGACCCCCGGGTCTCGATCCTGTGTTTGGGCGTCTGAAACATCGGAAAGGATTATGTTGTTCCATTTACTTCTAAGTGTTGATAACTCATATCGGGTGTCCTTCTATCCTATTTCTAGATGTAAGAGGATTCGTTCAGAGTCGTCAGTACGTTTTATGAGAAAAGGACAAAAAGGGGTCGTGTAAGAGAAAAGGCAATAGACAAGCCTTTCTTTACACGTTCGTCTGCGAAACCAAAATTCTATAGGGTTCGAAAACTATGTTACGGATTGGAAAGTTGTTAAGCACCTGTTCCGCCTTTCGGTCTCTAGTGGTCTTTTATATGTTTATTTTATGTTGAAAAACTTGGATACTTTTACTGACAGTCTACTACTTCCCGAATGAAAAAATCCTAATTTTGGAAAAAATGGGAAAAGGGATGAAAACCTTTGTGTTCCGAGATCCGATAGTCGTTAGGGTTCTTGCGGGGGTCACAAATCGGGGTGTCTATAGTAAGGATTATTCAAGAAAAGTCAAAAGAAGAAAATATCTCAAAATAACCAGACATATTGTGAGACTGAAGTTGCAAATATGTCTGAGGCGTATTCTCCCGTAATAGCAAACTTACATATTAAGTTATATTCTTCTAATTAGTTTTCTGACAGACATATTAAATTGCGTTCTTCTAATTAATTTTTAGACAGACATATTAAGTTGCACCATTTCAATTTTTTGTTAGATATATTAAGTCACATATATCTTTTCAATTTTCTAAATAGTATATTAAGTTAATTTTTTTTAATTTTTTGGCAGACATATTAATTTACATTTTTCAATTACACGTTATTATATGTGTGTTAGAGGACACGTGGCTTTTTTTAGACTTATTATATCTTATCATTGTTCACTTTTTTTAGACTTATTGGGGTGCGTTTGGCGCGCCAGATAAAAAGGTAGAATATGATATGATAAGAGTCAGAATTACTTAGATAGTACTTATGTGGGATATGATTGGAAAGAAATTAGTACAATAATGATTAAGCGAAATCGAATAAGACAATAACTAGTAAGATAAAGATTTAATAAACTTTACATTTGATGTAGTCCCGAATTATAAGTCCAGATATTATATAACACAACTCACTTTTGTATTCAAAATACATGCAATTTTAATTGTTGTTCACAAAAATAATTTTTGTTTGTTGCTAATGCGATTCTCTTATTTATTAATAAGATTCATAAAAAACTCTTTCAGTAAAAAAGTTTTATGCTACAATATTTACGAACTTAAGCATTAAGTATAGTTTCAAATTCGAATGTAAATTTTATTTTTTATAAAATTAAATTTTTTTTATAAATACCTTAATTTAATAATACAAAAATAAAAATACCATATTATACGATAAATGAATTTTATTAGTTGAGTTACGGTGATTTTGGGTGGTCGAAAATTTTCATTAATCAATTTGATTGCAACATGAGCTTGTGTATTATGACTTATTGAAGTTATCTTCGTTGGCAACATGAATTTTATATGTCTATTTGTGTACTCTATATTCATATTAGACATATTGAAGTTATATTCGTTGTTGTTTATTATGTCTGAATAAGTTTCTTGTTGTTGGTAAGTTTTAAAATTTATTTTCTTATCATTTTTGTTGAATCTAAATTAAGCTAACTTTCAAATTTTTGTTGATTGAGATTTATTTCTAAATATTTATTTTTGAAAAAACATTTTTATATTTTTTTTCTAATTGTCGTTTTTATAGTTAATAAGGGTACTGTTGAAAATTTGTTTAATTCTTATTTTTGATTAATTTTAATTAATTTTGTTCTTTGTTAAAAAGTTGTCTTTAAATTAAGTTTAAAAATATAATATATTTTGTTAGAAAGAGAGTAAGAGATTTGTTTTTAAAAAAAAATTCCCTAAATTATAATTTTTACCGGCGAATTTTTTAAAGCAAATATTATATATATATATATATATATATGGAGTGGTAGCATAGTAGAAAAATGGGTGAATTTTTTCACCCCACTCCTAGGTTCGAGCAACATGGACCTCATTTTTCATCCCTCTCCTCTCGTGACCGACCATTATATGTATCATTTGTATTATTGTAATGCTTGTATAAAAAAAAAAAAAAAAAAAAAAGAAAGATTTACTAAAATGGAAGAAGCAGTAGAATAGAATGTAGTGTAATGGCAGACGTGGCGTTCTAGCAAATCGTGAGAGAAAGGAACGGCCCAGATTATCTTTCACCTCTCCTCCCTATATACTTGTTCATAATCTTCCATTTTCACACTCCCCACTGATCACCATTCTCGATCTCTCCCTCTCACCCGATCACTTGAATCTCTCTCTCTCTCTCTAGAATTAATTAATTAATTAATTAATTTGATAGATAGATAGATGTCATTACAGCAGCGCCCACTTCCTCCACAAATCAAGAGAACAACAAGCATGACGGGGATAACCATCGACATGAGTGACGTGGACTCCCCTCTACCTCAAAAATCTATCTTCAACAATCCGGTGGTCGTGGCTACTAGCGAGTACGATGACCGTCCGATTGCCATGGTCTCACCCAGACACCGTAAGCCGATTATTGCAGAGGATAATTTCTTGACGACGTGTGACCGTTGTAGACGCCGTTTATCGCATGGTCATGACATCTATATGTACAGGTACCACCTCACCTCACCTCAATCTCTCTAGCCATATATATACATACATACATACATACATACATACATGTAACACGTGCACCACTGTAAAATATATAAGCCAAAGATAAAATAAGTTTATTTTCGTCATGTCTTAATTTGTAAAAAATAATTTGATGTTTTAAATTGGAAAAGAGTTGTTGTTTGAGATTTTTATCCTAGTGGCACAACACACCTCAAAATAAATTTAGTATATATATCATAATTTACAAATTGAAATCACTAATTTGATACCAAAGAATCGAACATTTTATTATATCCACCCGACTAAGACTACTCTTGCTTTCTTGCTATAGGCGATTTTTAATTAACATTTTTTTTAAGACATAATCAATATAATCAGATTATAACAGATAAGTTTTGTCATTCATTATAAATGGGATAAGCATGATTTCAATAAATAATTAATATACCATAATTTTGTGAACAGGGGTGATACAGCATTTTGCAGTGTAGAGTGTAGAGAAGAACAGATGAAGCATGACGAAAGAAAAGAAAACTGATCTTCGTCTGCGACTACCTCCGAGACAATTGCAACTGCTTAATTAATACGTGTATTAATTAACAATTATTTCCTATATCCCAAATTACGAATATATATATATATATATGTATATATTTAGTGCACCTAATGCGTGTATATACGCGGTGAAAGGCGTGAGTTGGGATTGTAGGCCAGGCTTCCACGTGAACGTTGGTTTATAGCTATGTAGTACACCATGTGTATCAATCCGATTCTGTAATCAATGTACCATATGCATAACTAAATAATACCGGATATTCTTACTGCGCTTGTATTATATGAGTTGTACCTTCACAAAATACAACAAGAATACAACTCATTTAATGTACCAAGTAAAAATAAGTGGTAATATTTGTAGGTAAAAAAATCATTTTCCTTAAATAATATTTCTCATGATCATATTTTACGTTGTATTAGTATCTCTCTCTCTCTCTCTGTGAAAAATGTGAACTTGAAATACTTTATATATTTTAAATTAATTACAACATGATCAATAGTTAAAAACAAAACATACATAATTAGTAGTTAAAAACAAAAAATATTTATTCTGCTAGATTTAGTGAATTCTATGTATCAGAAGAAAAACCTGAACTTCTAATTTAGAATATTGTATGAGTAAGCCATCGATCAATTGTTAACCTGAATGAAGTGTAAAAATATCACTCATGTTAAGTATTTATCTTTAATTTGCTCAAAATTGAAGTGACATTTTAACTTTTGCATTGGGAGGTTTCAAATATGAAATTTTTAGGACGTAATTAACATAAAAAATTTCACAAAAAATAAGTTTTATTTTTTTACCGATTTATTTAGTTGAAATTAGGATCTTTTTAAAAAGTATTAAGATAAAAATGTGATTATCTTTTTAATTAATACAAATTAAAGACGTAATTACTTTGAAATTATGCTCATGTAAACATTGACTAGTCATAAATAGAAGTTAGAAGGAAACTGTAACTCAGTGGACGCTTAAGTACAATCGAGCAAACATATTTCTATTGCCAAAGTACAACAGAGCAGGCAAATTTCTATTGCCAAAGTAATCATGATTTTGTTAAAATATAGTACAATTTTAAGGAGTTGTACCGTATATTTACAAAGTTGTATATTTATCTGCGAGTTAAAAACACATAATACCCTTGAAGTTTACTCCGAGTTTCACTTTTGTCCATAAAGTTTAGTTTTGCGCTCATAAAGACATAAATTTTGAACTGAGTTTCACTTTTATCCAAAAGTGGATGTGTCGTTCAAAATATTAACAGAATCAGTCACGTGAGGGGCAAAAAGGGTATTCTCAAGTACCCTCTATCTCTCTCTCTCTCTCTCTCCTCTCTTCATCATCATCATCATCATCATCATCATCATTCTAGTAAATTATCATTTAGAGAGAGAAAATAGAAAATAATTCAATTCTAGAGAAAGAGAGAGAAACAGAGTAAAAAAGATGAAACAGAGCTAATAGGCATTTATCAAAGGTCACCGTTTTGAATTTTCGATCCATACCAATCAATTAATGGCAAAAACTGGGGTTTTCGATACCGATCGAACGATGGTGGCAAAGGTAACAAAATTAAAGAATGAATTGTAGAGATTGGTGAAGGCAATCGTGGATGAGGACGAATTCAGTGTGGAAACCCTTGATCGAGCTAATTCGGCACTCTGTTCTTTGAGGGATTTGAAGAAAAATGGATCTTTGTCTTTGAAATTGCAGTATGATTTTCTTCATTTACGTGGGTTTTCTTGATATCAATTGATTTTGGGTCAATTTTGTTAAAGATCTGATGCTATGTTATCTCTCCCCTTCGTTCTTGTTCTTTAATTTCGTATTGTACAGACTACACTCTATAGAGAGTTAGAGACCTAAAGAATTGCGATTATTGACAAAGAAAAATCTTCTTTTCGGGCTTTATTTGACCAATGTGTAGACGCCATACCTCAATTGTTGAACCCAATCACTCAAAGCAAGTCTCAAAGTGAATTTCACCTGGATCTACAAGAAGACTTGATCATGACCCTTTTGAACCTTTCGATCAATGACAATAACAAAAAGCTTGTGGACGAGTTATTGGCTATACTTGCTATGCTTTCAAGCAGTCAAGGGGCTATCGAACTTGGGGATCTCGGGGCTGTTCAATGTTTGCTTGGTATAACGAGGGAGAGTTCTTATGCTCATAATAAGGAAAATTGCACAGGGCATACAATCTTACCCACATTGCGTGATTATGATTAATTAGTGCTTGAGAAAAGCCAGTGGGATTCTGTGGGATTCTTGAGAGATTGAATAGGGCATACAATCTTACCCACACAGTGTGATTATGATTGGTGTTGAAGCAAAAAATCTGTAAATTGAATAAGGCTAATGAGATGAAATTAGGGATAATAAGACGAAATTAGGGCTAATGAGACAGAGGAGCGGGAGAAGGGGCTAATAAGAGACAATACCCTTTTTGCCCTTCACATGGCTAATTCTGTTAATATTTTAGACGGCACATCTACTTTTGGATAAAAGTGAAACTCGGTTCAAAGTTTACGTCTTTATGAGTGCAAAACTAAATTTTATAGACAAAAGTGAAATTCGGAGTAAACTTCAAGGGTGTTATGTGTTTTTAACTCTTTATCTGCAGTAATCATAATTGTTTTGACAATAATATCACTTTATAACAAAAATAACATGGATTTAGCAACATCTTGTTTGAGTTTTCGACACTTTAGTCTCTTGAAGTTTGCCACAATTGTCACTTTCATCCTTAAATTTCATTTTTCGATTTGTCACACCCCAATGTTTTCACAGCACTTCACTTTAGTCCTTTTCTCCACTTTTTGTTAAATAAATGAACGGAGCATGTTATGTTGGATGGGTATTTTGGTCTTTCTGCCATTAAATTTTTCCACCAAAATGAATATGTTTGCTCCTTATATTACTTCCAAGCATTTTCATGTACAAAAACAGAGCAACACAAAGAGAGAAAAACAGATCTGTGTTCTCTCATCTTCTTTTTTCTCCCTCCATGACTTTTTTTTTGGTGGTTTAAAATAGGATTAATCAACCTTCACCATCTATGCATTTTGGGGGCCCAAATTCATCTATATAAAACAGTTATACTCATTCCCAATTACTTTCCTACCAACAACTAGAACTGATCGAGCAAAAATTTATACTTTATAGTATACATACAAATAACCTAATTTAAATGCTTCCCTTAAATCATCATCTTCTAGTGCCCAAGTCTTATTTCTTTTTATTTTTTCTCTCTTTCATGAAAAGTGAACAAAAGGGTAAAAAACTCACTCGTCCTTGAGGTCCGCTGTAATCTCGTATCTGACTTCGTCAAGATGTTCGTTAATGGTGGTCACAGGTTTCTGAACTCTTTTAATTGCCTCGTTGAGAGTTTTCTCCCGCTTTTTATGCTATTTGGATTTGGGTCATATGTAATTTTTTTTATTTTACGTATGCCCTATTGAAATTGGAACAAAATTATGCCAAAACTTCTTACAAAATTGTATTTTTCTTGCATATATGTTTTTTTTTCTCTCTCTCTCTCAGTGTAGATTTTTGAGTTATTGTAAGAGTTCAAGAGGGAAAAAGAGAGAATAAGAACTAAATCTATATTATGTACTATAATAATAGAATAATGTTTAAAGCATGACTCGTGCATCAATCGAAAGAAATTACATAGTTGAACCAAATAACTGCGTGCACACAGAGACATGTCAGTTTTCTTTCTCCCCTTGAGCTGGGCCTAAAATCGTTTGTTTAAATGCATTGCTCATTGAAAAGAACGGATAACAGAATGAAAAAAAGAAAGAGAAAATTGAATTTTAAAAACATGTAGAAACTGCAAAACGTAGTACTACAAGTGGCCAAGGGATCTTTGATGAACAACAATGTCATATTGACATCAATGGAGCTAGGATTTGGGATTGGGGGGGTTGAGAATTTAATTAAATGACCAAAAAAAATAATTATCATGGAGGGAGAAAAGATAAGATGAGAGAACACAGATTTGTTTCTCTCTCTTTTTCTTGCTCTATTTTTGTACATAGAAATGTATGGAAGGAATATAAGGAGCAAACATATTCATTTTAGAGGGAAAATTTAATGGCAGAATGACCAAATTACCCATCCAACACAACATGCCCTGTCCATTTATTTAACGGAAAGTGGAGCGAAGGACTAAAATGAAGCGCTATGGAAACATTGGGGTGTGACAAATCGAAAAATGAAGTTTACGGACAAACGGGGACTAAAGTGTCTAAAACTCTTGTTATTTTATAACAATGCATTCATTAAAAGTAATAATGACCACAAAAATTAAAGCTTCAATTCTTTTACTATATATTCTTATGTCCAAATTTACGAGTTCACGTTTTTTCTTTAAAAATGTCACAAATTAAAAGGGCAGTTTTTGTTTTCTTAGAGCATCAACAACGGCAAATTTAATAATATGGTAAGTAGGGTAAATATATCCTACTTGCATGTATGTTAAAATTGTGGTATGGTTGTAGTATTGTAAAAGATATATATAATAATTTATTATATGATTGTGATTAAAGAAAAACAAAGGTGTATGAGATCGAAAGATATAAAAACTCTCCCACGTATAACACAAATGTGTTCAAATTCTCCCGCACATTTCTCAATGTGTAAAAATCCCAAAAGCATTTCTAAAATGCTTATAGTAATGAACTTAGCCAAACTTAAATCTACTATACACCTATTTTAGAAAAGTGTGTTTTGTCCTACCAATCATTACTGGTACGTGCACACGTAGGGTAAATTTATCATAGTTACCCTACCTACTTGAACCATTTATTGAAGAGTATGATATAAATTATTGGCCACTACCTAATTACTTAAACTTTTGGGAGAGATGGTTCCTAATATGGTATCAGAAGAAAACAACTAATTAGCCACCACTCCACCAACCAGTCACCATTATCAAACAAAATCCACAATCGTTCATCCAACCTTAAGCTCAAATATCACCAACACACATATAATCTCGATCGCCTAATCTAGACGATCGCAACATCGTTTGAAAACCCCAAAAACACATATGCACGCGCTCTCACACCTATGAGGAAGTTCAGGTACAAACAGTGCAATTCAGTGCCATGGGAAGATCACATCACTTATTGTTTATGTTGATGATATGATTGTCATCGGGGATGATCTTTATGAACAGGAAGCACTAAAAAATACTTATCTCGGGAGTTCGAGATGAAAGATCTTGGCGAACTAAAATATTTTTTTGGGGATTGAGGTGTCTAGATCTTCAAAGGGCATTCTTTCTCTCTCAGAGAAAGTATGCATTATATTTACTAAGTGAAACGGGAATGTCTGCCTGCCAGCCATTAGATACTTTTATAGAAGAATGATTGAAATTGAAAATTGAAACCGATCAAATGCCTGTTTATAAAAAGGGCGTTATCAAATATTGGTAGGAAGGCTGGTGTACTTAGCGTATACTAAACCCGATATTTCGTATGCATTGAGTACAGTTAGCCAGTTCATGCATAATCCTGGAGAGAAGCATATACAGGCTGTGATGAAGATTTGTAGTTATTTAAAGGCAGCTCCTGAAAAATGGATTTTGTTTAGAAAGAACAGTGATTTCTTGAAAATTGAAGGATACACTAATGCTAATTTGGACGGAAATATTGGTGACAGACGGTCTACATCAAGATATTTCACATTTGTTGGTGGAAATCTCGTCACTTAGCGAAGCAATAAACAAAATGTCGTTTTTCGTTCAAGCGTCAAAGCGGAATATATCGAGGAATGGCAGTGGGAGTTCATGAATTATTATGGTTAAAGTTGCTATTGACTGATATAGGTTATCCGCCAAGATAACCTATGATGTTATATTGTGATAACAAAGCAGCATACGATATTGCTCAAAATCCGGTTCAACATGATAAAATAAAGCATGTGGAAGTTAATAGATTATTCATTAAAGAGAAATTTGAGGAAAACATAGTTGCAGTGCCTCATACACGCTCAGAAGATTAGTTGGCCAATGTACTTACTAAGGTTGTTTCCAACAAGACATTTTCCAGGTTGATCAGTAAGTTGGGCATGCTCGATATCTATGCACCAACTTGAAGGGGAGTGTTAGAATAATTATAATTAATTAGGTTTCCTTATTGTATTGATTTCCTTATGGTATTATCTTTCCTTATTTTCCCTTTTGCATAACCCTATAAATAGAGTCCTCCTGTATCAATTCATGATCATTAAAATAAAATTCAAATTCTTTCATCTCTCCTTATACGATAATATGGTATTAGATGTCAGAATTCTGTAAGGTCTTGGCTTGAAAAGTTCCTTGACTTGACTTAAGAGGTTCCTTTATAGGCAACCTCAAACTTGTCCCAAATCTCTTTTGCGGTTTTGTAACTAGAGATTTTGTTATATTCATCAATGCTTAATGTACAATGTAATGAGTTAAAGGCTTTAGCATTAAATTTAATTTTTTTAATATCATGCTCGTCATAGGGTCCAACAAGTGTAACCCTCCATTGTTCAAAATCATTTGTTTGTAAAAATGTACACATTATATTTTTTCAATAGCTATAGTTTTTGCAATCAAACAATGGCGGTCTATAAATAGAAGCACCTTCGAAAAGGCCGGTTCTTTGATAAAAATACATTATCATATACTATAAGATTGTAAAATCAAAATAAGAGCACAACATCTGATACCAATTGTTGGTCGAAAAACAACCCTAGAGGGGGTGAATAGGGTTTTCGAAACTAAATGCGGAATTAAAAATTTTCAAGTAAAGTTTTAAGAATAAAACTTTTACTATGTCTATATCAAGAAATACAAGCAATTAATCAATCAAACAATCTCAAAACACAAGCAATAAAATAGCAAAACAATAAATAGCTTGAGTTAGAAAGATTAAACCGATTGAGCCAATGACATTTTGTTCTCGTAGTTCAGTTATCTAAACCATATGTCCGCGCTCCGATAGTACCCTGAGAATTTTCACTAAAACTGATTTTTTTTCTGGTGAAAATCAAACTGCTACAAGTGTATTCTTCTCATACACTCTACAAGTATTGTTCTACTCACAATACTCACACAAGAAATCCTCTTGCTAACTTATAAGATTTACCTCTCACAACACTAAACAAGAATTGACCTTCTTGTTATCTTATGAGATTAACCTCTCACAAATGAATATTCTAAATTATTTGGTGACTCACACCAATAAACAATAACTCTCTCAAATGTTTAATAGCTACAATTGAAGCTCACACTAGAGTTATCTTGATTGTTCAAAAGATTTAGCTCAAAGATGAAAGATATGATCAATACAAAAGCTTGAATTCTTGAATATGATAAATAGATGAAATATAAGTTTGTATATGTTCAAGCATATCAAAATGTGTCTTAGATGTCTAATATATAGTCCCAATGAAGATATAGCCGTTTGAGAGGTTTGGTGCTAAAAATAGTAAAAAATTAGAAATCAATAGCTATATTCTGAAGCTTCAGTCGACTGAGTAAAGCTCATCAGTCGACTGATGGCCCTCAGTCGACAGAGCAAAGTCCATCAGGCCAAAATCACAATTTTTGGACTTTTGCAATTTAGCTCCAAAATCAATTATAATGCTTTGGGGACCTCAAAAGTATGTTTCTAAGACACTTATTTTTGGGAAAACTCAAAATGTGATCGTTTGAAATTAATATGAATTTATTTCAAAACCGGTTTTTGTAAGAATGAAGTTTTTAAAAGAATTCAAGTGCAAGCTTGTTTGAATCAATCTATAAATGATGTAAGAAAATGTTGTTGAGATATAAAAATGATCAATTAAGAAACTTTATATAAATCTTAAGTACTAACTCAATTGACGAATAGTCGAGTTTTTTGAATGCTTCGATTTGTTTCTTTAATTGATCTTCACTTAGAGCTTTTTGCAAATTTTTTTGATCTTGATCTTCATGAATTGCATTGTGATATGAGATTGATCTTCCTTGACTTGTCCAATGCTTTGTTGACTTGATTGGATATGGATTGAATGATCATTATCAAGTGGCATACTTTCTTTGTACAATCATGATTTTCTTGATTTTCCAAGTAAATGAATTATAAACTTATATCAAGAAACATTTTAAACTAGACATAATCAAGTTATTGTTATTATCAAAATAAGATTAAGACCTTCAAGGTCAACAAAATCAAATTCATACTAATTTTTGTGAGTGTATGTCATCCATCCTCCTTTATGTTTTGTGAAAAAAATTTCTTCACCACTATTAAAATATATTTTTTATATGGAAGAAACCAAAAGGAAAGAGTTATTAATCTCACCACATCATCCTTTAGTTGTTTTTCTTATCAATTTTTTATGTTGCTATCAAACATAGCTTTAATTGTTAATAATTCCAAAAGCTGATAGAACCCCTTTCGTGGATCAATCTTTTTTTTCCCCTGAGTTACTCAAGTGTTTAACACGTAAGGCTTTTCCATTGTGACAACTAAATTTAATAAGATACAAATTTTATTTTCAGTACACATTTTGATCTATTAAAAGTTGAAAGGCATTGGAGAGAATATGTGGCATGGTCTTGATCGAGTTGTAAATGGTCCCAATTCCTAACCAAACAATGACAGAAAGAGATTCATTTGGAGTTTTTGGTGATTGATTTTGGTAGGTATAAGAAATAGGCCCCAAGGCTCCCATAAAAAGTCTTTTCCTAGTGTTTTTATTTATTTATTTATGTTGGAAAAAATGGGTATATAAGTAATTTTTTGAGCCATTTTGAGGGTAATTTTAAACAGAATTACACGCTCAGTTGTGAAAGGTAATTATAGATTTATGTTCTCCTCCGTGAGTACATTGAAATCGTATATTTGTTTGCTCAAAATGGATATGGGATGAATGAGAAATTCCCACCCAAAGTGAGCTATTTGAGATAAAAAAATGGAATGAAAAGTATTCAAATTTCACATTGGAATTTTGTAGGAAAAGTTATGAGTTTATTAAGATCACCTTTTACGAGCTTATAAGTTTCAAAGAAAAATGAGGCTCTCTATCACGCATTCAAGCACAAGGGGGGTGATTTGGCTTGACACAGGCTTGGATTGTGTGTGGTTGAATTACTCTTAATTAAAAGATTTAAAATTTTGAATTAATTCCTGCAATTAACCCAAAAATGTTTTGGGTTAATGCATGTAATTATGACAATTGCTCCCCCCCCCCCCCCCCCCTCCCCCTCACATACAGCTTTCCACAAATTCTCTCTTCTCCCCATAGAATTATTTTGCTTTTATTGGTGATAAAACTCAAACACAAAATACGTTCGTTTCGTGAATGACATTAAAGTACGAAGGTAGACACTCTTACACAGTTTCAGATAAATGCCGTTGCAAATCTCAAAGCACCACGGGAGGTTGCGTAGTCGTTTTAAGGAGATTGTGTGAAACACAAGATTTGATTTTATTTTTGTTTGTATTTATTAAAATCCAGTTTATGATTTGAATATTCACGTTATTTTGCTTATAATTTATTTATTCGAGCACATGATTTTTCACTAAATAAAATAATATCTTATCGTAATTTGGTGGTGAATAAGCTATTGAGCTAACCTTATGAATTGCCCCTCGACATTTTAGGCCCAGTTTAATTAATGTTCTTAGTTTAAGTCTTTGTAGTTCTAGCATGGTCTTAATAAAATTTATTAAAAATATTAATTGAATGCTAAAAACGAATAACTCGACTGTGTCAACTATTTTTCATAAAGGATTGAAAATCTTTTAAACTTGTGAGAGTGTTGTACTTGTCATTAAATATTGATAAGTTCATATGTAATAGAATAAACATGTGCGTTTGTCCGCGCACATACACACATATATAATAATAATTTGGTAAACCAATAATTGGATTAACACATATATTATTAATTTTAAGTTTCACTTTTTCAACTTCTTATTTTTTTTTTCTTTGGAATATTGCGTAAATATATAAAAATTGAATTTTACATGATGAAAAAATTGGTCCAGAAATGATATACATACTTGCTAGGAAGACTACTCAATTGATATATATATATATATATATATTAATATATGTACAGGCACTAATTAGGTGGGACTAAATCAAGATTCATATCTGTTCGGGGATAAAAATAAGTCAAATGGTTGGGATGCATGAGAGTTATTGGGCTTGTGGGAACATTCAAGATCTTAGGTAAAGATATTAAAATTAAAAGGTCTTTCCCATTTTTTATTCAAATAATTATTGGAATAAATTCTGTATTTTGAAAACAGGTATACTTTAATAACAATATTACCAATGAAAAAAAAATTACATACAGGAATAAGGAAAAAAGAGTCATTAATTCTTTTAAGTTATATAGAAACCAATCTTTCGAAAAAACTAAATAAATGGTCGATTTTTTATTAAAATCTGGTTATGTTATCTACTCTTCATGAAGAACATTCATCTTTATCGAAATTCGTAAAAAATTAAAGAGATAAATAAAATATTATTAAAAAAAAAGTACAGTAAGATTCTTTTAAGATATACTTAATGTAAAGTAGTAAAAGCGACAGTATTATAACCCACAAGGATTATCGTAGAAATCCTCCCAACCCTTCCCTCTTTCTTAACCATAGATCCAACTTGAAAGAAAACATAACATCATCTCATCTTTTTTTTCTTGGTTTTTATTCGAAGTATTAATGCAACATATGCCAGTCGAGTATCTTTCTTCCTTTAAGTCAGGTGTTCACAACTAAAACTTACTTAGAAATTCAAGATGCAACTAAACAAGACAAACAGTGGCAGAATTAGGATTTAATATGAAGGGAGGACAAAACTTGATGCACAATATTTATATGTTAAGTGGAAAAAAATTAAGTTTTTTTCTAAAATAAGATGGGAAAAGCTTTAAATCATCATATTTAAAGTTTTTGTTTTCTTCAATTATATTTAAAAAATAAAAATAAGGTGAGCACGTAAACTATTGACTGGTGGTCGTGAATTTGTAACGATTTATATGTGTAGCAAGTGTATTTATCAGGCCACATATGCCTTAGAGAAATTCAATTTTGAGTACTTATTCTGATGGTGAAACGTGAAAGTGAGAGGGGGAATAGGTGGCATTGGTCCAAACTCTCAACCAATAATGATCGAAAAAGATCCATTTGGAGTCTTCGGTGATTAATTTTACATTGCAATTGGCCCAATGACCCTACATGTTTTTGTCATTATGGGTCCACCTAAAATTGATTGAGTTCCTTTTTTCTTTCTTTTTTGAAATATTAATGTGCTGCTACTTCAAATCCGTGTTCAAGAGATGAGATGGGGCCGGAATTAAATACGTAGGAAGAATAAAAAAAACTTGATTTTTTGGTTATTCATCTAGAAATACATGAACTATTCTTACTATTTGAGTTATGATTCTTGTTACTAAAATATTAAGTAACTTATGTTCCCCTCAATATATATATGTATATATAAATATTGAGAATACACATCCTTACTTATTTTTATATGATATTGAGCATGGAATTTTAAATACATTGACATATATATATACAAAAAATTTGGTGCGGACCAATCCGTATACGAATCGGTCTTTAGCAACCTTTTTTTGTAGTTAAAAATATGTCATAATATTTTGATTACGAAAAAATATCGCTAAAGTAATCCGTATAAAGACCTATCTATAGCAAAAAAAAAAATTAAAACAAACATACTTAAATATACATATGTATATAAATAATCTATAACGATTCAGTGTTCACTTTCAATATATATATACATATATTAAAGCTTCGAATTCAACTACTAAGAATTTTAACTCAAATATTAGCAGATTGATTTCTTTATCTTCAATGATTTGGTGTGAATTTTCTTATGAGTCGGTGGACCTCTCTAATCAACTATATATTCTAATAGCACCGCAAAAATTAATTTGAGGGTATCAGTGTCATCAGGTGGTTAGCAAATTAATATTCCTCTAATATTATACTAAGATCCAGTTAGGTATTTCCATTTAGCTGTCTTAAATTAGTAGTGCAATTTTTTATGACGTAATAAGTGCAGTAAATTATATTATTAAATAAATTTTGTTTTCAACTATTGATTGATTAGATTTAAATATATAAGGTATCGTTAAAAAAGAAGTATGAAAATCAAATTCAACTCGAATAGAGTGAAATTAATAATTAATAATTCTTTCGGACCAAAAACTGAAAGACATAGTAATTACTAATGCTTCAAAAGTTTCAAGATTGCGAGTTTTGGATTTTAGCTTATTTTCATCTTGGTGATATTCTACTGTTTTTTTCAAACAGCATGTATAATGTTTGGGAAAATTTAAGTTATTTGTACAAGGTAAGTTAATTTTTCTAAAGAACTATATAGACAAATTAGTTTTATATTTGAATAATTATTTTATTTATTTTTGTATAAACTTTGAATTTAAAAATAGAAAAAATCGAAATACAAATACGCGTATATTCTTATATTCTTGTTATATGAAATGTTCAATGATTTTCCTTAAGGTTTTTATATACAACTTATAAACCTCATCATATTATTTGGACATTTAGATATGAGAAACTATATAAAGTTTTTTCAAAATATATAAGAGAAAGGTTATGGACCAAATCAAGCTGTATCTAAATCTGATTCAATTGACAATATACTAAATTCGATCCAATCCAATTAAATCCGATGGATATACATAAATCCTAGTTCATAATCGAATTTGTTACCAAACGATTTCCCGATCCGTACACCAGATTTGATTCGAAAATTGAATATATTTTAGCTACAACATGCATGACTTTAGTCTAATTCTATTGCATGCTATATAAATCAGTAATTATATTTATAAATGTGAAAGAATATATATAGATACATACATATATAAATGTATATACATATGTTGGATTGGATTGTAAATAGATCATATTGGTAGATTTCCGTATCCGATTTGTTAATCAAAACACAATGGATTCACTATCATATCCGACTAATCAAACCAAATTTGGTTGAAAATCCAATCGATTAACAGGCCAACTTGTGTTCGTACATAAAATACAAACTATATACATTGTGAACACTTTAACACTGTCACTAAACTCTTTTCTGGGTATCAATATTTTCAAGTACGCTCATTTTTGCTTATAGTACTCGAAACTGCTTGAAAAATTATTTGGTCGTTCAAGTAACGATGATTTCACCCAATATTTAAATCATTGTTGACTTATAATTTTTTTTCTTTTATACTAAACAGTAATAGATGGACCTTTAGATTAATAATAGTATTGGTTGCTTCTATAAATTCTTAATGCATTGTTTGCGCCTCTAGTTGAGGGATGCTGACATTTCTTCTGGTAACAGCAGAATCTATGCTGATGAAGAACATTATGCAGTCATACAAATTAAATAAAGTATATATCCTTTATATTATATGGAATTTAGTTGGACTTTCTGCAATCCTCCTAACTCAAAAGAAAATTCCGGATTAATTACCTTTTTACTTTTTATTATCATCAACCTTTTAATTGCTAGGCCAATACTAGATCTACTATGATCTGTTTTTTCTGAATGAGAATCGTAAATAAGTATACTTAACGTAATAATTTTTCCCAATTCTAAATTCAAGCATGTGCCGTGGAACCATCAGTTCCATTTTGGAACATATATCTCTATATCGCTTGTACTCAATTAAAAAAATAAAAAAATCAAATGCGTGTTTTTTTTTATTCAGAAGCATTTTTTTTTTCCTACAAGAAAAAAGGAATTTAAAAGTTTATTAAATCCAAGGGAAAACAACAAAATTTGGGGATGACAAGAGAATGGGCTTTCAGAATGCCCAAAGGTAAAACCATGTGGGAACATAATTGGGCTTGTGCAAAGAACCATAATAAGAAACTGACTGATCCATAAAGACTATGGACTGTAATGGGCTTACACCTACTTAGGGGCATTAAAAAAAAATGATAAGTGGCTTATTATGTTACTGTAAAATTTATTTATAGTGCGTTACAAGTAATTTTTTTTTATTGAAAGAAACACTGCTGGGACAAAATAAATAATTCAAAATTTTGATATGGTTTCATATTACGGTTAGAATCCAGTCTACCTTTATATAACAGTACAAATATACAAACAAACTTTTGAGTGTGCAACTAGTTGCTATATCTATAATTTAAATACTAAAAAACATTTGCTTTAGTAGTTTGCTCAATGGAAAGAAAATGTTCACCCCTTATTAAAGTGTTACATTACGTGTTATATCTTAATAGGTTTTTTTCATCAATCCTAAAATGTGAGACGATAAAAATTGCCTTATCCCAAAAAGTGGAAGTTTCTTTTCCCTTGAACAGAAAATAATTAATGGCTCCCTAATGAAGATATTGAACGGATTAGCCACAAGAAATTAATCGCCCTTCCTAATACGATAAAATGCTTTTCATCTCATATTTTTTTTTTGAGTATATATTCTCCATCCTCCTTTAATGTTTTGTGAAAATTTTTTTCTCTACCATCACTTAAAGAAAAAATTTATATGGAAAAAGGCAAAAAGCAAGAGTTAATCTCATTACATTCCTCAATTTATTTTCCATCTTTCCATCCAAATTAGTTATTTTTCTTTTCATTTTCCACAATACTATAAAACTATGCCTAAATTTTTATAATGATTTTCAAGAGTAAAAAGTAGGAGTACAAATCTCATTTCAAGAGTAAAAAATTATTTTTATTTTTCCTTAAAAAAAGGAAAAATCTTGAAAATCATCATTATAAAAACTCAAGGTAAAAAATTGAAGGTTAAAAAGTAGGATATAGATTTTCCTTTTTTTAAGAAAATAAATAAATTAATTTGGGTCCACAGTGTTAAAAACAAGGCCCAATAATTAGTATGGTGTCCAATTGATTTGGCTGTTTTAATAACACAGTCCATAGCCCTTTTATAATGTATTGTTTCAAATAGCATAATTTTTTTATTTTTTTTTACTCTGCCATGTAGGTATCCCCACATCACATTGAGATAGGGCTAATCCTCTGGTGCAATGGCTGGCCACTACATACTACAGCTGTGAAAATCTCGCTAGCGGGCACTCAGTCCCAAAGGTACGGCGGGCAATGGCTGACCTCAAGAGATTTTACTGGGACGTGCACCTAACCACACATTCCAAGCATACCTTAACCGCTAGGATAACCCCTTAGGGTTAAAATAGCATAATTGTTGATTGTTTTAGCAAAAACCTAAACTATATATAAGGAAGCCAATCCCACTAAATTGTATCAATTATTTTGTGGATGACGTACATATACACCGTCTGACCCTTAATATATATCCATATTATAAGGGAGAACAGATTTTGAATACTTCAAAAATGTGTAAGAGAAAACATTAGATAGTTGAGATTGAAAAAACGTATATTTCAAAAGTTGATGTGCTATTATCTCCAGCTAAGAATACTATATATATACGCAAAGTTGTGGTCAATTATTTTGTGGAGCAGTGGACCTACATAATAGTTATATGTGGATATCGTGTAGATAGGGTCTATGTACAAGCATTTGAGTGGTAAATACAATCACCATAGATCAGTGCACCACATGGCTAGTACTCCGTTAATGGAGGACGAGCTTTATCCAAGTGGGGATCTCACTCCATCACTATGATGTTAATATTTGTTACGACCGTTGTACAAATAGACTAGGGTCCTCGCGGTTCGATCAAAGACAGACATTCACACAAGCAAACCGGTCCATAGAAGCTGTATTATTGGAGTCCTTCCACAATCAGAAATGACCCAACTAGAAGGGACAAGCACAAGTTCATTATTGTACCATCACACTTGTTCAAATATGATAAGATGCGACTCGACTCTGAAAGGTCGGCCCCACGCAATGTCTTGTTAATTTCAAAGTAATGAAATAAAATGCTTTTGATCGGACCAAAACCGGATAAAGACTTCACCTGTACAAGGATACTCCTGCAGTTGAAAAAATCGTTTACATAGTGGGAGGGTGGTTAATTCTAATAGTAAATGACTTGTACAAGGAGTCTCATTAGTTGCACATGCATCATTACTCGCTTTCCCCATTGTCATGGCACATCAAACTAGCTAATACAAATTTCGATCAAAGCGCAATTAAGAAAATTCCAGCACTCAGACGTCAATGTATCGCAATACATACAAAGGTTTTGGGGTTCAAACACCATTTTCACAAACATTTCACAATAATTATATTTCCAATATATAGAAAAAGGGGTGGGTGCTTGCTCTCTGACTCTAACCGAGCCAAGGCATGCATACATACACTACACAGTACAAGTTGTAATCAACACAGCCAAATAACAGAGGGAAAAAAAAACACTAAATACTAAACACTTGGCTTCACTTCTACTCCACGAATATCACAATATATTCCTAAACACATACATATATTTCACATTTTTATATTACAGATTGAAAAGATTAAAAAATAAAATCAAAAAGGCGCACCAAATCTTTGCCATTGTCCATCATTTGTATTCCAAAATCATGTTGTTCTCTGGAGCCAATCCAACACAAGCCCTCAGTATGTTCTCAAGCATCGCCCTCTGCTTCGCCAGCGCATTCACCACTGGCGTGCCTGGTGGTACCTGATCAGTGCAGCAAGTTACTAAATTAGGCCAACTAACCTAAATGGTATACACGCATATACCTCATAGGATACATTTATATACATATATATATATATATATGTATTTGTGTGGGTCGGGTGGTGGAGGTGATATTGATTCAGTTTTTTGGTAGTAACCAATGATAGCTTTGTCGCATCGTACACAAGAACAAGAAATTTTGCAAAGTGTACCAAAAGGCGCTTTCCAATTTCTTATCACATGCTCTCTGATCAACTTACTCTCCACCATTAACTCTTGAACAGTGTTGTAAAAAGGTCTAGTAGTCAAAATTGAAGATCAAAGAAAGTTAAACTTACAAGAGGAGCCTTGGTGAGGTAGCTCAGGATTGTAGCCACAGGGTGGAATGAGTGGAATTTACCCTGTAAAAACAAACCCACACACAATATAAACTAGTGAACTATAAATAAAAGAAGAAAAGGACATAATCCTTAGTTTAAAATTACATAATCTGGATTTTGACCGGTAGTTTCTGTTTAAATGAGTACTTGCCAAGAGGAGAAGACTATCAGTCAAAATCAAACAATCCAAACGGCACATATTTACTACTCTACTCTAGAGTGACGAGAAAGGCATATTTATGTATATCTATATTATACCTCTCCGTCAGCTTTGAGCTGAATTCGAGTGCTGAGTTCGGCGAGGAGCACAAGGTCCAAGATGATGGGAGCGGCCAAGAGTGAGTCCTCGCAAGTGTTGTGAAGAACTATGGTGTTCTTACCACCCATGAATATCTCTGATGTGTACTCGTCCATAGCCCTTTTGCTATCTCCCACATACGGCACGTACTGCACCAAATCATAATAGATAAAAGATTGGAGGTTGAGATTAAAGGCGCATTTTTAAGGGTCGATAATGAATGTATAAAGTATGAAAGAGGGTAGATGAAAGATGCATTTTCTTGAAAGTTGAGATGACAAATATTAAAGGGAAAATTAGACCAACATTGCCCTTTGGCATGGATTACCAGTAGTTATCTATATAATTCTCATGTCATAAATAATATATGTACAGGGTATAACTACAACAACTGGCCTTCTAATATAATCCAATAACACTCCACTTTCCACTTGAAATGACTAAAATGTCCTTGTATTTGGGTGTTTTTTCTCATGTATGAGGGCATTTTAGTTTTTTAACGTGTAAAGTGGTGGTGCCGGAGGATTGTTATTTGTGTTGGAGTCAAATAATGCTAGACAGACCAAAGGTACACAGTTTATTATACGAAATTTGGTAGTTATAATCAAATAATTGAAGCATCATTTTGTATGGCGTGTCTGTATATGTGTGTGAATAATAAGAGATGTACCTTGATAACAACCACATGGTCAGGATGCTCGCCAGGCTCATAAAGGATGGCATTGCTCGAGACCATGTCATCCACGACATTGCTCTTGGAAATCTCCTTAGAACGGAAGGTTTGCGGAGCTGAGAGGTTCATTCCGTCGTTGTTTCCCAAATGGTTGTAGCTCACAATTGATGTGGGCTGTCATTTATAATCATAACCATAACATTATTACTTCTTATTCGAAAATATGCTTGAGTAATTCTACACTGAATTTTGATAATGACTCAAAGTACACAAAAAACTAGCTTACATAGAGTGCAAGAATTGATTAACATGCGTTACTGTTACATAACTAGCAACCAGTGGATGCACGCCGTATCAGAAAATTTGCAACTTTCCAATAAAATTAATGTAAGTGTACATATACAATGTAATAGAAAAATTAATAGAAGCTAGGAAAATGTTTTGTTTCCAAATTTGGATCGATGTAATTTGGAAGTCGATTTTGATAACCATGTAAAAGCTATACCTTGATACCGGCTCCAACGAGAAAATCAACAAGTACTGACTTCATCTTGGTCTGACCGCTCTTAAAGTCATCTCCACCAATCAAACTGTTCCTCCTTATGGCCAAATCAATCAGCCCTGTAAAAATTAACTTCGTTAATGAACTTATATTTACGAAAAACCTTGTAATAAGCTAAAAAAATAATAATCAGATTTGTTCACTTATTAAAAAGGAAGAAAATAAACTTAATTATGTACCTGGAACAAAAGTGTTCTGTGGGCTTCCATTGATGAAAGGAACGTTTTCCAGAACACAAGCTATGCCAAACAAGGTGGAAGGTGATATCTCTGTTTCATTCTTCTCCAAAGAGGCAAATAGGTTTTCTTCAGTGTCATTTAGTCCTACAATTATATTGCTGTATCTCTCTGTGTTTGCTGTCCACAGAACCACTACTTTATCCACCTTGTTCGCCTCCTTAAATTCCCTATTTTCACACATCGAACAGAATACAGGTTAGGCACCATTTCTCTTTTTCTAATATTCAGGCAACATAAGCTTCTAGCGCTCAATGGCAAGTACACCCTAGGGGAGATTTAAGAGGAAAGTGTTAACCCCATTTTTGTAGCACAAAATTACCATTTCCTAATAAAATTTCATTGTAGTCCTTGACGACCTTGACTTGAGTTTTTAATTTTTTTTAGAGAAAAACGGATTCTACCATTTTGTCCATTCCATTTCATTTCATTAGCCAAGGTATAAGTACTTCACCCAAAAACAAATCGGATGCGACATCTTCATGCCATTCATCATATACAACAGACTCGTATCATTCACAAACAAGTTTGTGTTGCCCATTTATTAACTATGGAAAACAGTCAAATCAAGAACCTAATTTGTAAAATAACAAAAATAAGCTTTAACAAAAGCCATTCCGTGAAGATAATTTAGAATTGTAGTAACAATGAATATACCTAATGTCTTTGATGACTTGTTGAACTTGCTCTTTCTTGGTTCCTTTGATTAAGTTGTTGGCACGTGCCTCTTGGTTGGCCGCGATGAAATCAGGGTCGTAGATTCCAGGGAGTGGGACCATGGATTCCATGTAGGGCCTAAGCTGCTTCTGTAGGTCAATGTCCAACACCTTAGCCCTAGCCATGGCATCAGCCAAGTTCATGTTACTTATGTCCCATCCCCCAAACACTATGTCATCTGGGTTCACCTGTTCATTTAAATTTATACACAAAATCTTAAGTCCTTGAAAATATATAAATACCTGTTTGGATCTGTAATTAAATAGACTGTATCTAGCTAGACAAACAAATGTGGCTAAATGCTCACTGTTAGGTACTTTAGCTCTCTAACAAAGCGTCACTAAAGTGTCAAGTGTCTCAAAAGGCATCATAAAGATGTCACTACATGTATATATGGTGATAAAGTAATCGAGATGAGTGCATTTAGCGCTTTCCAAAACTTTGTTAACCCTTACATGCTATTAGTCTACAAAATGATATGTAGTTATTGATTATATAATTAGATAGTACCTTACACCTGCAAAAGCTCTAGATACTAAATTACACAACAAATCAAATAACTTGCATATTATCTGACCAAATTTTGTACGCAAATAATGCGACAGACACGCATTAGTTGGTATTGTACAGACTCACACATCCATCAATGGATGCACAAAATCATTTGAACAAATAAACTGGAAAGTTTGCCTGAAGGCCACATGTTTAGAATAATTAAAATAGTACCAACACCACTCTTTTCAAGTATTTGAGCCTTGCTAAATATGTTTCCATTTCCTGTCCTTGTTATGTTTAAGGGTGCAACATATTCCCTGAAGATACACGTTACCAAAATCCTTAACAGATTGATTAATACAGCATTTGCTCTTAGTATTTACATATATGTGAATACAAATACACACGCATATAAAACAGTACCATGGGGAGCAAGCTCTTGAATGGAGCATAAATCTCCTCTCCATTGAAAGACCCAACTCGAATTGTAGAGGCCTGGGTGAGTGACCCAAAGTAGTTGGCTTGTTGCACCTTGTCTTTTGTTGCCCAAGAGATTCCCCTGCAAAAAGTTCAAAGCCCCACATCTCAATCTCCACAATTATTCCAATAATAAAACAAATCTTTTATTAAAAAAATTGATAAACACCATTTTTGTGCACATCACATGAACGCATAACCTTAAACGAGGCAAAATAAAACAACATATAACTAAAGCAAGTAAACCCTCTGGGTTGGTCCAGCTGCAGAAATGGACCTGATAAGCTCCTAGTAAAGCATAGGTCATGGTTCCTTATCATATGGGACCCACATGTAAGTGGTGGGTTCTGCCAATCTGCTTGGAGTAAATGCTTGCCGCATTATTTTAAGCATTTTCTCTAGTAATTGTCGGAGAAATATGATGTAAAAACATAACCAAGTGATATAGCAGATAATTCTAGATAGACCATTTGACATAGAGAAATGAAAGAAGAGAAAAAGGTACATTGACACATCTAATGTGGCCATCATATATTTGTTCTAACTAAGGGCGTATATCCTTTATCACAATATATCCTCTTCCAAGAATGACCACCACATTGAAATGCACTTTTCTAAAGTCGACGTGGGGCCCAACCTCGAAAGCTCAACATCCCTACCTATATAAAGCTGAGATTTTTAATTTGAGACGTTTCATTTAGGGTAAAAGAAGTACATGCTAGGACCTCATGTATCCCTTTTCACAAAACCAAAATATATATGGGTGCTCGAAAAAGAACCAAAAGACAATACACCAGCTCCCATGTAGGATGTTTGTGTTACGCAGTATAGATCTTAATTCTTAGCTGCCCGAACATTAGCAATGTCTTAAAAGGCGCTAAGCGTTAGTCGGGAAGTAGGAGGGAGCCTAGTGCCTAGGGTGGGACTAGGCGTCTAGGATAGGCAGCTTATGTTTATTTATATTTTAAAAATATATTACTATAAAAATCTGACTTTATTTCTGTTCTGAAAAGAAGATTCAAGGCGCTCAAAACAAGAAGGCGAGAAAAAACTCTTCTAGTCCCGCTGACTATTTGGTTAAGCGGCAAACCACTGCCTAACACCCAGGGAGGGTATAATCGGCCCTCGGCAGCTATTCTTAGAACACTTATCATAATAAAGGTACAACGCCATGTAGTACACAGGAGTACCCACTATTTTAACTTTTTAACTATAGCCATGTACTTATAACACTTAAATAATTTTAACTACTTTTTCGATAGGCTATACATCTTTGTGTACATAAAATTACTAAACACAAAAATTACAAAAGAAATAAAACTGAAATGAAACTTACTCCCGATTAGCAATAACACCAGCAGTAAGGGTAGAACCATTGTTGCCTCCCCACCCAACAAGCATAACCCTACCAACAATAAAATCAAACACAAAATTAGTCCCAAACAGAACAAAAATAACATATCATCAATTAATTCTGAAAAAAAAAAAAGTATTTTTAATTTCAGAAGCAAACCCTAATTTGGGGACATGGGTATCAGTCTTGAACTCGTATTTGACAGATTTGGGTTTAACAGTCCACTGATAGGCACCATTTTTGTTCTCATGAAGAAGCTCAGTGGTCTCGTAATTGTACACAGAGTGTATCTCACCCTCAGTGTACTTAACATTTGGGCTTTCTACCTTAAAGCTCTCAATAAACATTTTGTTAAATTAAAACTTAGAGTGAGCTAAAAAATTAAAAAATTTATGGGGTGAAGAACAAAAGGCGTTATAAGTGTGACTCAGTGAAGTGCTGGTGTGGTTGTGTTTGTGCCTCCTTAGTTTGGATGCCAAGAGGTTGTATATATAGGCGAGGTGGCTGCTGTGGGGGTGGACACGTGGTGGAATGTGAGTGGTGTGGTCCCACTCTGGATAATAAGTGTGTCCACGTAAAGTATAAAGGTGAAGCTAGGCCATGCATATACGGAGGGAAGCTCTCCTACATTATGAAAAAAATTTATATTATCTTGAAAAATAAGTTGAAATGTTTTTCTGTTTTTTTTTTTTTTTTGGAAGATGTTAAAGACAAGATTTTTATAAAAAATAAAGAAGTATGAACCATATTTAGTGATAAAAATTAGTATGAAATAATAGAGAGGACCTCATCATTACATCATATTTATCAACTTTTTTTTTGACATTCTCACACAAATTGATTATACTATCATTTTTTTATCTTATTATCAAAAGAACCCTAATATATAACTTTTTAACATTTTTAATTTATCGAGTATTAATAGTCATATCTAGCTTGTATGTAAATTTATCTATAGATGCGTAAATTATTTTTCACGTGTTAGTATTTGAACAAATTATGTGAAGTTACATATTATCGTCACTTGGCCAATTAAAGTCATCATATACTCTTAATATATTATAAATTATTACATAACACAAAGAATTAGTAGGTATAATATTATACATGTTACACGTATATATTAATTGTGTATTTTTAAGACCAGTGTTTAGTAGAAATCATATATGTTTATTTTAATAATAAAATTTTTTATTTCAACTTCAAGTTAATAACTTAATATGTTGCTCGTACTTTACTAGTTGTACATGTAACACTCCTTCCATATAGAAAAAACGAAGAGAGAGTGTGGCCCCACTTACATATTTGAAATCACCACTATAATAATAATAATAATAATTTCACACAAGTGTGTTTCCAAGTATTTTTTTCTCCTTTTCTTTCTGGCTAATTACTTGGTTTGTCATAGCGATGTCCTTGACCATGGACCGTGGTTGCCACTTGAAGTTCTGTGTAACTCATGAATCATATCTTTCCTTTCAGTTTCTGGGCATAAGCATCAAGTGTAGTCGTCCTTGTCTCTAATCGATCTTGGGATTATTTTCATTTGACAGTCCAACGGCAATGTGGAAATCAAGTTTCCAAAAGCTTCTGGTGCTTCAAGCTCGCAATCTGCATCTCCGTTCACTACGGAATTGAACTTGTTGGAACCAACCCTCTCTCCCCACAGATCCCTTCTTCTTCTTCTTATTATTATTATTTATAAATGTTATTTTTTTTTTATCAAAATAGCAGTCTTTTATATTTTTTTTAAGAAATCGCAATTAAGAGTTTTATTTCATCCTTAGAATATAATTAATTATTAATATTAAAAATATAAAATATTTTTCATTCTCAACTATTAATTATATTTAAATTAATATATCTTAACAAAAGTTAAAAATAAAGTTAGACTCTCAATTTGATTCAAAATGATACGCTCTCTTTGTGTTCACTGGAGCAATGGTGACTAAAAGAGAAATAAGAATCCCATCAATAGTGAAGCTATTTTAGAATAATGCTTTTACACCGATTATATCATCACAAAAGTTAAATTTGGTCGTAATTCAAGATAAAGACAATATATATTATTAAAAAAGAAAAAAGAAATCTCAACCATACCATTTTTTATAAAAGTAAAAAAACACATTACCCATTTTTTTTATTTTTTGGAAGCACAAAAAAAAAATTGTTATATAAAATTGTGGAGCGTTGAGTAGAAAAGCGTTTGGGCACTAAACCACTTGGTTGGGAAGGGAGACGAGACGAGACGAGACGAGACGAGAGAAGTGGGGGAAGAGGACATGACATGAAGTGGGCACCGCTTGACTCGTGGCGAATTGCTATTTAATTTCATTATTTTGTGAAGCACATGCATCTGGAGTTGGGGCCTTTCTCTCTCTCTCTCTCTCTCTCTCTCTCTCTCTCTCTCTCTCTCTCTCTTTCATTCCGAACCTACTCGAACTACACTACTTCTAAACCCTTTTATTCAATAAGTAAGCGACTACAATTGCATCACTCGATTTCAAAGTTTTTGGTTTTAAGTCTTACATAAAAATTAATTTTTTTTTATTTATATTAAAAAAAAAAAGAAACTTAATTTTTTTTAAATAAAAAGAACAATATAACTTTTTCATATCTCTAATCTTTTTTTTTCGTGTATAAGTGAACTTTTTAAAAAACTCCGATTCTTAAACAAATAGTGTAATGAGGTTGTGAACGATTGTATAATATTTTACATTGTTATGTAAAAATTTCTTAAATGAAAAATCAAATTGGGTTTTATTCTCCTAAGTGGCAAAATCAGGATTTCGAGAGACAGGGTCAAAGTTAGGCTCTATAGTATATTTTTTTTGAAACAATTAAAACAAGATGAAAAAATTAAATTAATAATAGAAAAAATATTTTAATGCAAACACAATAATATAAGTCTTTCATACAAAAATCAATTTCATTTCATTGAACTAGATCTAACTAAAATTAGGACCGAATATATCAAAATTATCGTTAAGTAAAATTATGGCCAAATTTATTAAAATTGGTACTAGAATTATTAGGATATTAAATCAAATATCAAATAACCAACAACAAGCAAAATATAGAGCATCACAAAATCAACAAGAGAAAAATGAGAGTTATTTGTATTAAACTAATCTTGAGAAGGTGAGACTTGAGAATAAGAGAAAAAATGGAGGTGAGTGGTGAGGAGCAATCAAGTATATGAGGAGAAAAGAGAAGGGGCTGTGTGTGAGAATGCATGTGAGATTGTGGCACAGATAACTTCTTCTTGTTCTTTAATTTTTTTCTAACATTCGTAACTTTTGTTTATCATAAAAATACCCACAACTTTTTAAAAATCTTATAATTACTCCACAACTTTATTTATATTATATATATATATATATATATATTCTAATAATGAGGGGGCCTTTAACAACTTCGCCCTGAATTTTGTGAGAAAGTTTTACTCTCTGTGTATTGGTAGTACAAACTAGAGGTGCCATTTTAGCACTATGTACTGGTATTTGTGTTCAAACTGTTTTAGCACCATATAATTAATTATTTTGTTCTGAACAATTGATGCTAAACATGTTTTAACACATTGAATTTAGTTGTTCTCTGTTGAGTTATTGGTGCTAAAAAGGTTTTAGCACCATTCTAATGTTGGACAATTAATTTTAAATTTATTTTAGTACCTTGAATTTAGTTTTCTCTATCGAGATATTAGTGATAAAACCCTTGTGGTATCATTTCAATGTTAGACAATTGGTACTAATACTATTTTAGTAGTGCATTAACAAAGAAATTTAACAAACAGAGTGTGCAATCATAGTAGAAAAAAATGAGTAACCAAAAGGTGCTGAAACAAATTAGCACCTCGTATTATAAACGTATTTTGAAATTACTGAATCCAAAGCGTTCAAAAATAGTTATATAATCAATGTTTAAATAGATTTAGATGGAGTAATATGGGTAATCAAAGCAATATATATATAATTTTCACGCTAGAAGAAATATATTAAGGATTGAGAGTAATTGAAAGTGCTAAAACATGATTGAATGTATTTTTATGAATCAATAATAGGAATGAATCGAAGTTGATGATTGGAATGATTTCTTGTGTCATTTTCGGCACTAATGATCGATCGCCGTGGATTTTATGAGAGAAAATGTTGTTTGAATTTTAAAATTTTTGATCGAGATTGGTGTTAAGTGTTTTTTGGAGATATGAGATGTTATATTAAAATTTGTGTTAATAGTTAATAAGAAAGAGGTATTAATACATTTTTTATATAGTATCCTTAATTTATTATATTAATTAATAATTATTTTTTATAATTATATTATTATTAAAATAAACCCTTATGCCTTATTATCTCGTAACATGATGGGAAGAGAAAAGTATGCAATAATAAGAAAGTGATAGAAAAACAAAATAAACAGGATGTCTCCCGTCCGATTGTCCGAATACTAGCACCTTCAAATAAGTGGGCCCAAATTAACGTGGACATTCTTATTTGGACGAAAGAAAGTTTTAGATCGTATCAAATTAGTGGGCCCAAATTAACCGCTTACACTTTTCTTTTTCTCGCTCCGTTTGCATTATAACTGTAGGGTGTAGCTCACCTAACCGGGTCGGGTGGGTCTGTATCTGACAAACCTATAAAAGTTATTTGGTAGGTCAATAAAAGAAATAAATAAATCTCTGAGTCCCTCTTAGAGCAAGTGGTGCTGTAAAATTTTTTTTTTTTGGGACCAAAAGTGGTGCTGTAATTAGTAAATAACTTACTTGAATTTTTTATATTCGAGGCATACTTAGTTGTACGTGTTTATTATATAATTATTTTAGAAAAAAGAGTATTGTATAAAAATACATCTTTAAGTTGTATCGATGAGTTCAAATATTAGATAAAAACACAACAAAATTTTCTCTGCACATCTCTAAGCCTAAGTTTCACATGTTATGTATAGCAGATGTATTCCTCAGCTCTTTGTTTAGTGCTAAGTTTGTTTCCTTGGTGACCTCTAGTTTGATCAGATTCAGTGACTCCTAGCTAATTGTTATGCATTGTTCCTTGGTAATTAACCTCTAATTTGATCAAGGAAATCACATAAAATGGCATTGCAACTCGGTTTCTACATATATATCACTAAACCACATAATTTTTTTTTCTAAATTACACAGTTTCATGCAAGTGACTCAATAACACAATCTTTTATTCTTTCACTTCTTTCTTTGTCTATATGTCAATTATATAGGTTGTATCTTGATCCCTTCTATAATTCGTTCTAGTTCTACAAATCTCTTGAACGTGCCGTTTTCCACCCACTTCATCCCTTCTTCTTATTGTCTATAGCTAAAGCATACAAGATATACTATGAAACATAGAATGAAAAGAAGATAAAAATAAGAGAATTCTAAATTGCTCTTCTTATCAATTTTCCGTCTTTCATTTCATCTTTTCCAGCGATAGCTATTAAAAAGACTTTAACATAACTTCATACATTTCAAATTAATTTGAGACGTCTATATTAAATCATAAAATCAATTTGAACTTCGTATTTATTCAACAGCTAACTTTATTTAAAAAATTGTTAAAAAATAAGTACCAAAGGTCGTGTTTTTTTTTATTCTTACCAGGATCTTCCAGGTAGAGTCTGCTTCATTCACAAAGTATCTAGAATTGAATTTAGGATGTCTTTCTTAACAGATCCAAACCCCTTCCATTCGAATCAAAGAGAAGTAATTTCATGATACACTTCTTAATAATTCAAGACGTGCAACCTTATTGATCAAATCCGCAAGGACAAAAACTAAATTTTCAAGAACTAGTGACCACTAAATTGGTTTGTGGTCGTGGAGCCACCGATAGCCATGAGTGGCCATCCTCTGCCCAAGTACACAAACAATACACACATTTAAATCAAAAACTATGGGCTCATTGACCCCAATGCTGTTTGTTCCTTTTATTTGTGAAATATTTCACTTATGGCTCGTTTGGTTCAAGATTTAAACCATTCCGGGAATGCTATATTTCATTCCGAAACGATTCCCGCATTTGGTTCAAGTTTTGAGTCCGGAATAAATGATTCCAGGAACAAACATTCCCCCCAAGTTCTCCCATTTAAATCATAAGGAATAAACCATTACCAATGGGCATCTTTTTTAATTTTTCATGTTAGGACCAAAATAACAGTCTTCCTTATGAATAAATAATTCTTTTTCCATCTGTGTATAAAAATATTGTTTGCAACTATTTTTTTAGTTACGTTGCTGAACAAAAATGATAAAAAAATAAAAATATTTGGAACTTTTTTCTTTTCTTTTTTCCTGTTGTATTTTTTTTTAATTACAAAAATTGTAATTTTTGTAGGATAGTTATTAGATAGGCATGTGTAATTTTTGTAATTTATTATAGTAATTGTCTCTTTTGAAAAATTACTATGTGATGTCTTCTCATCTTATAAAAAGAAGGGTATTTTTGTAATTGATACTTTATTCAATTCCTATTTCCGGTTGAACCAAACATCGGCATGGCATCCTAGATGCCAGGAAAAAAACTTTCCAAAAATCAAATATGCCCATTACATTCCCAAAACTCGAACCAAACGAGCCCTTAACGTGCACCTGCATTCAATCTATTTGGCTATTGGGTCTTCTTTTCTTCCATCTTTTCACTTTTTCATTTTTTGGTGGGACCCAAACTTTTGTGTGGGACCCAAATATCACACAAAAAGGAAAAGGGGAAAGGACCATTAATTTGTCACATGATGGCTTTTCTAAAAATTAAAAAAACTAACACACTTTCGCACGAATGTTGCTTCTTTGTTTATTTACTTCTCTTTGAAACTTTTTTCTATTTTGGGTTCAAACATTCATATTCTTGTTTATTTTCTAAAGAGGAAATTATATTTCACCATGGATTCATTCATCCCCCTTTGCCAAGGAACAACAAATAGAAAAACAAGAAAAGGTAAAATGTTTTTTGAATTGTTGATGACGAACATAAAGGTAGAATCATTAACATATATTGATAACATTTTGTCACTATATATGTAATTTATAATTAATAATTTGAAATTAGCAAATTAATATTTTTCCTGTCTCAAATTAAATGTTGCTGTTAAACTTCTAAACTTTTATGAAAAAAATAATTTCAAAGTTTATGTAGTCGGTGGTGGGTAATAATCTTGTTTAACTACATTCAAATTTGGTACGTGGATTTAAGAAACTAACTTTTTTAATTTCAAATAGAATTTGCGACTGATAGAATATATTAATATTCTTTTACACAAAAAACAGGGTCTATTTTGAAGATTAGATTCAATGACCTATATTGAATTATTGAAAACAAAATTAGTGGAGACAAATACACAAACGCGTTCCTTTCTCAGAAATTCATGCACAAACAAAGTAACTGAAACCATAGAAAATGAAAAAAGCAAGAAAAAAAAGGGTACTAAGATACAAAAAGAAGGCAGTTGAAATCAAAAGCAAAATTTTTAGAAGCCCTTTGGATTATAGTGTGGAAATGTGCAGAAGAACGCATTATGAGTTAAACCACATTGTTTGATAGTCTACAGACTCTACACCCATAATTATTGTTCTTTACTGTTTTTGTTATGCTAAATGAATGTACATGCACCATCAATTACAAATTAATTGCTCTGTTATTACATATTTTGTAGATTTTTGCTTTTTTTGATAAATTATTGTTACGATGAGATGGTACAATAAATTGATCAAAAGTTGTCAGATAATAAATTAATATTAGTTTAGATCATTTATGTAATCACCAATTGTATATAGAAATTAAAATTTCAATTCTCACTTAAGAAACAAAAAGATGAGAGACATTTAGTCTTGTAACTTAATTACCTTTTCGTTATCTTAATGATTACATGTAATGAATATTAATTTATTCATGTATAGAATGAACTTTGTGCATGTGTATCCTTTTTTTCATAAAAAAAATTAGATTATATATATGTATAGATAGACAAATATTGCTAGGTAAATGCTACATGGTTGGGCTATTTTAGTTTAATTTGAGAGTGGGTGATTGAAATTTGTCCTTTGTTTTATGGATCTCTCACATTGAAAACGGCTTTTCTTATTTTCTTTTATTGATTTCATGTTGTCATTTAATTTTTAATTGTCGTGAAACACATTTTTGGGAGGCAATTATTGTACCAAGTTTAGATATAAGTTGTGACGTGGTTTTGTGCAATTGGACCACTCTCTGATCTGACCTTTTTTCTAAAATGGGCAATAAAAAAACAGAAAAAGGAAAAGGAGAGTTTTTTTATTTATTTTTTTTGAAAGAAGAAAAATAAGAGTTTGATAAAAGTATCTAACCACAAGCTGTGGCCTAGTGGCTAACCACTCTAGATTCGAGTATGGGGTCTATTGGGAGCTCTCCATGTTGATTCCCAGCAGCAGCAAAATCAGTCTATGGCCAGCGCAAATGGTACTATGCGTGAGAGTGGATTAGTCGAGGAAAAAAAATAAAAATACCTTGTAATACGTGCAAATGGTACCTTGTGATACGTGCAAATGGTACTATGCGTAAGCGAAGATTAGTCGAGGAAAAAAAATAAAGATACTTTGTGATACGTTACCCAAACAGAGAATTGTATTTTTCATTGCAACTTATATTTTACGTTATTTCTAGCTCCTTGCTCATTTGTATTGTTATTTAATATTGTTTCTTACGTTTTGATAAAAAAATAAAATAGTGCAATTATTTTTTATCTTTTATAATACTAGTCAAATAGGCACATGGGTTTGTGTTCTTGAGGTTCCTTACCTCCTTTTCTTTTTCAATTGTGACTTTGTTCGTGTACATAATTCGCTTGCGTGAGTTTTACTAGATATAATAATTTCTAATAATGTTGATGACGGAGACTTGAAGAATAGGCCGAGCGCTGAAAACTTGTGATAGGTTCTAGTAATTCAGTTTGTGTACTTTTTTTTAAATAGACGCTAATTTAAATAGTGAAAATAAATTTTCTAAATAGATTTCTAACTAACTTAATCCGATCTTAATTACTTGGAGATGTACTTTTTTACTGAGTTCTTAAATACACTCAAATATTTTTGCTTCTTCCTACACTTTATAAAAAACTTTCAACTCATCTTACAATCATATACTTGTTTTCTATTTACACTAAAAACGTTATAAAAATAAATAAATTAGAAAGGTTAAATTTGTTTAGTACACCAACTTTACACTCAGAAAATTAATAGTACTTTTAGTTCAAAAGTCACAAGGAAATAATAAAACCATCTAGTCAATGTAGAAAATGTGGATTAATTATCTAGAGCTTATAAACATCTGAAGAGAATAGACAATCCAACGCTTTATAATTTCATTGCCATTTTTTAACTAAAAATGATGATATTTTGAGTATGCATGAGATAAGTATACCTAGGTATTCAATTAATTTTAGTTGAAATAGAGAGTATATATACATATGGAAATTTTCAGGTGTAGTCAAGTTCGTACGTACTGATTATTTTTATGACGGTTTTACGTCATAAAAAACACCCTCCCAATGTTTTTATGACGAAAAACCGTCGTAAAAAGAATCAGTCAGTACGGGCTGGTCCGCACTAGAAACGAACTCTCTATATATATATATATATGAATATACTAGTCGGTGAGTTAAAAATATTTTGAGAAAGGTAGGATGAAAAGCAAGTTTATGAGAGTGTATTTAAAAACAACCATTTTTTATTTATACGAATTTGATTTTCATACTTTCTAAACAAATGATTAATTTCAATCTAATTAATTAATGTGAAGAATCAAGACTTCTAAATATTTTCCTTCTATTTATCGAAATTTGTTTATCTATGATTAAGGTTTATTTTTCTTACATATGTGTGTATGTTTTCATTTATATGTCGTAACATCATCAATATTACAATGCTTGAGTTAGTTTGGGTGGTGAATTACCTCTACTTAAACATAGTGATCTTATATGTTCGAATTTTACGTACGTATTGTTGAATTTAAGCTTGATATGGTTCACTACCATCACCGATACTGTCCCCGACTTAACCACCTATCACTAGGTGCGGGGTTTTTAGCTCAAAAGGCCTCGGTTTTATTAGAGGTGAACCACTTATTATTTAGTTACATGTTTTTCTCTTATATTTTAAGATGTGGGATCTTGTTATTCTTCAAGACGCCCCCTCACGTGCGACCCGATATCGGCTTGCACGGGTAACCCAATTCCCACATCGAGAACTGGTAAATTCGGGAGCCAACGCCACTCTTTTCGAAGGTCCCTAGAAACTTGGAGCCAACGCCATCCTTTTCGAAGGCCCTAGTATTCATAACCCAACCGGGCCAAGGACGTGAATCGGAATAGAACCTCCCTCTGATACCATGTTGAATTTAAGCTTGATATGGTTCACTACTATCACCGATACTGTCCCCGACTTAACCACCTATCACTAGGTGCGGGGTTTTTAGCTCAAAAGGCCTCGGTTTTATTAGAGGTGAACCACTTATTATTTAGTTACATGTTTTTCTCTTATATTTTAAGATGTGGGATCTTGTTATTCTTCAACACGTATAACAAAATAATGTAAGGTAGATTTTGGATAATAGACAATACAATCCACATGTTCAGATCACATTCGAAGAAATTTATTTTTTCACTAGTGCATAAAAAACAAAGTGTTTTACGTCTTTACAAAACGGACAAACGACTAGATTAATTTGGACAGGCAAAAAATTGACACAATAGGCATTTTTGAGTCATGTAACAAATTTCCATTGGAATACAACTTTTATTTTTTATTTTTTGGGGGGTAAAAACAATACCAATAGTTCGAATCAATATAACTTTCAATTATGGGGAATCAAACATATGATGGTTATTTAGTCCAAATTTTTGGTGGAATAATAGGGACCTATGAACTAGGTGAAAGTTTGTGGGTTATTCTAGAATTGATACATGGATCAAGACTGTTATTAGGACCACTGAAAATTTGAAATCCTAAACTCCTATGGCCTTTCAAGTTGAGAACATTGCAAAAGAAATTATGTTTGGTTTACATCGTTGTAGGCTGAGTTTCTCGCCAATTTTCTCGACAAAATGACAAATCCACTTGTAGGTGGTGGATTTTGTATCTTCTTAATTTCTTTCTCCTTTTGTCCAATTTGGATCATTGATTCTTTCGGAATCTGTCCAGAGATGTATCATTCTTTAATTTACAATATATTTTGGGTCCTTATTCTAATACAATATTTCAAATATTGTTAGGTACCTTTTTTTTGTGTGTGTGTGTGTGGGTGGGGGGGGGGCACCTATATAGGAGAAAGTTTAACACCAACTATTTTGATGCAACTTTGGGTTAAATTTTTCCTTTCTCCGCAGGGAAAAAACCGTAACATTGGTTTCTTTTTTCAGAATTTGTAGTGACCTAAAAACTTGTTGGGAAATATATATTAATTTTATAATTTATACTAGGAATCAAATGCCTAATTTCTCCCGTCCCAATTCTTGATGTTACTATTACTGTGCTACAAAATTATATTTTACTGATAAAACTAAAGAAAAGATTGACAAAAGCACATTTTATTGGGCTTATAGTGGGGTTCAATTTATCTTTCCTTGATGTTCCTTTTCCAAATTTTGAGTGACATAAAACATGAAAATATGTTTTTCAGAAGTTACAACAATGAAAAACAAATCCCTAAACCTCCTCATCACTGATGTTAGCTAGCACTAGCAGTAGATAACGTACAAGGCTATTTACTTACTCATTTGATTGTATAAATTATCTAATTTATAATTATTTTATAGTAAATTAACAAATCGTAAATCTTTTCATTTTAACAAAAAAATGTGTAGTGTGATTTTTTCCGCATAAACTTGTATAATAATTATACAATTGTAAATGATCCAATTCAATAACTTATGTTTTCTAATTTAATTTTGTAAGAATTAACTTAAGTTTATTATATATTAGTTTATTTTTGAGACTAAGCACTAAAATTAAATAATTTTAAATGATTCAATTTATAAATTAAAGGACAAATTAAATGGCAAAAGCACGAATTCATTCTATTGGGCTTATGGCGGGATAGGATGGGCTTTACATAAGACTGGGCCACATACAATTCAATTCGTACGCCTTTCCCTTTTGTTTTTATCAACAAATGGGCCAAAACGGCCCAAACAATTGAAAATACACATTGGGTGGAATGCTATTTTATTTTTTAGAAAATAATAATAAAGGACATTACATAAATTGTGGTTATTATAAAGGACATTCGTTTAAAATCATTAGTTAGGACAACTTTTTAATCAAGGATAAAATATTAATTATTTTATTATTTCAATTAATTATGTTAAATTTCAATACTACCATTCTTAAAGATAAATACAATAAAATAAATATATAATTAAATTTAGAATTAAATTAATAAAAATAATTTTAAACAAATTCAAACACATATCATAAGAAAATCAAACAATAAGATAAATGGAATAATTATTAAAAAAAAGTCAAATAAGAAAATGTCTCAAATTAAATAGACATACTATGAGACTGAAGTTGCGAATATGACTGAAGCACAATTCTCCTATATGATATTGTAGTTGTTTTTTCCGCTCCTTGTGCTCAGTTATATTAGCTCATTAAATATTTTACAGTCAGCATGTACTCAGACATTTTATTTATCGGTCATTCCATATGTAGTTTGCACTTTTGTATTTTACATCTTTTGTATTAAGTCATATTAGCCTATTAAATATTGATCGTGATGACAGACATATTATACTTGACCATCCTTCATGATCACACACATTGGCCCAAAATGTAGGCAACATGCTCCTAAACATATTATTTACTACTCGCACCTATGTGGCTTGTACTTTTGTGTTTTACATTATTTATGTAAGACAAATTGTATTATAAGGTGAGTCACTTAACACTGAAGTTCAACTAAAATTTTAATTTTTTATTCACACTCAATCAAGTTTAAATATGATAAAAATTTTAGATGTTGGAGTGAAATTTCTTTTGTTAAGCTTGATATTATGTTGAAATCACCAGAATTTTTGCTAATTGAACTTTAGTTGCGTTCAAATTGTACAATCTCCTCTAAAAAAATAAAGAAAATTAGATAACACATCTATTAGAGTATAAACTACATTCAAACTCTTCATTTTGATAAATATTAGACTTATCTTCAGCTTTTAAATCTTCTTTCAAAACAACAACTAGATTGTTAAAGTATCACGATTCTATTGGCATCAAAATATATATGGACAAATTTATCAAATCTAGGATTCTATTTTAAAAGATGTATATTGCTTTAACTATATTTTAAGATGAAGCTCACCAAGATTTATAAATTTTAACTACTTAATATAGGTTATCAAAATACATAAATAATATCATATTGATTAATTTTAAACTTTAATAAAAAAAACTACATTGTTGTTCCAATATACACATCATATTCTTACTAAAAAAATAAAAAATACTACTGCACCAAAACATTTAGACACATCTAAAGAAAAAGGTTAATATTGTTTAATTTTGTTATCAACAAAATACAACTTTTTAATCTTTTGACATAGTTTCTCTGTAATTATGCTACATCATTTTTACCATTGTCGGAACTTTCTCAACGCGTACCAATAAATAACAGTGCCATGGCCGTTTTTACCATCATTTGGTATGTGTGTATGTCGCTTTACTTGTGTGTGGTTGGAGGAAAAACCCCTATTTATTTATTTAAAATTGTTCATTCCAAGTCTTCTTGCCTAACACTTGGGTAGGGTCGGGTTTAATTAGATCATATATATTATTATTTGATCCATGTATTATAACGTTTTTTTTCCTGTGGTATTGAGCTTCCTTTATTTAAAAAAAAATTGTTTATTCCAAATTTTCGTGTCTAATACATGTGTAGAGTCAGGTTTAATTAGATCATACCCATTCTTTTTTGATCCATGCATTATAATGTGGGTTTTTTTTCTTCTAGGTTTCCTCTATTTTAATTTTACATTTGTATCTCAAGGCCCATTTTAATTTAATTCAACAAGATTTTAATAGTTTTTCGCATGCTGCTGCATACAAAAAGGTTTCAACACTCTTGTTCAAAGCTTATTCTTAATCGTCAATCATGGCAGAACAGGTAGTCATTTTCTCATTCTTTAAAAAAAATGATTTTAGTAGGCCCATGTTTATAGAAATAAACTGATTCCTTTATATCTCTTCCATACTACTCAAATATCTTCATCTTCTTTGTGTGTTCTTTGGTATCACTGCCAGCACCATTTTTTTTCTTTTTTCAATTGTTGAACATTCTTTTATTTTGTTGAGAACGATTCTTACCCTCCCATCTTATATTTACATTTTTAATTGGAAGGATATTATTTCTTCATTACTTTGTATCAGCATGTCTCTCCATCCAGGTTATTTTCAAATCTCCATGATTGTCCCTTTACTCAATATTATATCGTCAGGTATAATGCTTACTAGTTGAATCGTCCCTTTACTATTGTCGTTCTCCATGTTCTTTAATTCTATTTTTTCAATTCATGTTTTTTTGCTATAGAGTGTTTGATTATTGTGTTCATTTTTCTTTGCTTGTTCGGAATATGTCTGTGTATTATGTGTACTCATAACAAACATATTGGAATCATGTTCGTTGTTGACTATTTTGCTTGAATGAGATCATAATAGTTGATAAGTTTCAATTTTTTTTTCTTATCTTATTTGTTGACTCTAAACTTAGCTAACTTTCAAATTTGAAAATTGGTTTATTGAGATATATTTTTGAATATATGTTTTTGTTTAAATCCTTTTTTTTATATTTAATAAGGATACTATTGAAAATTTCTTAATTTTTTATTTTTAATTAATTTAAATTCATTTTGTCCTTTGTTAAAAAGTTGTCTTAAAACTAATTATAAAAATAGAATGTCCTTTATTAAAAAGAGAGTAAGAGATTTGTCCTTTAACAAAAAAACCCCTTTTTTTTTTCTTTCTTCGCATACTACTCGTGTACGCTAGGGTTGGGTGATCTATCCATGACCAAGATGAAACTTAAAGAGTAAAATACTACTCGTGTACGCTAGGGTTGGGTGATCTATCCATGACCAAGATGAAACTTAAAGAGTAAAATACTACTTGTGTACGCTAGGGTTGGGTGATCTATCCATGACCAAGATGAAACTTAAAGAGTAAAATACTACTTATGTACGCTAGGGTTGGGTGATCTATCCATGACCAAGATGAAACTTAAAGAGTAAACTACTCTAACAGTCCTTAGTGATATTGTCTTATTTTGGCCTTTAAATTTTTTTTTGCCTTATTTAAATATTTAAAATATTGACTGAGTTTCTAATTGACCCTTCCGTCTAATTTAGACGTTAACTTGGACATAATCAAGGGTAAAATTGTCATTTTAATTAGATATTTAAAAAAAATTAGTTAGATTTAAAAAATATGTGAAGGAAAAAAAAGGAAAAGGAACAAAGAGAGAGAAAGATGAACTAGGGGTCGCTTATTGTTTGTCTTCTTCCGTGATGTATACGTTGAAACAAGAAGACCCACCTCCAATTCTAAAGATCCATTTGCCCCTTATTTGTAGTTTTTCCCCGAAAAATATCGCTGGAGAATCAAGAAGTAAGGGGATGGTTGTGAAACAAGAAGACCCACCTACATTTCGGACGACCCATTTTCCCCTTCTTCGCAAACCCACCAGTTTATCACAAGAGATTGTCGCTGGAATATCAAGAAGTAAGTGGGCTGCTTCTTCGACTAAGCTATCTACTTCGGTGAATCATGCAATGAAACAAGAAGACTCAACTGTAATTGGGACCTTTTACGCAAATCATAGAGTATTATCCCCGCTATGAAAAATTCGCCGGCGAATGTGTCAAAACGAAGGCAAAAACGAAATCCTCTGTTCAAGATTCTGCGTTCTGAAGCTCATCTAGATCGTTTTTTAACCAGAATAAAGGAGTTCTTGGGCAATAATTCGCATAATTCTTCGTGCAAGGAACTATTACTTTCCACTAATGAATTATGAATCCCTTACATTTCGACTGAAAATACAAGCTTCCCGCACTGTTAAAGCTTTGGCTTGAACACAAGAGACATCATGAATTTTAGAACCAAAGTATTCAAAAACCATACCCAAATTATTCCTGACTATGCAAGCAACAACAGTTGAAGAGCCATTAAAAGCAACGTCATAATTAATCTTTAAAGAGCTAGCTGAAGGAGGGGTCCATGACAAATTCCCAAAAGGCCGAAAAACAGAAGGGAATGAGGGAAGCTCCAAAGAGCTGTGAATATTAGTCAACAAGCGAAAGGCATTCTTTACAACATCCCCAAGAGAGGGATAGGCATTCTAAAAAATGAAATTGTTCCTCGTTTTCCAGATAAACGAAAAGATAATAACATATCTAGATAACAATTCCAGATTTGAGACACCATTAACTGATAACTGAAGTAAATAATAAGTCCACTCACCAATCGAGGAAATAGGCTACGGAATCACATTATAAAGACCTGCCCTATCCGACACGGCCACTGCCAAATCACAACGAAGAAAAACATGTTCAACAATCTCAACTTCCTCCCCACACAGAGGACAAAACGGAGAAGGCGAGCATTTCCTTAAAAAGAGATTTTTCTTAGAAGCCACAACATTATGGATAATGCGCCAGAGAAAGTGTTTGACTTTAGTGGGAGCTTTTATATTCCAAAAGGTCGTATGAGGGTAAAAAGAAGACGTCGGGCGAGCATAAGAGTTTACAATCTTTAGAAAAGCAATCGAGTAACCAGATTTAACCAAATAAGAGCCATTATTTGACCAGTGCCAAACAATCTTATTTGGAGCTCTTGAGATAAAAATAGGAATTTTGAGAATCGCATTAACCTCTAGCGGAGAGAAGATCTTGGTGAGAAGATTAGCATCCCAAGCAGAGCTAAAAGGTTTAATAAGATCATTAATTACAGCAACGTCATAACCATTCAGTTTCGGGGAGGAAATTTTGAACCTATACAAGTCTGGGACCCAGTTGGAATTCCAAATCTCGATATTCGACCCGTTGCCCATTTTTCACTTGCAACCCTTAGGGATGAATGACAAACCTTCAATTAAACTAGACCAAACCCAAGAAAGATGACACCCTTTAAAAGCATCAAGAATAGAAGAGCAAGGAAAATACACCTGCTTTAAAACTGAAGCATATATATAGAGAGTTAGGATTAAGCATCATCTTCCAAACTTGTTTTCCCAACAAAGTAATGTTAAAAGCTCTAAGATTACGAAAACCAAGGCCTCCTAGGCGTTTCGGAGCTGAAACTACTCACCATATCTTCAAATGAATTTTAGAGTGTTCTTCATTACCACCCCACCAAAACCATCTAATCAACTTATTAATTTTATCGCAAAAAGATTTTAGGAAAGCTACACAAGACATAGCATAGGCCGAAATGGCTTGCACGACCGACTTTAAAAAAACCTCTCTACCCGCTTGAGATAATAGACTATGATTCCAACTATTAACTTTAGTACTTATACTGCTTGACTACGCTCAGAAACGCATAATTTATACACCCAAGTGCAGGTGGTCAAGTTATAATATATATACTTGGAAGTCCAAGGTCGAACCACAGGGAAGGAGGGTAATTCTATTATTCTAGCTAAGCTTTCAATAGGGAGAAAGAAGAAAAGAAAAATAAAATAAAGAGAAGATAATAAATTTTCTAGAATGAAAAAGAATATAATAAGAAATTAAATTTTAAACTTAAAAGAAAATAAAAAAAATAATTAAATAAAAAAACAAGGATAAAATAGGCAGTAACTAAAACAAGTATCTAATAAAATGTGAAAAGAGCGTTAGGGGTATCCATAGTTACGACATTACAGATAGTATGACCAACCGATTCAACATATGACTGTTGACTTGAGTTCCTATTAACAATGAATGTCGTTAGCTTACCAATTATTAAATACTAAAATTCACGAGTATATCATGAGAAGTGCATGACAAGACTCATATAAGCTGCATGTAACTTTAGTTTTCTATAAAGAAACTTATGATTTTTTTTACAAAAATTGATTTTCACTTAGTAATGCTAGTGCGTGACAAAAACAAATTAAATTTAATCAATTTTAGTAAATATCAAAAGCCTAACTCATTCCTAAGGTTTGATTATGCGTATGCATGACATACATCAAAATCGTTCTTAAAAAAAATTATTAAAAGCTAAAATGGCACTTTTTCGGTACCGATTTGGGAATGATGCCAAAACAGCGCTCGAAGCTCCCAAATTACTTGGATAACTAACTCAGCTCAATAGGGGATAAGAACCGTCCTCTATTCAGCCTCGTTAGAGTTTTAGTACAAAAATTCGTAATTTGAGGTTTTTCGGTTCTTTTGTCGAATAATCGAGAAATAATCTTAAAAATTCATGTTTTTAGCGCTTAAAAGGTTAATATATTTTTCAGATTTATTAATTGACCTATAACCAGTGAGAAAGCCAAGCCACAATCACAATTGAATCATATACTCACACTAGTCCGTCATGTTTTCACTACGGACCCCTAACTACTAAATTACGCTAGCATGTTGATAAAAACTAAGCAAAACATGATAAATTCAATCACAAATTGACCAAACATATTTCTGAAATCTAATTGAATAAGCATGCAAAATTTCACAGCAATTGAAACTAAGGAACAATTAATAAATAAAAAATACGATTTAAACAAATTTTAAAAAAAATAACACACTAGCAGTCACGAAAATCACCTACTGTCCTCAGGAAATCTCGAGATTTGAATCCCCAAAACAGTAAGATTTTGTAAAAAATTTGATTGCGGTCATTTTGATAGGTGGATCATCAAAATCGGCCAAAAATGAGCAAATTATTATTAAAATATGAAAGCACATATTTTTAAGGTTCTATGCGGGATTCTACAAAAGATTCTAATAAAAATTATAAATTAAGCATGGATTTCAATCATCAATCACATTCAAACACATAGTTAACTAACAATCTAAGCATTAATGAGCATTAATCGAAAGAAATTAAAAATAAAATTGAAAGAAAAAGAAACATAATGGATTTGAACACTGGACTAAGCATGAGTAGAGAGCTAGTCACTTGCCATCTAGGCTAAGGACCCCATACGGTAAATATTTGCATCAGGAATTTAGGTATTCTTTTGCGCTCAAACTCAATCCACTAGCGCACTGATCGTATTTATGACATAACTTTGTGCTTCAAACTCCGATTGATGCAAGGTTTTTCCTTACGGATAGCTAACTCAGTGCTCTACAACTTTTATTTTTGGAGTTTTCTTCAAATTTTGCACGGATAAATAGAAGAATTGGCTAAAATATCAGCATTGCGCGCGATGAATCTCTTCTTCATTCAAAAATTTCTCAGCTTAATTCAAATGACTCTTCTCTTCTTGATACTGGTCTATTGGCTTCTCTTAGTTTCTTACATCAACTTCCTTTATACTTGAGCTTAGCATTTGCTTTCGGTTCACCTCTTGAACTCAATTCAGCTCCGAATTTGACTGGTAATGACTAACTTTGGGGGAATTTGCTTCTGGATTCGTTCTTGTTCATTTTTAACTTGTAAAAAGGTTATAATGCACTAGAAACAAACATCCTATCATATTTCATGATTAAAACTCAATTCTTAATAATTTAAGATAATTAAAATTAAATTCATGCATATTAAGCCACCTAAACATGTATAAAAATGCAATATTTTGGCTTAATCAGATACACTCAAGGATGAAGGACAAAGCCTCCTTTTTGGATCTACCCGGAATAATAAAAAGCCCCAAGTATTTGGGCCTTGACTCTGGGGGGTTCAACCCAAGAAAATGACAGATGGTAGCAGCATAAATAGGGTCACACCCTTCAGAGAAGAACACTTCCGATTTGTCAAAGTTTACCTATTGACCTGAGGCTGCACAGAAAGAGTTGATAATAGATTTTAAATGGTCACACTCTGATAGGGTTGCTCTAAAAAACATGAGAGAATCATCAGTAAAGAAAAGATGTGTAACCGACGGACATGCATCTTCCTTTAATTTTGACCTCTGATAACAAGCCACAGCTTACAACTGAGGATATCGCTTTCAACAGCACGTTTTGGGCAAAAATAAAGAGGTACAGAGATAACGAATCCCCCTGTCTGATACCACGAGACGGAGAAACAGAAGAAATAGAATCACCATTTAGCATCACATTAAATTTCACGGTAGTAATACACTGAGCTACCAGCTGGATCCACCTTTCGTCAAAGCCTATTTTCCTAAGCACCTCAAAGATAAAGTCCCATTCTAGATTATCATATGCTTTATTTAAATCAAGTTTTAGAGTTAACTCGATTTTATTGGTGGCTCTGTTGGACTTGAGGTAATGAAACATCTCATGGGCAAGAATGACATTATCTTAAATAGCTCTGCCCAGCACAAAAGAAGATTGATTCAGAGTTATGAGCAAATCAAGAAAAGGTTTTAAGTGGTTAGCTAAGGTCTTGGAGATAACTTTATAAACAAAATTTGAAAGGCTAATGGGTTTGAAATAGGATATAGTTTCTAGGTTTTTTACTTTTGGAATAAGAATGAGGTTGGTAATATTGAGCTATTTGAGAATAAATTGACCTTAAAAAAAAGCCTTTGACAGCCCTAAAAATCAACGGGCTTACAGTATTCCAAAATTTCATGAAGAAAAGATCGAGAAAACCATTTGGCCTAGGAGATTTTAGGGGTCCCAATTCTTAAGCAGCTTTAAAAACCTCCTCGGTAGTCACAGGTCTCAGAAGAGCAGCATTAATACCATTATCAACAGATTCATTAACAAAGCGCGAAATTGATGAAATATCTTTACTCCCATAGCTAGAAAATAAACTGTTAAAATGGGATTTGACTAAGTTCCCGATATCTGACGGATTGTCCATCCACTGTCCATCACTTTCCCTTTTCAACTTCACAATCAAATTACACTGGCGTCTGTAGGAAGAAAATAAATGAAAGAATCTCAAATTTTTGTCTCCCCATTTCAACCAATTGATCGACCCGAGATTGTTGGTGCCAGTAAAGCTCTTTCATCGATAGAATATGATCAATTTGCTTAGCAATGATCCTTTCCGCTACCTTGTTAGTAGCTTTCGGGCTTAAGGATTAGAGATGGGCGAGTTTAGAATTCAAAGAGTCAATCATAGCTGAGGACTTTTTTTTTTAAAAATTATGGGAGGTCCAAGTCTCTCCGATCCCTTAATCCTAGAAACAAAGAAAAACCCCGACCCACTCCCATGAGTCGAACCCTTGACCTTAAGACAAGGGTAGAGGTTGCCTACCACTTACCGAACGTGTTTTTCTTCCAATGAATCAAATATTTTCGATAGTTTTTGAGATTAGTAGCCAAAGAAAACATCGACGATCCCGATCCCTATCCCAAAATATTGGTGTTATATGAGTGGCACATAAAAATGCACTCGTTAAAAAATTAAACACATCATGTAAAACAAAGTTTGCATTAACTTTTTTTTTGTAGCAATTTTTTCTCATTTTGTACAAAGTTAAGTTTGAACAAAATGCAATTTTAGTCAAACATCTCATTTTAAAACACAACTGATAAACATTGATCATATGCTAACAATCATTAAAAAAGCGGGCACTTATTTCAAAAAAAAATATTATTCCCTTGTTTTTCACAAAAAAAAAAAAGGTTCCCCTGAAGGGTTTTTGACCCATTTCTAGTTATTCAAAGTATATATGAAAGTTGTACATACATTACATGTGCAAGAAAATATAATTCAATTTAAAATAGAAAACTATACCCTGAAAATGGGTAACTAGGGTCTAATTTTTCGAATAGACTACGATACATGTGCAATATGCATACATATAATTTGAAAAAAATAAAATAAAATTATAGATGCATGCAACTGACCCATAAGTCTAAATTGTTTGGAAATGGCTCATTATGAAACTGACCCACGCTAAAATAAGAACCAACCTAATACACAATATATAAATTTTGGTTTTTATGTTTTGTTTAATGGGCAATTAATTTTGGTTTCAAAAGTTAAAGAACTTAATTTTTTTTCTAGAAATTAGGTAGAAGGGCTTATTATATATTGATTTTTACCAAAAATCCAATGAATAATATTTTTTTGAATGAAGGGCTTATTTTTAATTGGTAATTTGAATAAAGGGCCTATTTTTAATTGGTAATTAGTGTAAGAGGCCTATTTTGTTTTATATTTTAAATGAATGTATTTGAATAAATTTAAATATCATTTAATTAATAAAAACATGTTATGTATTACCTAAATTACCCATTTTTATGAAATTTTCACAAAAAATATGGACTGCAAAGTTCATATTGCAATAAAATATGAACTGCAAAGTTCATATTGCAGTGAAATATGTACTGCAATATGAACTTTGCACTAAAAATATGGATTGCAAAGTTCACATTGCAGTAAAATATGGACTGCAATATGAACTTTGCACTAAAAATATCGACTGCAAAGTTCACATTTCAGTGAAATATGGACTGCAAAGTTCATATTGCAGTGAAATATAGATTGTAAAGTTCATATTGCAGTCCATATTTTAATGCATATTGATATTTTTTTAGTTTATTTTAAGGGTTGGGATGTCATTTTATAATGAAAAAAAAAGACACATGTCATATTATCAATAAAATAAAAAATAGGCCCTTTATTTTAAAAAAAATTATTCCTTGTCTTTAGTGTGAAAATCTTTCTCTAATAAGTCCTTTTTTTTAATTGCCCCATTTTTTTTTTCTTTCCTTTTCACAGCGTACCAAAACACACGGGAAACCAGTTTTATTAAATCAATGATTATGATAAAATTAATATATTCTTTAAAAAATGTGAAAGTCAAAACATAAACTATTGTTTAAAAAAAGGTGTATAAAATTATTCGTAAACTAATCTCCTTTTTTTGAAAATGAAACCCATAACAAATATATATATATATATATACAAAAATGCTGCTTTTAAGGGGTCTCTTATTTTAAAAACAACAAGCACTATCTATTTCAGGAAATAAACGAATGAATATTTTCATAAAACTTGATGAAGATTATATCCAAAAAATTTTATCAAAAAAAAACTAAAATCAAAAGTGGGTGTAATGAAAATGTGATATATATGTTTATTTTCGTTAATTAAAATCTTATATTTCATAATTTTATTATAAAGATCATTTGTATCAAATTTCATAAAAATAAATAAATTCTATTTACCACTCAAAATGGTAATGATACTAGCACTCCACAAAAAGTATTTTGACACCCAAAATTATTTTTAGTGACAAAAAAATGTTCCAAAAGATATAAATAATGTGTCACTAAAAATGATTTTAAAGTGTTAAAGTGCTTTCGTGGAGTGCTAATATTATTATCTCTCAAAATTGATAGTCCTTATTAATTTTAAAATAAGAGATTCCCTTACAAAAACATTTATATTAGATATTTAGAAATCAATAATATGCTCAAGTTTGAAGAAATCCAAAAACAAATTGTAACACCTTAAAAGACTTGATTTTAAAAAAATATATATATATAAATGCGGTTAGCAGTTGATCGAGGACTGTACAAATGGATGGCAATCTGCTTAGTTTCTAATAATTGAGAAATGTGTGGATTCAATGAAAATGACAATTTAGGAGCCGCTTTCCATATTTAAGGATTAATCAAGATTATTAGCTCTACTATATATATAAATGCAGATTAGAAGCAGTGTGTGAAGAAATAATCTAGGTGGATTGAAAGAAGGTTCCTCAATAAATTAATAAAGTTTTGGACAAGTTGGCTCCAAATTAATATAATTGGCCGGCATGATACAGATTCATTCAGAATACGCGTAGCCACTAATATTTATCGAATAATTTTATTATTAATATGCTCTGTTTGATAAAAAATAAATAAAAAAAATTAAAAAATTATCGAATCACTTTTTTTATAAAAAAGATAAAATTTCTTTAAGTGATGAGAATTTTTTTTCACAAATAGAGAAAATCTACTCATACAAAAAAAATATGAGATCATCTCACAAATAATTTTTAGAGGCAATTAGGCATAAGGGTTCATTCTAATAATAATATAATTACAAATGACACTTAAAAATTAGCCATGTAAATTAAGGACACTATACAAAAAAGATACAAATACCCCTTCCTTATAATATCATCTCATTATAACACTAACAACAACCACAAGGTGCTAAATGCATTTAGCACCTTCTAGTCAGCAACCAGAAGGTGCTAAATGCATTTAGCACCCCTGGACAGCAACCAGAAAGTGCTAAATGCATTTAGCACACCCTGGAGAGCAATTAGAAAGTGCAACCAGAATGTGTTAAATGCATTTAGCACCCCTGGACATTGCAACCAGAAGGTGCTAAATGCATTTAGCACCCCTGGACAGCAACCAAAAGATGCTAAATCTAGATAACAGCCAGAAAGTGCAACCAGAAGATGCTAAATGCATTTAGCACCACTGGACAGCAACCAGAAGGTGCTAAATGCATTTAGCACCCCCTGGACAGCAGTCAGAAAGTATAACCAGAAGGTGCTAAATGCATTTAGCATCCCCTAGACATCAGCCAAAAGGTGCTAAATGCATTTAGTACTCCTGGATAGCAACCAAAAGGTGCTAAATGCATTTAGCACATTCTCAACAACAACTAGAAAGTAGCACAACTTGGACAACAAACTATAATGTGCTAAAATGATTTTAGCACCATCAAAATTGATGAGATTAACATCTACTTAATTTATTTATATGTATATATATATGGATCGACGTAGGATTCGTAAAAAAAAATAAAAAATTACGATCATATTTTTTTTCAAATCTCACTGGGCTGTCGAAATTGGTCGATTTCGATAGAAAAACGACCTCTGATCATCTTAATTTTTTGCACAATTGTTGTAACTTTGTCTTCCGAACAACATATCCAAAAATCAGCCAAATCCAACGGTTCGATCAAAAGTTATATATCTTTTACGATTGCACATCCATAAAAGAAGAAGAAGAAGAAGAAGAAAACGATGAAGATGAAGATGAGAACAGCGCTTGCTCCTCTAGGCGATACGATCGGAGATTCAAGTGGTGTTGGTGGTGGTGGTGGTGGTGGTAGTGGTGGTGGAAGATGTGAGATTATTGGTGAGACAACTTCTTTTTTCTCTTGTTTTTTGTTTTCTCTCTCTAAACTATGTGTATATAAGAGAGAATAATATGTCTTTTGTATAATTAGAATAAATAATATAGTAGGGTATTTTTGTCCATCAACATTTATCATTTTCCTTAAAATAAATTAATATTATGAAAAGTGTCCTTATTGTAAAACCAAATTATGAAATTGGTACTACTTCCCTTTATTAAACATGAGTCCTTGAGTTATAAAACATTACGGAGCGAGACCTTATAACCCATTATCTATAATTTTTATTGTCATTTTTTTACTTTTTATCAAATAGAGTATATGACTTTAGAAGTTGAGATAAATTGGAATATGGACAATAATAGACTTGTAATTTAATGATTTTATATTCTCGAATCTCCATTTTTCCCCGTAAGGAGTAGGCTATCTAGAGGTGAGATCGTTAGTGAGGATGTCGGAGAAAGAAGTGGTAGATAGATTTAGCACCAATAGAGTTAAAATCAGTATAATACAACTGTTTAGGAGTTGAGAGAGAGATGATCGAGCACTGTTTAGAGTATTTTTGTCCATCAATATTTATCATTTTCTTTAAAAATAAGTTAATATTATGAAAAGTGTCCTTATTATAAAACCAAATTATAAAATTAGTACCACTTTCCTCTACTAAACATGAGTCCGTCTTTAGAATTATAAAACATTACGTAGCGAGTCCTTATAACTCATTATCTCTTTTTCATAATACATTTTTTTATATACATACAAAGCAACAATAATTACAATATTTATTTTTAGAATTTGACATCTAATCCGAACCCCTACCAATCAAATCCAATTAAATGTTGGATCAGATTTGTTTCAATCTCATTCAATTGAATAAGAAATAAAAGTGAGCCAATACCAAACATTGGCAATACAGCTACTGGAAATGTCCAAATTGATAAATATGACAAATTGCTAATAAAACCAATAACTTACGGTCTAATCTCCACCAATGAGTAGCACAATAAATAGACCACCATGATCATCAAAACACAAAAAACATATAACATTTGAAAAAAAAACACAACACATACTCATTGGATCGGTTTACCAACCCCAAAACCGAAACTGATCAAATATTTTTTTTTGGTTTTTCAAAAGTTGATCCAATCAATCCCTAGAATTCGAAAAATTTAGATTCGATCAATCATTTAGATTCGGAAATGATAGTTATTATGTTTTTGATGATGGATAAACTAGTATTTTTTTATGTTTTTGCTTTGGTGATGGAATGCTATATATTTTGACTCTAGATTATTATTATCATATTATTTTGATTAAATATTGAATGTTGGTATTGGATGATACTCATTATTATTTATTAAAAATTTAAAACAATTATAAAACAAGTTAATTGTTTTCACATGAAACTTAAGTGTCATTATAATGTTAAAAGGTTAATCGTATCGTGTCGAGTTGTAGGTTTAACACGACATGTTTATTAAACGGGTTAGTCTGGTTGTGTCGTATAACTTGTAAAATAAATAGTCATGTTCGAGTTAATATAAATGACACGATTAGTTAAACGGGTCGTGTTCGTGTTGACACGAATACTGTAATACTTGTGTATTGACACGACTCAAACATGACATGGGAATCTGAATTGCTAACCCTGTACCTTTTACTCGGGAAAAAAGTGGTTCCACATTTTTTCTTTCAAACAATTTTTTGATAAATTGGACAAGTTTGCACACGCTTAATTACCAGTTTGATCATAACAAGCCATCCACACTTAAAATAGAGAATTCACAAGACCTAAATAGTAGATTAGAAGACTTGCTCCTCATTAATAAAGCCATTAATCATGTAGTTATATCAACCTTGATCTTAGAACTATCTCATAAAAGAACAAATTAAAAAATATATATCAACTTGCAATCTCATGCTCGCAAAGCCCAACACAAAACAAAATTGCCAGCATTAATCTAACATGAGAAACTTCCAAAATACGAAATTGTAGTAATTATTTTAATATACAATTAATGTGTTTAAAATGTGTGTACGGTTTGACTTAATTTGCCGTAAGTTCCTCGTCAAGAATTATAATATAATAGATGATAAAGACAGACAAAAAAGATTGGAAGAAAATACGGACCTACGTGCGGTCGTCTGATGCAAACAAACGGCTATACGGTGAAATCAAACAACAACACAGACATATACTTCCATCCAAATTTATATTCAATGGATCTCCACAAAACCGCGTCAATTTATTCCTATTATATTTGAAATTCTTTTCTAAAACAAATTATATACAAGTGAAAATATGCACGAATTTTAGTACGAATAATTCTAGAGGGGCTCCGGACTTAACGACACAATTCAAATGATGTAATATTAATATGAGGCATTAAGTTTAAAGGGCATCCTACAAAATTAAAAATAAGAAAAGGACACCATATATTATCATTATAAATTAAGGACAGTCAATATAAAGAAGACACGTGTTTTATTAAAGTTAAGACAAAACCCTTTCTTTTGTGATTAATTACAACTTGTGCCATCAAACCCCTCCCCTCCTCTCACACGATCTCCACTCTCATTTCTACTCACGCGATACTCAATCTCCTTCATCAACAAAAATCTCACAATCCGTCTAAAACATCATCTCCATACTCGATCTGAATTTCCTCATTCACTGCATTACTTCATCACTCAATCTTAATCTTCTCTCTCATTCCCTTACTCCATCACTCAATCTCCATCCAACAAGTGATTGAAAAAACCCTAGAAGCTTACCCTCTCAACTCTTCAACATCATCAATCATCAGGTATTATTCAAGCTACTGTGTATAGTAATGTATATGTATCAATTGATTTTGTGCAAAAACGATTTCGCACTAGATATGTATTCAATCGATTTTGTGCAAAAATGGTTTTGCAGTAGATATGCATTCATCAATAGTGCAAAATCGATTTTGCAGTGAAATGTTTCTAAAGATTGCACTCGCATTTAGTGCAAAATCGTTTTTGCACTGAAATATTTCACTGCAAAAACGATTTTGCACTAAATGCGCGTGCAGTTTACTAGAAATAATTGCTGCAAAAACCATTTTGCACTGAATCCGAGTGCAATTTAGCATAGACAATCAAAGTCTTTCGCATTCAAATAAACAACTTGCAAAGAATAGCAAACATCTTGATATTGTTTATTCCACAAAAATAGAAAAACATCACCATTCATATATCAAAATCAAAATTACATTCTTTTAAAATCAAAACTAAAGGAATCCAAAAAAATTCTCAATCATACCAAGAATTTCAAAATTCCAAATATTCGCTAAATGAAATTATACTATCCAACAATAAAATCTAAACAATCGATGCAGTGCACGTCTTCTTATTGTGAAATCCATAACGGTTACACCTTCCACACTTTCGTTTCTTCTTTGTACTTAAGCCGGCGCTCTCAATTCGATTCTTTTTAGGACGACTGGGTTGAGTTTTACAATCAGGAGGTAAAATTTCCGATGCACTAGAGACATTAGTAGGACGGTCAGAAGTTGGCACCGGGTAAATTGCATGTGCATAAGAACTCTGAAAGTTACACGTAAAGAAAAAATGATCGCAATAGTCATAAACAACCTTCCTATCAGCCAAAATACACAAAATCGCATGCGAACATGGGAAGCCATTAATCCGCCATGAATTACAACCACACTCCCATGTCGAAAGATCTACGCGATAAGACTTTTGCTCTATAACCTCGAAGACGAAATCAGATGATTTGACAACCCTCCACGTCGAACTCTCATTAACCTACTCCTTCAAGCATTTTTCAACCTCCGGACACAAGAGAGTTTTCCAATTCCTCGACAATTCACGTCTATCCGACATTTGCTTCATTATTTTCACACGAATTTGATCTAGTATCGTCGTTATAGGAAGATTTCGTTCATTTACAACCATTGTAATAAACAACGCCTATAATGCCTCTATCAAGATCCCTAAAAAAAATGAGACATAAGAACTTAGAAACAATACATTGCATAACAAACATGTATGTTCATTCATTCACATATGAAATCACACATTTAAACTAACCAAAACCTACAATATAAGAATCAAATGCAGAAATAATGCACTTAAAAAAACTTAGATAAAAAACAAAGACTGCAAAATCAGTTTTGCAGTTTTTTCTGCACAAAGAAGAAAAACAAAAAACAGAGCATATACATAAATAGATCAAAATGATGCTAAAACTACCTTTCAAAACATGAACAATCACTCATTATTTGATCAAATCTTCTAAATATAAGCCAAAACAACCAAAATCAAGTAATATTTCTACTTGATTTTGCAAAAATATAAGCAAAAAATGTGATAGCTCTCTCTATAATCTAAATATATCATCAAAACCAAAAAACTGCAAAATCAATTTTGCAGTTTTTCTGCAGTTGGGAGGAAAAGAGCAGGAAAACAGAGCATTCATCAAATCCTTCATAATCTAAATATACATGGATTGATTGAACAAATATTTCATCAAATCCTCTAAATATAAGATACAACAAACCAAAACGAAGCAAAATCACACCTAAAAACATGAAAAAAAGAAAGAAAGAAGCTATACCTAGAAAGAGCTTCAACATCCATGGAAATAAAAAGTTTCTTCTCCTTTCTTTTGCTAATCCCGTCGATATAAGATCCTTTTTGTCAATCTAAGATGATAGCATTCCACTCTTCCAGTCGAAAAACGTATCGCCTCTCCCGCTGCTCACTCGCTGCTCAATCGTTGCTCGATGTTTCTACGCGGGATATTGAGTTGAAAGAGGGAAGGGTACTTTAGTCATTTTAAAATTTTTAAATAATCTAATTTATAAAAAGCTAAATACTTTCAACTAACCTAAAAGTTAAAATTGTCCTTACAATGAAACAATAATGTTAAAAAATCCTTTATTTATTAACCTAATGTATGATGTCCTTTTATTATATAAAATTATGAAAGAAGGTCTCTCAACCTATTTTCCCTATTAATATATTGATTGATAAGTGAGTTCCATTCTAAATTTTATTGTGACATGTCCACTATATACGTAGTCTAGAAGTGTTTACCAAAGTTGGGATGGTATTCTCTCTTCCCTCCCAAACAAAAAGTATGCATGAAATAGATTCTTTGGGATGGAAGACATTCTTTCAATCCAAGCTCGACTCAGCTTGGCTCAGATGAAAACATCCCTTTCATCCCAAAGCACCTATGGCACTACCCTTTTCATTACTTTGCTAAAAATGTTGTTGGCTACTTTATATTTTGTTTAGACTTTTAGATCCCATTTTATCCAGAGAGACACTCTATGGTGAAGCTAAGCAAGTGAAAAATTTGATCTTTTACCCTACACGGTGAAGATATATGGCCTTACTTCACCCACTAACCAGGAACCATTCCAATTATTATTGACGTCATTTTTTTGAATCCCATTATTAAGGCCTAAAATAATTAATTCCAATACAATATACAAGATTTTCATCACATGTAACGCGTAGCTTGAGAGTTAAGGGGTTGTGCATTTGTCAAAGCAAATATAGGTCGTGTTAGAATAATGTATATACATTATACAATTATAATGCACTAATATATTGTTAAAACAATAGTGATTTCAATTCTGAAATAAACATTTTAGTTTTGACAATAACATTTCTCAATAGTTAATGGATCTGTTCAAGTTTTATTATACCTTATTCTAAAATTAACTTTTTGGGAGAAAATGAGGATGACTGGGTTAAAGAGCACAAGAACGTGTGACATATATAGCTTTAAAAAAGTGTGATAGTGCATAATTTTATATAATACTGTCTTCATTCTAAGGGCGTCTCCCTTATAAATAAGCATGCCAATGTATTATATTTGAATCGGATTAGGGTGAATCAAAATTCATATTTGAAAAACTTTTCGGATCGGATCCAGATTGGATCATGTAACGGATCACTAAAATATTAATCCATATCTAAATTTGTTCGAATTGGATTCAGGTTGGATATAACTGTTTAAAATCTTAATTATATGATAGTTAGTTTCTAAATATATAGAAAATAATGAAACTAATGTAAAAGTTAAGCCTAACAACAGTCAAACTTCTTGTTTTGTTGTAAAAGAAATTTATTTAATACTTTTTAAGTTATATTTATTCTTTATAAGTGTATTAATAATAAGGGTTAATTGCACTTGCTCCTTTCAACTATAAGGGTAGTGGCACTTTGTCCTTTGAACTACTAAAAGTGATAGTTGGTGGCAATAATTGCTATTTTTTGTCGTTTAAAGGGCAAAGTGCCACTACCCTTATGGTTGAGATAAACAAAGTGCAATTAACCCTAATAATAAAGTGATAAATATAAATAATAATAAATTTAAGTATAAATGTGTGTCTTGGATTGGATCGGATTAGATTACAAACGGATCGGGTCGACATATATCCATATCCGATTTGTTAATTAAAGGGCTAATGGGTACGGATCGTATTTGGTTATACAGATCATAAATCTTAATCCATATTAGACTAAATGAATCGGATTTAAATCGAATTGGGATACAAATGCGATCCATTAACAAGCCTACGTGCAAACAAAATAACAATGATATTTAATTCTAAAAATGTTGCTTCGAACACTCACTCCATGACATATGAAATTTATCAATCACTTAACTAATAATAAAATTAATTTCTTGAATATTCAAAACTAAAAACATTTTAACTTTTTCAAATATTTAATCGAAGTAGTGGTTTGCACTAGCTCTATTGTTTAATAGAAAAGATAAAAGATCATCTTTTAAGATTTAGTAGTCTGCACTTCCTTTTGTAATAGAAAGTTTTTATTATTGGATTTCTCACGTACTAATCAAAACAGGGGGCCAGTGATTTTGATTATATCAAAATTTGTTGTATTCAATTTTAAAGCTAGCTATCTTTTGTTCTAAAAAGTAAAACTTAGTACTTATTTTAAATTTAACCGTATTATTATGCATGTTAAAAATAAAATTGAGTATTATAAGTTTTGGACTCTTTCGTTTATCGAGGATAGCTTTCTACCATTTTTAAAAAAAAATTATTTTGGTAAAAAGGTTTCTACCATTTGAACCTTTACTAATTTTACATCAACTTTTTTATTTTAAATAATTAACATGACCAGTGTGCCCCAAAAAGATGTGCACATGTATTGCTTATGGGTCAATGTCTAAATTAAAGATATATAACTAATGCTATATATATATATATTAGAGCATCCACAGCGGAGTTAAAAAAATTTAGGCTAAATTTAACATATACTTAATTACATTTTAGAGAAAAATACAACGAATAGAGTAAAAAAATAATAAAATGATGCATACGAATGAAGCTCATTCGTATGGGTTAAAAAAAAAGAAAAAAAAAAGAGAAAAAGAGGTCATGCGAATGACCTACTATTGTATGGGTTTTTTTTTTTAAAAAAAAAGGTCATATGAATGACCCACTATTGTATGAGGTTTTTTTTTTTTTTTTTTAAAAAAAAAGAAGTTCATACGAATGACCAACATTCGTACGAGTAAAATTTAGCCATAAGGTAAATTTAATTGTTCTCTATTCTACTTTCTAAAATTTTGCCCTACAATTTCTTTTGTTGTGAGCTTGGGTAGGACAAATTTATCATTTTATCCTACTCTCTATGGATGCTCTAATATTAGAGAAATATATTATATTTAAAGTATAATATACAAACATTTATTACACTAATGTATTATTGGCTTTGTCGCCATCAACGGTTTGACAATATCATTTTCTCGTAGAATTTTTATAACTGTACTCTGAGTGGCGTCTTCATGACATATATAGTTGATAGTTACTAATCATTCAAACAAAAATGTTAATTTTAATATAAGTCTGTTAGTACATCAATTGAGTATTAATTTAACAGTACTTCAAAATCATCTTAGTAATACAATATATTCAATTTTTTTGGGACACTTTAGATTCATTCATGATATCATTGATGATATTTTAAAAGGTTAGAATATTTGCTTAGAGTGATATATATATATAGTAACCATACCTCTAATATATCATACTAATTAAGTTATAATTAAACTAGCTACTTTATAAAATTCAATTAACTTAACATATTTCAAATAAAATAAAATAGAATTCATGATGGATTATCAAGATAAACAATATTTTATAACGAGATTTTGAAAAATAAGGCTTGTTTAAAAAGAATTCTGCAAAAGAACTAGAGAATAATATTTTTGTAGATTAAGGACTTATATTTTACCAAACTTCAAAAGGAGTGCAAAGTTAACTTTGTATTAGATTTTCAAATTGTATTTTTTTATGGAATCTTGCAAAATTAAGTTTGCACTACATGTTTTTCAACATATTATTAAAATAAGTGTTTAATTGAGAGTACTTTAGAATAATTTTAACAAATTACATATTCAAAACCTCTTTATTAATAAAATACACATAATTTTTTTTATCGAAGTAATGCAAAGTTAAGTTTGCACTATTTATCTTTTAAAACATTACTATGTATTTATATTTATTTGACGTTGCTCTAAAGTTTTAGAATGAAAGATAAGAATATACTTGTTAGAAAATATAAACATATCATACAAAACAAATTTGTATTAAATTTTTTGATTGCAAAGTTAAGTTTGCATGAAACACAATTTTGTGCAAAGTGCACTCGGTTAAAGCTCTTATTTTAAAACACAATTGATAAACAAGCCATTGTTTCAAAATGATAATGATATCTAGGTCCTTATTTCTAAAAAATATTATTTGCAGGATTTTTTACAAAAATATTGTCACGTAAAACCTTTTACCTCATTTCCAAATTTTATAACTATTTCTAGGTTGTTCAACCTTAACCTTCCAAAGTTCCAATACTCATAAGAAGCGCGTAGGTATCTTTATTCATTCGTTCAACGTATAACTTTAATATTTAATTGATTTTAATTTTGATAAAAACAAAACACCAAAGAACAACTTTACCTGCCTTCTATAAATTGGACTTCATTTCTGTTGTCTTCCATGCATACCTTACCACCCCCCCCCCCCCCCCCCTTGGTCTCTCTCTCTCTCACACACACACACAATATATATGGAGATCTCCATGAACTTCAAACTCAACGCTGGCAAAAATTTCTCACTTCTTCACACCAAAAGGTCCACAAAAAATTCCTTGACCCTCAAAACCATAACATGTACGTCATCAAACAATATGACCATCCAAGAAGAGAAAAAAGCAACAAATTTCTACAAAGTCCTCTCTCTATCCTCAGAGAAAGTAGGGTTTGATGAAATCAAGAAGGCCTATAGAACCATGGCACTTAAATTCCACCCTGACGTATCCCCAAATCCCTCAACCAAGGAAGAAAATACGCGTCGTTTTTTAGAGCTAAGAGACGCGTATGTGACTCTCTCTGATCCAGTCTTGCGCCAAAGATATGATATGAAGTTGTATTTGGGTGATGATTCATTAGGGTTTGGTTTCGAAGGAAATAGGAGAGGGAGTTTTAGTAGGGAGATGCTGGAAATGCAACTACGTGGGCTAAAGAAAAGGTCAAATGATAGAATGGAGAGGAATTGAAGAGAAATGGGTTTTTAGGATCAAATTAATTGGATAATACGATCAGTTAAGGAACCCTTAATTAGGTTTAAATGTATGTATGAATCTAACGCTTCTAGAGTGATAAAAATCACTTTAGAGTAAAGTAGTAATTTGGATTATTGATATAAAAATTAATTAATTAATTATTTTTTTTGCTTTGATGAACGAGAACTCATTAAAATTTGAGTTGTCTGATTTTTAAATGAATTGTCTTGATTTTTTCAACTTAATTGATTTCCTTCAATTCTTTCATATTCTTATATTTCAAGAAAGTAACTCTTAAATTTGAAGTGTCAAAAAAATTGTAGGTATATTATTTGAAGTCCTAATTAGAATATCAAAAAATATATAATAGATTTGAGGCTACCCTAAACTACAAAAATTCATAAAACATAAATGAGGGGTAAAGTATAAATTTTTTAAATTTCATGAAATAAGTGAGCAAATGACTATTTTATTACCTAGTAATGTAATATTTTCAAAAATAAATTAGTAAAATAATTATATTTCAAAAATTAAGATGGACAAATATCCACCTTGAACCCCCGGTTCACCCCGCCCCTCGATATGCATGCAATTAATGAATGCATAAAATACAATGCAGAGCATGAATAGCTTTGAAAAAATCAAAGCAACTCGAGGGAAAAGATTAGTGTCAAAAAAGGTGAAGAACAGTGGGGTCTATGCAATTGCCCACCCATCCTCTCCGTTACTAATAAGAGTACTTTGAAACCCTTATTGTACTCTTACCTTCATTTCTTTACTTCCTATATAATATATATGCCTCCCAAAATCCTAAACCTATATTAAACGTACTGCCACCCAATTGATTGAGGATTTTCTAATTAATTTCGCTCATGATCGAGAATTTAGTTTAGTTTCCTAATCACAACTTCCGTGGCGAACAAGCTAGTCATTTTCTTTTGTCATCAGAAATTTCTTAATTTGAGAGGGCATGCATCATACCAAAGCGTGTATTTGAATGAAGAATGTTAAGTTGGTGGTTAGAAGAAAAATCGCCTCAATATATATTGTTGATGACATGCAATACTTGTCAGTTCACCAAGTGTTCTCGCACATGTAGTCGCTTTATTAAATTTCGTTTCTCGTGTAATTTAGCACTTGTTTGATTCAAATTTTTATTTATTTTTAGAAATTTGAAATGGTTATTTTAATTACATAGAAAGTTTGATTCTTGTCAACATATGATTAAAAATCTTGACATAAAAACTCTTAAATTAAATTTGCTAATTCAAAACTTCTGGAATGAACAAAAATTCGAACAAAATAAATATTGGGTCATGATAAACATAGTAGGGGCGACAAGGAAAACCAGTGATGGGATAGTTTGAATTTAATATATTAAGATGGAAGATGAAACCACGAAAGCTGAAAATGATCGAGTTCAATATTTTTCTACATTGTCTTTAAAAAAAAATAGTACATTTTAGAAAGACAACGAAAATGACGACCAGGAGCCTCCAGTGGTCCTTACTCCTTTGAAGACAGGTTAGTAGCCAACCTCCTTTGGCACTGTTAATTAAAGCTCTCACACATGCAATGCAACTAGTAGTTTAAAGTCCACAATTTGAGTGGGCCAGGTATTGTTGGCCATCCCACCAATTCCACCTTGTTGCGCTCTAAATTTTAATTATGTGGGCCTAATTAATAACATTTCACACTCTCTTTTTGAAAGAGGGGCATTATAGAGGGGTATATAAACCAACAAAAATTCTACACCAACTGAGAATTGTGATTAAAAGAGTTGATTCAGATAATGCACTGCTAATATATTGATCGATTAGTGAGTAAAGTAATAAGAGTGCATCTTTTACTCACCAACCAATCAATTATCTCATGCCACATAATCTAAATCACTTTTTTTTAGTTCTAAAGTTAAATTGATCCGCCAAATACTTGTTTGGTTCATCCTTAAAATTCTAAATGGTAATTTCATACTAAAAGTTTCTCATAATTGATGTCAAAAGGTTGAATCATACGCTGATGAAGTTAAAAATTTTCATGTGAAATTACTATTTTGAATTCCAGAAATAAAAAAAAATAAAAATTGAACTTACCAATATAAATGTTGTCTAACTGACGAACCTTAAAGACATTTTGTCGAATTGAATTTGATCCAAGAGAATGAGACCGGATCTTCGTTAATTAAACTGATTTTGTCTTTGAACAAACAAAAGAAAAGCCATTATTAACGTCAGTAGTTGCAACCAGAGAAAAAATTTCTACTTACATAAATGTATCGTATGTAAAAATAATGAATATACATGCATAATACTAAAAACGTATAGAGCATGCATATAGAAAATAAAAACCTGAAGTATTTTCCTTAAAGTTTACGTATGAATGTATATTGTCGGCATACATTTATTACATAACGCAAAGAGGAAAATGCGATGTATTTGCGCGCGGTTGGTGAGACCCTAGCTAGACTTCCGAATTCTAAATTAAGTTCAGGTGCAGTCATTTACTATATATTGCTCCCTCCTGGACCTGGGAGCACCGAGGTTCTAATCTTATATTTATTATTTGTAGCTAGTTTGTAAGAAAAGAAGAGACTTAATTTATTTATTTTTCTTTTTTTTTAAAAATAAAAAGAAGCAGCTTATTTTAAGGAGTGAAAGCAAAAGGGAGAAGAAGAAAGTGCTTTACATTTTTTATTGGGCCTGGACCTAGAGTCCAAATATATTAAAACAACACTCATTTGAATATCCAGAAATTTTGGCACGCAATGTCTCTTCATTCATAACGCTTTATTGTTAACTAGTAAAATGAATTAATTAATTATATACATGTGAAAAGAATTGTTGGAAAAATCCAAATTAAGTTCCTTGAAATCATCCCCATTCATGGTTAAGTTACAGAATATATTGGAACATATAAAGATATATAGAACCCCATAATTTTGCAATGTGTGGTACCAAGGAGGGAGGGAGAGAGAGAGAGAGAGATGTGTTTTAATTTGGGAAAGAAAAAGAAAGGTGGGAGAAAGAATGTTGGGAAGAAAGGAAATGAGGAAGAAAAGGAAAGCCAGGGATTGCTAGTGAAGGAGATTGACAGATGGAATTTGAACAAGAACAAGAAGGAACAAGAATATCAGATGATGAGTACACAACATGTTTATGATCATCAACAACATAATAATGGCTCCTCACTCTCCAATCCTACCCATTGAAATCTTTCATCATCCATTTTCTCTTTGTACTAAAGTTCAGGTGCAGTCATTTACTATTTCTTTACCTTCTTGCCAACTTCTTAATTGTTTGGTTTTATATTAACACGCATTGAAATAATATCTCCCTTCGTGTGTATATAAATTGAACTTGGGTCCTCTTCTTTAATTTGGACATCAATATGATGTACATTTTGAGCCCTTGCTTGTGCTAATTCTGCATACCCTCAAATTAAAACTGGCCCTGCTCTTTATATAAAAATATTAGTCGTAATTCGTGCTAAAAACACTATCACCCTAGCTACGTTACAAAATCATCTTGCAATACACAGTTTTTCCTTTTTTGTTTTGTTTCCATTTTTGTGATGACAATGAAAACAAAACAAAACCAAAAAAGAAAGAAAGAAAGAAAAGGGTACAAGTCAAGACATTTAAATTGAGATTAGCAGTTTGGACTTCGTTAATTATTTGGAAATGTACAATATATACGCAGAACCTACGTACACTGATTACATACAGGGCATCCTGAGAAATGGCACAAATAATTAAATGGAAACTTACAAAAGAACAAAAAGAAAAGAAGAATCAAAGAATGAATTGAACAAATTGATTAGTTTTTCTGATCTATCCTTTTCATCTTAGGAGTGAATGAGAATGCTTGAGCAAATTGTTGAGAGGTCTGTTTTGGGCTTTACACAGCATGTTCTTCACCGTTTCAGTCATCTGCTCAAAATTTAAATTCCACAAAATATATAATAATGTAAGAAACTGATAAATCCTAGTCATCCACAGTTTTTATGAAAAAGAATTAACAAAAAGATCGATATGTACCCTATTTATCGTAAAACACCATAAATGTGACTGAATTTTTGCATGCGCCAAGTAATTTACCCTACTTTTAACACGTTCAAAAATAAAAATAAAGGAAATTTGGAAATGGAAAAGTTAGAGGAGGAGTGATTAATGCACCTTTCCCAAAGTAGTTGCTCTTGCATAGGGTACAGGTCTTCTATGATATACAATTGGAGTAGTAGTTGGAGGAGATTTTCTGCTACTCGTTTCTTCTCTACTACTAGTACATACAATTTTCCCATAACTCTTACTTCTTGTTGTTATGTTCCATGAAGGGTACTTGTCCCAACTTTCATTCAAGCTGTTAGTTGGGCTTGAATCCTGCAAAATATAAAGTTCAACACCAATAAAATTTACTTTCAAAATTAACATTTACTACTCTGCGCTCGCGTCTTTCTCTTAGAATGAAAATTTCTCTTGTCACATGGAGAGAGTTTTGGATATGATAGCGTATTATTTGATTATTTTTTTCCTGAACAAATGATACATGGATTATCTTATTATATAATCAGCTTTTGCAGACAGTTCACATGGCATGTACATAATAGACATGCATGCATTGATTAGTATTTCATAATGATCTTATGCTTTAATTAATTCATGTCTGCGACAAAAATAGGGTCAGATGTGGTAAGTTTGTTTGTATATCAATAAATATTGTTTTTCTTCACTATAACCAGGGAGAGTGGGAGAAAGTCCATCAATACCGGTGATGTTCTTCTACTTCTCCTTGTAACCATTGGGGAACCTTCCATGTTGTGATGTAACACATTTGGGAGAGATGATTCCTGATGATAAAATACAATGTGAGTTGGTAAATTGATCTTAAAAACATGATTTTTCATTTGATGACTCATGTTAATAACAAAAAGGTAATAGAATATTCTTAATTGGAGATGAAAGGAGTACCAAAAATAATACAGTTGCACAATGCTTGAGGACTTCCAAGTTCATGCGAACGTCATCAAGACTCCTATCAACCAAATTGAAATCCTGAGTTTTAATTCATTTATAATAATTTGGCTAATTATATGCTTCACGTATATATCCGAGTAATAGAAATTAAGTTAAATAATTTGTACCTGTGTTTTTGCTCCCCAAGCCCAAAGTAAGAAGCCAATGTTGCCATCTACACATAAAATTTATGGTCAGCATTCTAATTTTTATTTTTAAGTGCATGGTTCTAACTTTCTGTTATAGGCCTAGTAATTTTTTTTTTCCTTTTTTTTTTGTTTTGTTTTTAAACAATGCCTAGCACTTGTTAAAAATTATAAACTCCAAATTCACAATTTTAAGTTCTATCATTTAAAACATTTATCCTTGCGAATAAACCTTCTAACTTTTTTACAAGTGTGCTAAACCTATGTAAAATTGTATAAAAAAAATTGCGCAAATTGATTACAAGCGTGACAGCAAATGATAATCTAGCATGGAACATATAACTAAATTAATTAGCTAGAACTAATATAAATTAGAATTAGCACTAAGAAATGTTTCACTACAAATCGCTATACCAATGTTTAGTTACACTTTCATTTATGCCACATAAATCTAAAAATATATATATGATCTATATATACCAAACATTAAAAGGTATTACTTACTTAAACCTTAGGGACATCAGGAAAAAAGAATTCGACAAACATACCTTCATATTACCAGCTCTTCTTCCAAATTTCTCCGTCAAAACACCCAGAGAATCAATCATCCCCACCGGCACTGGTGCCTCCTTACCAATCTCCTTAAACGCCTCTTTTATCCTTACGCAGTCAAATCTCCGAATATTGTGCCCAGCCCACACCCTCCCATTCAAAATCCCGAATATCTTATCTGCAACATCCTCGAAAGAAGGAGCATTCTCCACATCACCCCTCGTTATCCCCCCACACCGGCCCGACCTCACAGCCACCACCTCCAAATCCCCGGGCCTAACAAGGGTCACATAGCTCTCTAGCTCCACTAGCTTACGTGGGCAAATAACGATCGCACCGAATTCTAGCACCCAAAATCGTTCTCCTGGTTTGTGGGGTACATTCGTTTCTAGATCGAAAAATACAATCTCGGAATAATTTGAAAGCGCCATTAGTGTTTTTGTTTTTTGTTTTGGAATTGATGATGTTGTGTTTAGTTTGCTTGATGTGGTTGTTTTTATAGATGGTGGAGGGAGGAGAGAGAAAGGAAGGGGAATGCATGGGGGTGGACGTTAAAGGAGAATATTCTTTCATGTTTGAGATAGAGGTTGATTTACTTGTGGTTTAAGTTAAGGGTTAGTTTGGGATTTAGGATAAAGGTTTTGTAAGTTGCTTCTTGAGGTTGTACTATGTAGAGGGAATTAATTTGGGGTTGGGAGGAAATATAGGTGTAACGAAAAACTATTTGTCAAAGTAATTTTATTTTTATCAGACTACTGATGGTATAACGAAAAACTACATAAAAGGATGCCAGTCATATATACATAACTCTAACTCTTGAATAAAAGTTTTTAAACATAAAAAAGGCATAATATATATATATATATATATTTATTTACCAGAATAATAGTCCAATACATATATATATATATGTTATATATCAAAAAACCTCTCATATATATTTATTTTTTTATACAAAATTCTAAATTTTTTAAAGCGGACTGATATATTGTTTTGACAATAACCTTATTATGAATAAAGTCAGCTACTAAACAAGTGATGAGAATTAATTTCATTTTCCTCTATGATATTTTTTGTATGAGGTATTAATTAAGATGAAAACCTTTTTGGAGAGGTTTCAACTTTCTTGACCCTATAGTTTGGATGTGTACGTTGTTAATATTTGGTGAATTGTAAGTAAAGCAACGTCAAAAGGGGAATGGTTCCCTGTTGTTGTACGTAAAGCCTATTGGCCAGAAATGTGGGACACGTCTCTTTTTATTTAATTTAAATTTAATTTGCATGGATTTGTAGAATTCGTCCCAGGCTTCTTTATGCCAGCAATTATTCCTTCAAGGCTTCAATATAATATAATAGATATTAACCTTTTGCGGTAGTTATCGGTTAAAGCAGTGGAATAACGGGATATGACAAATATATCTGTGTTTCAAGATCTCCTTATTATAAAAATAAGAAGAATGTTAATAGATCACAAGATCATTGTCCGTTAAAATTTTAATTTCAAATCATTAAAATATGTTTGTCCTTAAAACTTATGATTTGAAAATAGAGGCCCAAAAATTTAGAGCCCCTAAAATATTTGAGTGCGGACTTAAAATGTTGATGATTCAACTTAAAATTGATTGAGACCGAGTATAAAACAAACTTGAACTCGGCTAAGTGACATTCTTTGAGTATAAATGAATGTGTTAATGTATGATAACAGTGGGAAAATGCACCGCAAATATATTAAACCATATCGGCATAAAATAACGATCAAATAGTTTTTGAAAAAAAAAAAAAAAGACGAACCTGCATTTTGGTAGTAAACAATATTTATAAATAGGCTTCATTTTTTTTATTTTTATTTTTAAAAGGATATAGCAAAAGGGAAATGGAAATTCAAATATCTATAATCGTGGTCACGCACGCTATCATTAGTGTAGCCTGATGACGTCCAATCGCAAGATACCAACAATTCAACAAAGTTTCAATAACCAAAGAGAATTTTCAGATTCAAGTTTTACCAAGAGGAAATTTGGGGTAGTATTGTCTTGTAGGTGAAGGGAGAGACTTAGACCTCCCTCTACAAAAAAGAAAAAAAAAATTACTGAAAATAACGTAAGAATGACTTATTTCAACGTACTATAACATTTATCACAACTTCCAGTTTCTAAAATCTAAAATGAATACAGCAAATGCAATTCCGCAAGATAAACATGCAAACTCGAGACCTTGCCATAGCTCCAAATGACAGCTTCTCGACATTTTTGAATTAAATTTTACGAAAATCTACATTTTTCAAATTTCAAAATTCACATTATGGGTCTCAAAAACAAGTAAAATGTAATAACCCAGGACAGTAAATCAAACGGGAATGGTGCGCTTGAGAGCAATTAGTGCTTTCTTGATATTCTCCACTGCATCTTGTAGGGTTTTGAGGGAAGCCGCATAGGAGATGCGGATACAGGTATCATCCCCAAACGCATCACCGGGGACAAGAGCAACCTGCAAGCCAAAGACCCATCATTTAACCTGTACGAATAAGCAAGCTGAAAAGTATTTCTCACTTCTAATTAGGTGGAAAATATTTCACCCTGAACCGGACAAGTCCTAAACAAAATTTCGCCCAGCTTGGGCAGTGTTTTCTCTCTTAGGTAGCAAGGTATATCCATCTTATCATCTCTATAAATTTTCTTAAAAATAATCATCTATTTACACCTCCAAAAGGACATCCCCTTTTTCAGTTAAAGAGAGGGAATCATCTATTTGAAACAAAGATGACTTATGAAAATTTTGTCTACCATATTAGTATTTAAAGCTATCATTTATCATCATACTTAAATATCATGGTAAAATTTACATATAAAACACGAGTACATTTCTCAAATGGGCCGGGACTTTTAGCAATGGTTTTCTATATAAGATATGTCTAATCGATTTATCATGTCACATTGCCTATCCAAAAACTGTTTTCGTTAGATATGTCTTATCAATTTATCACGTCACATTGTATCAGGTTTTTTGAATCCGTATCTGTATCAGGTTTTCGCCATGGGCCAGTGTGCACCACTGGGGGCAGAGCTGAGTTTTTTTTTAAAAGGGGACAAGTTTAATATTAATTACACTTTTTTGTAAATTTGGGAAGAAAATCTAGTATTAATATTATATTTGTTCAAGATTAATACTAATAGTAAATTTTTAAAATTTGAAGGGGGCAAACTTAACTAATATGCATGTATTTGCAATTTTTAACATTAATCTAAAGAGGTGAAATAGCAATTTCTTCCCTCCGCCCGTGTACCACAGGACACTATGCCTAGATTGCCTCAAATACAATCCTTCCCCACTTGGTGCCTATATTCATATACCTTGATGAATAATCCTACCCCCACTAAACTAAGCTGCAACTAGAGGTACAAAGGATGTCGTGTTCATGTATATTCAACGTATTTATACATTATTTCTTCCTGAGTTGCACTCCATCTCCCAAGTGTCATTCCAACTTTGGGGCCTTTTGCTCGTGAGTTTAATTTTTTGTTTAATTTTTCAAAACTCATAATACAGGATTAAATGAATTTTACCTGGCCCTTATCCAGCAAATATCGGCACAGGGACTCTGAATCCTTGATTATACCAAAGCCTTCAGCCTTGGCACCATAGTAGGAGCTGAAATCAAGGAAGAGATAGAAAGCTCCCTGCAAACGAGATGTGGATGAACCATGAGAGAGAGAGAGAGAGATTTATATTAAAGCAAGATGTAGTTGCGAGTACATCGGTAATATATGTGTCAACGTGTGGGTGTGTTTTATAATGAAACTAGATTCTCATGCGCGTGTGCGATTTGTATGTATTTAATTCGGAGAAAATAGTTAACATAATCGATAATTGGGCCAGTAGTGTTTCATTTTCTTAGTACCAACTGTTCAAATCCTGTAGGGGTAAAACTGGAAACCAAGAGTACAACTGAGCCCCAAGAGCAGTTAAAATCAGTCCAGGCTTTATACATAAAGATGCACGTGATACCTGAGGCTCTGATATTCTGACACCATCCAATTCCCCAAAGCTTTTAACCAAGAAATCCCGACGCTCCCGAAATGCTTTCACCATAGCTGAAACTGCTTCACCACCAGCATACCCAAGTCCTAAAGCGGCAACAGCTGCTTTTTGAGACACACTACAGGCACCTGAGGTGGACTGGGAACAACAGAGCATCATGATTAGTTAATTCGGGGTCAAATGAAAGTTGACATTACCCAAGTAGCTTTGAGCCAGTTCATTTGAAAACAAATCGATAAAAACCGAAGCACCCAAATATTAGGATACACAAATTCTACTTCCTGTTCTTCATTGCTAAAGATGTAGTTTTATTAAATTTTTTTAAAATAAATAAAATAATTGGCGTTATGCAGGTCTCATATTTCATTAACTGATACCCGTCTTTCATAATATAATTTACTTTTTTTGCACCTTAGTATTTTCCAAAGCATTTCCATTCCTTCGTATAGTTTTTCAAGGATTTAGTATTCTGAAAACCGTAGTACTGCCTGCATCTCATCAATTCAAAAGTCAAACTACTAAGAAATATTGGCTTTAATATAATCAATGACAAAAATGAAATTTAACTATGTGAGATTTGGCCCATTGATTTTTGAAACGTAACACTTGAGATGTCCTAAAAGGGAAAGTGAGACTTTTAATTAGAGACTAAGATTATAAACTAAGATATTTGCCATGAAACAAAGAGAACCCAAAAAATGCACCCCTAAAAACCATTCAAAGACATCATCAAATTTAATTATATAACCCAAAGAACCTTTAATTAACCAACATTGGAGTAGACATTTTGATGACCAACTAAAAAACAATCCAATGTCTTCAATCATCGTATCAGCTAAGCATATGTTAGGGGAAATGCTAAAAAAGCTGACAAGACTGCTGTCAAAGCAATTATTGTATTTTGTTGTTGTACATCACACTTTAAGCATAATACATTTCTCTCGCAGAATTCATATACCAGAATCTTTGATTTCTCCAAATGACGTATTAGTCAAGGTCAAAAACACTGTGTTGGGAAATATTTTCTTGTAAAAGGAATGGTGAGGGAGGATCCGTAGGGGTATTATACCTGGCTTTGAATCTTTCCACATGCAGCAACAAAGTGTTTAGGACCAGCAATATATCCAACTCTCCAACCAGTCATTGCAAAAGCCTACGGAAAATCCCAGATTGAGTAAAAACACCTCTCTTCAGATATATTATCCATGAATGTACCAAAATTATACACAATGGGGGTGTCCAAAGATGGAATAAAGAAAATGAAATTTTAGTGCCTTACGGCATCTCCAATGGTCGAATTAATATTGCAAATTCAAAAGTTGTATTCTTCTGCTTTTGATTATCTAGTGGGTTGTCAAAGTTAGCAATCCAATTCTCCACAATGAGGTCATTTTTTTGTCAATAACCAAAAGCATGGAATAACTATTTTCAGTGGACAAGATATTTTCAGATTTTAACTTCCCAACAAAAAGGTGAAGAGAGAGTGTATAGATTTGAAAAGAATCTCTCTCTCTCCCCCTCTCCCTCTCCCTCTCTCTTCCTTTTAGCATCAAATTGTCAGGATGCGCCACTTTGGTTATTGGAAAGAATATTAGTTTTGATTAGTAAAAGGGTCCATATTAACAACTTTGGTAACTGGGTAAGGGTTGTTAACTCTGGTTATTATGCCAACGGAAAATTATTTTTGTGTCAATACTGCTAAATTTAACAACCTTACAATTTTTTGTTAGACCATTGGGGATGTTCTAAGATACAAATTCTTTAATGCAATAAAAATTAAAATTACCTTAGAAAAGCCGTTGACTGTGAGAGTCCTCTCCCACATGCCTGGCAAGGATGCAAAGCTTGTGTGAACTGCTGGCTCATAAATAATGTGTTCGTATATTTCATCAGACAACACCTAAAAACAAACAGCCAAAGATAGACGAGTTCAAATGTCACCAAAGATGAACTTACATAAGACAATAAACCACCAGTATCCTGAAAATCCCACCTACAGCCTCCTAGGCCATACCTAGTCAGTCTATAGGCATTGGCTTGCCACCGTGACCCAAAACCCACCCCAAAAAAAATGTGGGCTTAGAGTATTAGGCAGGATTGAATAGTTTCAAATGAAGATATTTACAAATCATCAGTTTCAGTAATCTAAAAACTTCCCACTTAAGGGCCCAGGCCTGGCTTTGCCCTGCCTAGGCGCTTACGACAACCCCACTCAACCCTCCCCCCCGGCCCCCAATGAGGTATAGTGATCTTACCAGAAGCCTGGGATGCTTTGCAACAACACGAGCAATCTCTTCAAGCAATTCTCGTGGATAGACGGAACCCGTTGGGTTAGACGGAGAACAGAGAATGAGCAGTCTTGACTTCTCAGTGAGTTTAGATTCAAGAAGCTTTGGGTCTAAGAGAAAGTTTTCAGAGATGGGGGCGGGAATAATTACAGGTGTTGCATCAGCGAGCCTTGCCATTTCTGGGTAACTCACCCAAAATGGAGCCGGAATAATGACCTGAATAAAGATGCAATATAATAAGTCCCAAAAAAATATCAACGGACATACATTTATGCATTTCGGCATTAAATATTTGGCAATCCAATAAGTATAATATTTCTCCAATTCTAATTCTAAGCACAAAAATTATAAGTATAAGAAAAGTTCAATACTTATCAAATAAGTACTTCTTACTCCTTTTTCTTCGATTTTTTTGAAAGTATAATATACTTTGCCTCACAATTGAAATCAATCGAAAAGAGAATTGAAAGAATTTATACATTTAATGATTTTAGAAGGTTTAATATACTTCACCTCGTCTCCCGGAGAACATACTGCAAGAACGGCTTGAAGAATGCTCTGCTTTGCCCCATTACTAACCACAATCTGATCAGGCGTGTAAGAGATCCCGTTCTCCTCTGCCATCAAAAATAAATAATAAGTATAAAGTATCTAATGTCTTTAGCTGCAACACAGCAACAGTATAAGTTATTATTGTTGATGAGAGGGTATTAAGTAGCTAACCCTTTAATTTATGACAAATTGCTGTGCGTAGTTCTAGAGTACCGGCATTTGGAGTATACCTTGTGTAACCTTCATCAATCGCTTTTTTTGCAGCCTAATATTTGCAAGATAACAAAGAGAGGTTAACAAATGTTATGATTAGGGTGTGTTTGATTGGTTTAGATGGAAAATCACTGAATTCCTTGGAATTTGTTTACGCAAGAACAAATATTGCATGAAAACAAAATCTTAGAAGGGAGGTAGCTTTTGGATTCCGAGGGAAAAGCTTGGCTAAACAAGTTGTAGCACGAAAATTGATTTCTTTGAAATTTAGTATAATCAAGCACCACTAAAGTTGGAAAACGTATAGTCTCGTGCATTTTCTATAGGAAGGAAATGAATACCGTACAGTGCATTTGATTGGTTTACATGAAAGAACATAATTCCTTGGAATTGTTTCAACAAAGGGTAAGGAGGGAGGTGGCTTTGTCCATGGAGAACTGAAAAATTGAGCAAAACTAAGTTGTGGTATAGAAATTTATTCTTTCAATGCAATCAAACACCGCTAAAGATGAAAAAAAAAATTCAATCACTTAGATTGCCCTCGATCGGTTTACATGGAAAAGAACTAGTTCATTGGAATTTTCATACATGAAAAACAGAAATCATGGAAAACCAAAGCTTAGGAAAACTATGGAAACCCGGAAATTAGGATAAAACAAGTCATGCCGTGGAAATTTATTCCTTGAAAAACTAATACAACCAATTAAGAACACCAGTAAAGACGGAAAAATTGAACTCTTGAGCATTTTCCACAGAAAATAAGTGCAACCAAACAGACCCTTATGAATCTTGATCAAGTATATAGTTACCTCGGCAATTACAGTCGGGGTACCAAAATCAGGTTCACCAGCAGCTAAACGAATAACAGGCACACCAGCTTGTACAAGAGAGGTAGCCAGATCTGTTATAGCCACTGTCTTTGAGGGCTTAACTGAATTAACTCTGGGGCTCAGTGAAGTATCAAGCTCCATTTGCTCAAAGCTCTTCTCTGCTCTCACAACTACACTTGATCTATTTGACTGTGGCCCTCTTTTAGCTTCCAAAGATCTATTCCAATCATACAAATAAACTTAGAAAAATTTTAGTTGCAACTATAATAACTATTAATCACATGGGTTTAGTCCACTTCACTGATTTACTGGATTTTTATTGGTCTTCTAATACTATGTTCTTTTCGCAACCGCGTATTCAGCACTTTATCCATAGAAAGACCATTCAGACATCAATATTGTAATAACCCGGCCAAAGGCACTATTGGTCCAATTTACCCCGCATACATCTTTCATCTAGACCCTCCATCTATTATTGGTAATAGATGCATCACAACCCTTAAAACAGGTATCTTTGATCTCGTCCCTCCATTCTTTTATCCCTAAATACAGTTTAGGCTTCATAAATCATTCTCCCTTATTGTATAGATGAAAATACGGCGACTTTCAAGAAGCAAGAAAGTGAAGGATTATGTGTGAGAGTGGCATTAGTAGATTGGTGGTGGCAGCCTCTATGAAGTTAAAGAAGCAACTTTTCTTGATGCTCAAAGCAAATTTCAATGGATCTCTTGTATTTGACTATTCCTATTGTTTCTTTTTCTTCTTCTTTTTTTTTTTAAAAATAAAATAAAATTTAATAAGTATCAACCTACTTTTTGAATCTGACTATCTAACCAACGAGGAAGAATAAATTCTTGAATCTTGATGGGAATTGAGAAATTACATTATCAAAGAAAATAGGTGGCGTTGATTGCAAACATCCCTTAGTTTTTAAATATAAATTTTCAGCTGACCTCTCAAAAGATTTCAGGACTTCAAACAAACAGAAAAACAAGACACTCCCTCAGTCTCAATTTAGTAATCCCATTTAATTTCTGGGACATAGTCAATATACAAAATTTCGCAATAAAAAATAAACTTTATTCTTGACCGTTGATTAGGTTGAAATTGGTGTTACCTTAAAAAAATATCAAAGTCGAAATGTTGACTATCTGTTTGAGACCGAAGGAGTAAGGTCTAGTAACAATGCCAACCAATTTTTTATTTTTATTTTGGGGACAAACCCCAAAACCTTTATTAGATCAAAACTTTGTTCAGTTGATGATTTTATTCAATTTAATCCCATAATGCATTAGGCAAACAAAATCCCACTTTTTTTATTTGATGGGTATTGATCTTTTGCTTTCAAAAAAAAAAAAAACACTTTCATGTAGCTAATTGCTAATTACACCCTCCTTCATCTTTACAATCCCAATATATAAAATTACCGAAAAAATGCTGGAATTTGGGTATAAATGAAAACTGATATTAATCTCTTATGTCCGAGCAACAAACAAAATTACCCATATCAACACAAAACTGATCCAAATAAAATAAAAAAAAATTTAAATCCACGTATCTAATATAACCAAATGAAAGGGGACTAATTTGAGTAGAAAAAAGAAAAAGTCTTACTTGAGAGAAAGGGTATGAAATTGAGAGGAGAAAGAGATTGATCTGAAGCAAGAATCTGAATGAGGTGCAATGAGATGATCTCCCACAAATCCAAGATGGGTGGGTTGTGGTGAGGTCTGTAGAGAATAAGCTGCCATTTCCAATAGTTTTGCCAGAAAAATAAGCAGCAACCAAATTTAAAGAGAGAGAGAGAGAGAGAGAGAGAAATGGGGTAGGTGGACGAAGAGTTAGGCGGGGGTTGTTGAAGAGATGGGAATTGGAAAAGTAAAGCCATCAACCCAAAAAGAGGGCCTTTTTTTAAAGGGAACTCTCTTCGTTGTACTGCAAAAATACAAATGAAACTCAAATACAGTTCTCTCCTTCCTTGTAACTGGGACTTGAAGACGAAATTTCTTTTAGATATGGGTAAATACGTTTATTATTAAATTTCAGTGGCGTTTCATAAAAAAATTGAATACTAAAAGAATTATTTGTTTAGTTTTAAAAATTTTATATGAAAAGATGTTGTTTGTTTATTTGAATATATTATATATGAAAATTAAATTTTGTTCAATATAACAATTTTGAATATTATATATGACAATTTTTTAGTATGAAAATTGTTTGTTAAATTCTAAAAATTGTATACGACAATTTTACCCTTGTTAATTTATTTGGTTCATATGATTCTAAGTGAGTTTGTTTGGTAAAATAAGTATTTTACACTTTTTAAAAATAAGTTTTCAGTTTTAATTAGAGAATTTACCACTTACTTTAAATGAAATTTTTTAATTTTAAGTGGAAAAAATTAAGTTGCCACTTAATTTTTATTTTGTTAAAAAATAATTTTAAAACCACTTAAATCTAAAAACTTTAAATCTTCATATTTAATTGGTATTATCAAACAACACCTTACTTATTTAAACGATGAATTTTGTTTGCTTTACAAAAACAATAGTATAATAACGTTAAGCTATGATTATTAATACTTCAAATAAATCATCTGGCATTTTAAACTTAATGAATGAAAATATCCTGTTCTTAAAAGTATATTCAAATTGTTATTAAATATCACATTGGACTGTTGAAATTCTAGAAAATTCAATTGGACTATTAATAATCATGCCTTAATATTAATATACTAGTTAAAATAAAAATAAAATAATATTAACATATCATAACATTATAATTACAACGGAAACAAAAATCTGGAAAAAAAAACCATATATATTTAACAAATCTACTTATATTCAAAGCAAGTTCTACTCATGACCTTGTAATAAAGTACTCTCTCCGTCCCAAATTGCTAGTTCCTTTTGGGAAATCTAACTTATTAAGAACTCAACATTATCATTGCACTTTTTATTTAATTTACATTGACTTTTTCTTTTTACCATTTTCTTTATTTAAAACTTTTATTTAAAAAGTGAAAGTACGAAAGGGCAAAATAAGTATGTATTTATTTTTTATGAAAAATAAACATTTATTTTGGGACACCCAAAAAAAGAAAGAATGACCAACAATTTGGGACGAAGGGAGTAACAGATAGTACAAAGTCAAAGTAAGTCTTCTTCCCACCGCGCCCAAAAGCTAATAGGCTCGTGATACATGTATATAAATAATGCTTTTTAAGTTATAGTTTAAATATTTAATGAGGGTTATGTTAAGTAATAGTTAAGATACTTAACGAGAGTCGTGATACATAATAAATGAAATTACATTGGTTAGTATAATTTGTATTTTTATATGGACTACGAAAGGCAAAGTATAACTATTATTTAAGAGGGGGTAATTGAAAATTTAAAATTAGGGGAGATTCGGTTTCAAATCCAATGGTAAAGGCACTCATCTTTTTGAATTCAATTGAAAGTTTTTCTAGTTGAATCTCAGCAATTACATAAACACTCTATTTATAGTCTATTATATTTATTATATAAAGCCCGAAGCATTTTGTGGTTGTGAAGTCATGTTAGATTTGTGAGTTTCCTATTTTATAATTGCTGGTTTTTATTTAAAATACATACATATATATATATATATATAACACAAGTAATAGGATTCGAATTCACGTTCTTGACGGAGGTATTCTAACCCTCAACTATTATGCTACATATTAGGTTTTTAATTTATTTTTTTAAAACTGATTAAATTTGAATTGCACACATAATATATGTGCACAAAACTTAATTTTTTTTAGAATTGTATAATGCAGGGTATAATTTTATAATTGAAAAAAATAGGGGCCAAGGAGAAATGAGAGCAAACACGCACTTCTTTTATTTTTTGTCTTTTTGAGAAGATGTTGCCTTAAACCCTCTTAGCTTCCTCTCGGCCTCTCTTAATCCACACTTTCCCTTTGAAAACAACTGTTGTTTAGGATACGTTTAATTGTAAAATTGTAGAAAAAAAATTATTTAAAAAACAAGTTTAGTAAATTATTAAGGTATATTTGATTGCAGAGTTATAATTATATATTGTTAAAAATAACTATTTTTAATAAAAAGTTGGACAAAGAGATCAGTGGTTTTATAAGTTATTTTATTAATTTTTTTAATTTCTTATGAAATCAAATTATTTGTGCGATAAGCAAAAAAAGTTCCATAAGAAATCAAAAGGAAAATAAATGAAGAATATCTTATCAAATACTTTTCTTTTTCAACCACAAAATAAAGAATTTTTTTTAATAATTTTTAAAGCTTGCAATTAAACGAATCCTTAACAACTGGAATTTTTAACCTTTTTTTTCTTTTTTAATCTCAAATTAAAACATTAAGATAAAATGGGTTGTAATTTGGTGTTGTTTAGTTGATATTTTTAAATCATGTATTTAAAATTTCTACAAAAAAGTTAACTTTACTTCACACTTCCTAAAATTAACTTCACTTTACTTTTTCTGTCATAAATTTTTTAATACGTTGCAACTTTAAATTTAAAATTTGGAATTGAATAAAAAAATTATATTTGAAATCTACTCATCGAGATCTATAAAATAAGATCCAATATAACTATTTTTTTAATTTTTTTCATAAGTTTTTTTGAATTGGTTGAAAAAAATTCTAACAAAAATTAAATTCACTTTTCAACTTACTTTCACACATTTCAAAAATTTATCTAAAAAATATATTTTAAAATCTCAACCAAACTATAAATTATATTCAAAACAATGACACTTTTATTATTTCATACCACATGGAATGGTTCTTTCATAATTTATTTTAACCGTAAGTACATTTTTCAAACTTTGTCCACTAAAAGGACACAATCATTTTATTTTATTTTTTGAATAGTCACTTACATCCTCATCACAATTTATATTTCTTTATTTTGATGATGATCGTTGGGCCTCACTAATCACATCTGCCCATGCTACAATCTATTGTCGGAATTTTAAGTGATCAATGTTGAAATTTTGACAATTGTTGTCCGAGTTTCGGTAACTTCACCAAAAAATTCAACAATAACCAGCAGAGTTTCGATGAAATTGTATAAGCTCTGGCATTGATCGCCAGTACACAATCAAGAATACTCAAAACCCCACCTACCTTGAAAAATATAAACTATGGCAATGTGATTTCTGCTTTCATTCCGAAAAAAAAAGAAGAGAAAAGAAAAGAAAAGAAAAACCACCACCTACCCATATAATCCAACGCTGTTCTCATACTTACAATATTCTTTCAAATTTTGTTTAGTTTGTTTAATATACAATTGTGAGTTATTATTCATCGATATATATATATATATATATATATGCATATTGCAATATACTGTTTTCACATTGTGTTAAGCCTACATTTCCATTTAATTTTTAGCCTTTTCAAAGTTTCCAAAATTAAATTCGTAAAGATACATGTCACAAGACTCACAACCCTAATTATATGTTATGAAATTGGAATTAGAATATGATTTTTGAATTCTATTATTTAGATGGTATAAATAGGTCCATATTTAAAATTCTAAAACCGTCAATTCTAAAAATTTTGAATTTTCTATACAATGAGTTTTTCAACACCAATTCCCATTAACTTCAAAAAGCTTTCTATTATTTCATTATTCCATTGGTGGCCGCTAGAACACACCAATCACTACCACCCACTGTCAAACTTTGGCAACCACTACTGAAGCCCCAACCAGGTTGTTAGAGCTCCACTTGTGCTTATGGTAAACCGCCCGGCAGTGATTACATATTTTTTAAAATACTAGAAAAAAATAAAATAAAGGAATGGTATTCTAGATAAAGAAAAAAGGTATTCTTATTTTAAAATAAAAATGTAAAGCGTCCTTCTTTTAAATATAATTATGGAAGAAATGCTTTAAACTTTGGAACATCGTTCAAAGAATTCCAGTTATGTACAACTGCATTCTAGTTTAATCCCAAATTTAAGCAGCCAAACACACACCAAGAGTCGATCTTAATGATACACTCAATTTTTCTTGTTCTTTTTTCCTTCAATAGGAAACGAAACTTTATTGATACAGAAAATCATACAACATTAGAGGACAAGATGTCCACTAAAACTACAACAAAATAAGGATGGCACTAATTATACAAACCAAAATACTCGGTAACAGTACATCTTATTTACTCGGTGCAATAGCAATGAATATGCGAACATTTGCTCGATGCATATGCAAGCCATTATTTGATATCAAAAGAATATATTAGCTTGGTGTTTTTGCACCAAATCAATGTTAAAACGTTAAGAGTATTTTGCTAGATGTAATTAGCGTCGCCCCCAAAATAAGAATCAAAACAAGAAAGCAAAAAGCCATCCAAAACCTTAACTAACTAAAGCTGGAAATTACAATAAAATCTCCTTCCAATTAAGCCCAATAATATTAGACCGTAGCCCCTGAATTTCACAGAGAGAGGGCCAAAGTGATGCCACAAATTTCACATTCACCCATGTTTCCTTGTTAATTGTTATCAGCAACTTTGTCTTAAAAATCTTCTGTTTCTATTCCCCAAGCAACACTCATTATGATACTATCTCCATTAGACATTTGGATTTTTTCTTATTCCCAAAAGACACCAATCGATTAAAATAAAATCATGCCAAGTGAGAGGTGGAACTGCGGATAAACCTAATTAAATTCCTTGGAAACTTTGGACCAAATAAAATTAAAAAACTTGTGGTGCAACAAATTATGATCAATATCTTCCCCAATGCTCTTACACAAAGCACGCCAGGATGGTGAAATGCAAAGAGACGGTCTCCTTTTCTGAACTAAATCACAAGTACCGACTCTCCCCTCCAAAGCAAACCAAGCAAATATATGCATTTTTGAAGGGATTCCCTTCTTTCCAAATCACTTTATTAGGCAAAAGTTGAGAGGAGGGAGACTGCCAATGTATCAAAGAAGAACTTGCAAGACAATAACCAGATGAATCCCCCTTCCAGATCACTTCAAGGGTCTCATTTTCGAATAAGATTATAACTGACTCAATGAAGAGAAACTAACCTTTTATTACAATGCTAAAAATCAGCTTAATATCATTCATGGCCTCTACCTTTAGATGAAGGGAGAAGATGGAAAGTTCATCCTATTCCTTAATATGTGCGTCTTTCAAATTGGGACTTCCAATTTGAGATGGATGGAGTATTAAAAGAGGAAAAGAGTTCTTCAAATACAGCAAATCAAACCCCAAAGAAACCGGAGTGTAGAGAACCAAGGTTCATGTCCAGTCAGAGCTGAACGGTTGACCATTTAGATCCGGTTAAAAACAAAAGCTGGAGTAGTCAACAGTCAGTCAGAGGTTGCAGCAGAAAGATGCAAAACCTCATCTCTCAGGAAAGCAACCAGCTGTATTAGCCTGACCCTACACCCAACCTCCGAACAGGAACAAAAAAGGAAAAAAAGATTTAATATAAATATAGTCACATTTTCTGTGGTAAAATCTGATGATTAATCATCTTTCCAAAAGTCTCTATGAACACATACATCCAAGCCAAATTCTTATTGCTCTTAAATATTATATAGAAATGATTGTAATTGCTCTCATAGTCTCATGAATACAGATAAAAGAACGTAAAATGTTGGTTTTTGACCCTATTTGACATGTATCAGATGCCTAATCAACTACCACAATTAACAATGAACAAATCATCACGTCCATTTCTTAGTCTTTTGCACTTTAGACCCATAAATCCTCATGCACCACAACACCCCCTAGAATGTCCCCAGGATGATGATGATGTTGGAGAGCATGACGTACATAGTTGGCAACAGCTTAAGCTTTTGGGGCATATAGTTCCTAATAGATTTGAGCGTCTAAATCACTTATTTGTTGGAGAGAGGTTAGTGAGACAGCCCTAATCAGACCTAAACTCATTCACGAAGAAAAACAATAAAGTGGAAATATCATACAATGGCTTCTCAAGAATCAAAGTTGACAGCAAAGTTATCCATGAGTTCCTCAAAGTCATGTTGCACTCTGGACGACATTTGTTTAAAGAGGAGGGGAAATTGACACCTACTAGATACATATGTTCGTAAGAACTGGACAGTTAGCATTCTGATTACCACTACCACCATGATTAAAAGGGATGCATCCATGGTATGCTATGAAGCACAAATACGACATGCTACACACTTTCCGACACGACACGTGGCATGCAATTTTTCCAAAATGTAGGACATGACACTGGAGGGGCGGGGGACACGTTCTTAATTAATTAATTATTTATAAGCAGTAAACATTATAGATATTTAAGAATTTAATAAAATGACATTAGATTGCATTAATAATCCAATTACCCAAAGTGGCTTAGTTACATCATCCTCAATTGATGATGCAGGAGCACCAACTATTCATTTTTGAAATTGATTTATTTATATATACATGTGTAGAGAACGAGAGTAGTAGTAATATCAATTCAAGAAGATATGTATAGATTTATTTATACATACATGTGTATATGTAGAGGGTGAGGGAGGGGAGAGAGAGAGAGAGAGAGTAGCGTACCTTTTTACAGGAGAGAAGGAAGTTGGGGGATAGGGTTTTATAGGAGATATGAGATTTGTACTCCACTTCTTCTATTATTGTTTGAACCCTCAATATTTTTTGTTATTTCAGATTTGACCGATTTTTAGGTTTTAATGTCTAAAATAGCCTCCAAAGTGTCGGGTTTTATGTGTCGGGATTAAAAAATAATAATAAAATAAACGACACTCCCCGACTCGCGTGTCGGTGTGTCAAGCCCGGCACGTGGCCTCAAAGAGAGTGTTCGTGCTTCATAGATGGTATGTCTCACATTTTGATACTATCGAAATTTGTGCCCAACCCTTCAGACGTAATAAATTAGAAAGAGTTGGAAGTAGAGATTACAAACAGAGTATTGAAACCCCCAGCGGGTATAATTGATTTCCAAGAGCAGGTTCTTCAAGGAATAAAATTTAGTGGAGGTCCGGGCAAAGAGAAGAAGAAACTATTGTGTGTGAGAAGACCACTGCAACTTGCAAGAATTTACCCTCGCTTTTCAAGAATTCTGGTGAACTAAATTTTGATGACGAAATCTTGAGAAGTAGAGTTGTAACACCCAGTATCTTGTAATAACTATGCTTAATAAGTAAGACAAGTATAACCTACAAAATAGGGCTAGCCTTGCAAGTTGCAACTTTTGCAGACCCAAGTACCGATAAAAAGCGTTCAGCTACAGATCAAATGGGAGTAATAACTGTTCAAAGGAGACTTTTCTTCTCTAAATACGCACAGAGAAGACACGAAAGACATGGAGTGGGAGTAAATGCCATCATATCAAGGATCCAAGACAGACCACTGGCTTATGTCTAGATGGAAAGGGAGTCACCTTGACAAGCCTTCCCGTCACTTTCCACAAACCATTTAAATGGTGCATTCGCAAATTGTAAATGTGACATTCTAATCTTATCCCTTCCTACCACAAACCCGATGAAGCAAAGATGCGGGCACAGGATTTAGGTGCAGCACAATGCGGGTGCAACGATTCAAAAAATCTCAAAAATATAAGATAAGGGTATGGCAGGCAATAATTAATGATATGAAATATATTACATTATTCCTTAATTTTTATATACACCCGCTGTATTGTGCATGCAATACATTCGTTGACAAAGAATGACGAATGAAGTTATATTTAATTAATCTCCAAGGCAAATTAGGTAAAGCACTTCAACATACCCGACCTCAACTTTTTAATCTCATTCTCTCTAACTCCAACCAAACTAAATATTTTTACTCATAGTTTCATGCCAGCTTACAGATTTTGGTTTGAAATTTACCACTAATCCTAGTTAATTTTAGGATTCTTTGAGAATCCTAGAAGATGCAACAAAAATCTGTAAATAAATAGGTTATTTGGATTTTGGCACCCATTTAGTTTTGATAGTAATGTTTGGTACCCACTTCTAAGTTTCTTTAGACTTTGGCCCCCATTTTGGATGGAATTGTTAGTTAACTGTTAATCAACCTAGTCAAATGTCAAAAACACACCTTAATATACTTGGACTTGTTTGCCAGAGATAAAAATAAAAAGGCAATAATTATTTAATTTTTTTTAAATACTGGTCAAAAGAGAGACAATTATTAGAGATGCTCTAATAATGTATGAATAGTGTATCAATTGATACGCTATGAAACTTTGATTAAAATTATAAATTTTTTTTGTGTAAACTAATAATGTATAAATAGTGTATGAAATGATGTAGCTCAGAACTCTCAATTAAATTAGAAAATAACTTTGAATTTAATTAATTAATATTTCAAATTATTGTCTTTATAAACAAAATTACAAAAAAAATATAATAATTAACATTTCAAATTAATATATTGCATTTTTTTTTTCTCAACCAAAAAAGTACCAAGTAATTTTAAGAAAGGATATTTGTGAAATTTGACTAGGTTTACTAACCGTTAACTAACGGTTCCAACAAATTGAGGGCCAAAGTCTAAGAAAACATAAAAGTGGGTACCAAATTTTATCATGAAAACTAAACAAAGGCTAGAACCTAAATGACCCTAAACAAAAAATTACTAAAATGTTTGCAATGCATATGCAATGGGTGTGAATCGGGGAAGAATCAAATCCGACTCGGGCTATTTGGGTGCGCTGATATTGTCCGTGCTTCATAACAAAAACACACGATCAAATTTCTCACATGCTTTTCCATAAGCCTAATCAAGATGCCAAAACTAATACAAAAGAGAAAGGAGATTAACCAACTCCATGCTTAAGACTTTAGAGGCCCTAAAATTTCCTCTCAGTCTACCATTCAAATCTCCAAATAAATAGCTCAACATAACCATACGACCTCTAAAAAGAAAATCAATTCTAAATGTTCCTAAGCTGAAAATACATTAAAGATTACCCATTCATTCTATAAAGACCTCTATACCTCCAGAGCCTTGTTAAACAATTAAGACTTGAGGACAATATCTTCTCCCCTTTCAAGAATTACCCATCAGTATATTACAAATTGCACAAAATTTAATTCGATTTTCTAGCAGTAACTATCCCATGAACAATGTGGAATTATTATCCCACTCTTTCAAGCACCCCAACTATCTTCGAATCTTAGATCCACTAAATCTAAAAGTATCAGTAGATGGTGTAGCTAATTTGCTTGCTTTCTAAAATAACTCATAGACTGCCCTAGTTTAGTCTGCAAATCTCACTCATGACTTCTACATTATAGATATACGTACATATATACATGTGTCCATGCTATCCATAATTCATCAATTCTGAGTAGAACAAAACAGTACTATATACATACTCTTCACAATATCATTAACATGCAACTGAAAGATCAAACAGCCACAATGATCACATTTGTTTCCATTGAAGAAAATAAAGTTACAAAATCAAGAAATAAATTCCTTGAAAAAATATCTATCAATACCAAATATGCAAACAATGAGAAGGCACTACATTCAAAAAGAATGAATCTTGTCTCAAAGCTAAATTGTTCCAACTACTAAGCTAAAACAAAAACAAAAAGTTACCTCATATTCGCGTGCAAGACGAATCAAAATCATCCGGGGCAACACGAGCAATCCAGTTACTAAGCGTCCTCTTAATATCCGAATGATTAACATAAGCCAATTCATACATACTACACAAATTCACAACAATAGTCTCGTCCAATGCCGCTGTAGGAACCCTCTCCAGTGCATTCTCCAACACTTTAATGGAGTCCGAAAGGTCCCTCAAATACATCAAACAAAGAGCTTTGTTATTTATGGCTACCGCATCTGCACTATCCCTCTCAATACACACATCATATTCCCTCACTGCCGACACATAATCCTTCCCAACTAAATACATCAATGCCTTATTCCTACTCACAAGATTCATCAACTCAACTTCAGATTTCTCATTCAACATCCCCTCAATTTTACCAAAAGTGCCTTTAGCCCCTTCTAAATCCCCATACTGCATCTGAACATAACCTAGCTTCGACAACAAAACTGCCTTTGCCTCGGAATCCGAATCATCCGACTTTTGAATCAAATCCTTGATCAAATCCAAACAAACCCTAAACTCTTTATGGCTCAAATGGTGGCTAATTATCGAGTTGAGAACCAAATTCTCGCGCTTCCTCCACAACTCAACTGAATCACCAGAATTAGGAGAAATAATATTATAATCTGAAATTTATAAGCCTGAAACATCTTAAACTTAGTGATTAATTTTAAAATTTTCAAGTACGGTGGTGTATGTTTTGCCTCTTAGTGTTGAATGGGCCATTCAACTTTAAAAGGCAAAGTGGTGTTTGTTTTCTCGTCTCTTAATGTTGAATTAGATCAAAATTCAGCATTAAGAGCCAACTCTTGTACTGAATACTTAATTTGACTTCAATGAAATTTTACGCTGACAGTGCCCTTATTCTTTTCACTCATTACCTATGGTAAAATTATAAAATTCCATGTATTCACATCCAGATCCAAATAGATGTTTAAGAAATTTCATTCAGCATAACACATTCTATGCTTACTTGGTTCAAGTTCTTGTTCATTTCTGGAATCTTAAATCGGTAAATTCACACCATAAGTCTCTTAATTTATGTGAAAGGTTAAATCATAAGTTGATCAAGCTCAAACTTACCTTATGAAATTACCGTTTTAAAACAAAAAATGGAAACAAACTAGCACCGAGTGTTTAGCATTCATAGGCTGAAAAAGAAAAACATCCCCTAAGTTTTAGTAGCAAAAATAAATTGTTGAAATGCGCACTCGAATTATTTGACGATTTGTTCCCCAACTTCTTCCTCACAAAATGCAGCAACATGTAGAACCGATCTAGGGTTTCATTTCTCTTCCCAAGCTTCGCCGGCAGCTCAGCATGGAGCCACCTGAGCCCGAACGGGACCATGGAACCTGACCGATTAGGATACTGCTCCGGGTAATGCTCGTACCTATAATTAGGGCTATCGAGATCTTCATCTAACGAATCCAGCTCAGCAAGTGCATCGGCAATACGGCGTAGTTTAGTGAGAGCTAGCGCGTTGTAGGTTAAGTAGGTGAGGTGCTCGTGGGGTTTGGTGAGGAGAGAGAGTTTGCGAGCACGAGAGACCTTGTCGAGGATGGATCGCCATGAGCCTCGAGAAGCGAGGTCTTGGAGAGAGGAGAGCTCGTAGCAAAGGTCGTTGAGTGAGCCGTATGGGTTGTTTAGTGGATCGGAGATTGAGGAGGAGGTTAGGGGTTGTTGGGGATCTTCCGGTGTGTCGGCGTCGGCCATTTCCGGCGGTGTCGAAGCGACTCCGATGGATGGGTGAATCGCCGGAGTTTTCACTTGAAAGATGGGCAAATTGAAAATGTGAGACTGCGTTTTGTTAACGGGCTTTGTTTGTTTCGATTATGGGCTTGGGTTGAAGAGAATAATTGGCTCGACTTATTGCATATTTATGGGGACATAAATTATCACATTTCATGTTTATGTTAGTTCTGATTGAATATCAAACTAGCAAAGTACATTATTAGTAATTATATAAATACTCTTATTTAATTAAGTGAGAGGTTAAACGGATATATTTAAGGGTTGTTTGTTTTACTCACTTAAATTTGAAAACTTTAAGTTTTCATATTTAAATAGTGTAAAAGTTATTTGTTTGGCAAAAAAATTAAGTGATTTGCCACTTAAATCTAAAAATTTGCATCCAAAATTTTAAATGGCAAGTTTGTCACTTAAATTTAAAAGCTTAAAACTCCTCACTACAAAATACCTATTTTACTCTCATTAAAACCTTAATCATATTGTCTAAATACACTAATAAAGGCAAAATCATATTAAAAAAAATCAGTTTTCAAATATGCTATATTCAAACAAACAACATTTTTTTAGATACAATTTTCAAAATTAAATAAATAATTTTTTTTAGTTTCAGTTTTCAGATATTTTGTCAAACGCCACCTTAAAAGATGTGCTTGTTTTATTATATGGGTTTAAATTTTATCGAGCTTTTTTATCCAACGTGTTAAGGCACATTTTTACCTCCTCGTCTTGCTAGAGCCCAAGAACTAACTGACAAAAGTGTTTACTTTATTAGAGTTCGATAAATCATCTCCAGCTGCTTGCTTATAACAATATTAAGGGTAATAGTATATGTGAGACTCCATCGTATTTACATTGTGTTTGAAATTCTCTTCATCCTACCCAAGTTGGAACACCGAAATCATATGTGAATTGATAGGTTAAAATCAATATTGCCTAGCTTTTGTAAAAATAAATCATGCATTAAGTATACATTATGCTCTCGGGAAATTATTCAAATTAATACTTTATCTATTTTTAAAATTAAAAGTCCAATTCTTTATCATTGTCCCAAAACATACTCACGTACAATAGAATTTTGTTATTTTTAAATCATTAATTGTAATAAAAATAATCTATTTTTATTGGTTGTTTCTAAAATATTTGACTCACTAATTCTTCTTTCGAGTCAAGAGTCGCCACTGTTAATTCTTCACATTTGTCATCGCATTGATAGATGCAACTTCGAACTAGAGACAAGGGCGGAGATAGAAAATTTTATAAGGGGAGCAATAATAGTTTCCTCTTTTATAAATTAAAAGAAAAGGAAAAGAAAATAATTATCAGTAATATTATTTTTGTTCAAAATTTGTGGGATAAGATTAATATTATTAGTAGTTTTTAAAAAATTAAAAGAAGGCAAACTTAACTAATATGCATATATTTATAATATTTTTAAAATAATTATAAGAGTAAAATAGTAATTTTGAAAACTTGAGGGAGGCAATTGCTCCGCCGCCACCACTAGAGAGATCTCCCCACCCCTCCCCCAAATTATACACATATATGTTTATCTATGTATATATAAATTGAAAAGTTAGTTATTTGCTTATATATGACACCAAATTCACTACGTTTTTCCTATTTAACTCTTGTTTTTATTTTTTTGCAGTAAAAATTTACTTTAACTTGCAAGTTTAAGTTAAAATAAGAAACCCCTTACCATTTGGCTATTTCTCATTTATTAATTGTTTTTTTATTTTAAGTTAGATATTTGTATATATAAAAGGAGAGCATTCATACGAATCACATGTGTTGATTCTCTAATTTATTAAAATGTAATACTAATAAAGTAGCACGTGTTAATATATAGTGTTTTAGTTAAAAAAAAACATAGTGAATCGCGAGATTTCCATAATCAAGATATAACTTGAAAATAGATGTATCTACTATTCTATTTATTTTTCATAGCTATATCTCATTTAGAGGGAAGGCAAACAAAGTTTCTGTGTTTTAAACTTGGATGTGAAGTAGAAAATTTTAGCTTTATTTTGACTATGTTAATAAAAAAATAATTTGAACACAGTCTATGTTAACGGTTCAGATGTCATAAATTTTTTTTTTTGGTTCCCCACAGAGTGTCTGGGCCAGCTTTCGTGCACCTCGACTAATTCTCATTCGCGGTTGGTGGCTGACGCTGGCTAAATATTATTTTGACAACGTCGAAGTTCGACCTTGAGAACTCCAAGTCAACTCAAAATTGTCACTAATTGTCACTACCACTGAACTAAGAGGCTTGATTCAGTTAACTAACCAAAAAGCACACTCACTTCACTGGGCTTACATAACTAGTAACATGGTTAGCCCATTTCTAATTAGAAACCCATCCCCCCGCCCTGCGCTAACAAATCTCCCCGTTTCTATCTATCGAATATTTTATCAAATTTCATCAAAGTAAGACTTTATTTGCATTTGAGATTCTGTCGAATGCTATTACATTTGTTTTTTATCTATACTATATAAAGTTAAAAAGAATTTTAATCGTTTCATGGGAATTCTTACCGGAGTAATGATTAATGGTATTTATTTTATTTTTCAAATTAAATACATACATATTTTGTGTGCACGATAATCTAATTGGATAAAAAAAAAAACCTCGTTGATTTAGTGGGGATGGCAAAAATTGCCTGACACAGATGAGTTTTCAACCCGGTCCCAAACTTTTGAGGCCGATATTTTTAAATTGGGACAGGTATGAAATTTTAAAACATATCTTAATTAACTCAGGTTTAATTTAAGTATAATAATATATTTAACTAGACTTTTTTTTTGAATGAATAAATTTAATTAACTTTTGTTAAAATAATGTTTGAATAGTAATCGCCACACATCGAGTACATGTAAATTAGTTGAAGTATACGAAAGTTAACTGGATGAAAAAAATAGAGAAGATGCGTTATCCAATCTAAATACAGCCCACAATCTGAAGATAAAAGGAAAAAATAAAACGAAACGAAATCCAAGTTGACTGTTGGAGAAAGACTAGAGAGAGAGAGAGAGAGATGGCGGTATCACCCTCACCATTAACCATTATGGCGCCAAAGCTACAATCTATACAAACCGCCTTCATTCCCAAATCATCATCCCTCACCTTCAAACCTTCCGCATCTTCTTCTGCTTCTTCTTCGCCTTGTTTCTCTCGAACCTCGATTGCTCCCGACACCACGAAGAGGCGATTGTTGGATATCGGAATTGGACTGTTAGCTGCCTCTGTAGTGGTGTCGTCGCCATTAGAAGCCAATGCGACCAGAATAGAGTACTACGCCACTGTTGCAGATCCCCCATGCGAGCTCACTTACGCTCGTTCCGGCCTCGGTTATTGCGATCTTGCTGTTGGCTATGGCGATGAAGCTCCTTACGGTGAGCTTGTCAATGTGAGTCACTTCTTCAAATATTTCCATTTCTTCTTTCTTTATTCCTTGCTCACCTATATAAATATATATACTACCATTGCGTGTACGTGCAATAAGATACTTTGTAATTTACGAACGTATAATGATATTGTCTATTGGTAATTATACTTGCTGTTCATTTTGAAGATCATTAGTTCAAATCCCCATTAGTATTATTTTATAGTAATTTCATACGGCAAGCATAAATTTAGAATTTAGAGAATTTTACCCCTTCCGCTGCAATTTCCTTCTTCTTGTGAGTTTTAGGTATTTTATTTGTAAAATGAATTGACCAAAATTCACAACAATTTAAGTGTTTTTTTGTGCTTAGAATTCGCTCTAACTCAATTAGAGGCTCACATTATATCTTGTTGCTTATGCGTGAAACATCAATATGCCTCAGAACTATCTACATCAATAAAGAACGCAAAGAGAAATCCTTTCTTCTAAGCTTTATGATTATCGATATACTGTAGGTTTCCAGGCTCATTAAATTGTTCAAACATGATTGGATTAAACATTTAAACCCCGGAAAATTGCCTACACAGTTTCTGACCGTAAAATCCTCAATCAATGGTGGCGTAATTGCCTATGAATCCCCATTCAGAGGTGCTATTTTGACTCTGATGTAATTATTACCTTTTTGCATTAAGTGTGACATTTCTAAACGGATTCTTTGTTAAAGTCGTTTCATTACCTTTGAATGGGGTGTGAAATTCCTAAACTGCCTTTTTGTTCAGGTCGCTTTGCTGATGGTGTTTGTTTTTAACCTTTCAATGCTGAATAAAAATGAAATCCCGCATTAGTAGGCAAGCCCAAACTGAACATCGAATGTTTAATCTTAACTGATATTTTATTTCTCATTCTGTTTATTAGCAAAATATTAATTCAATTTCACACAGTAAATTGTCCATATAACACATACTTCAGAATGAAATAGTTTCATTTCTCATTCTGTTTATTAGCAAAATATTAATTCAATTTCACGCAGTAAATTGTCCATATAACACATACTTTAGAGCAAAATAGATTCAAGCAAACAATATATATTCAGTGGCTTATTCAGATAACAAAATAAAAAAAGAAGAAACTTTTAGAGGCTGTATTTTGTATTCAATTTTCAATTTTCAGCTTAAGAGGTTGAGAAATAACAACCCCAAATTCGTAAACTTATGATTACAGCATATCTTAACTATAAGTTGGAAACTACAGACCAATGAATACTTTTTAGACGAGTCACACTTCAAAAAGCAGATTGAAAGAAATCATAAAAATGAACTTTAAGGTGGGTTTTCTCTGTCCTGATTACCATGGTTCCTGTCTTTTCGAAATGGTTCTTGTATCTTAATAATATACTCTCTCCTTTTGAGAGGTTTATTAGTGTACTTTTTAATTATAAGAAAAGAAGAAGAAAAGGTTAAGTCTTTCAATCCAAAATCTTCAGAACTCATACAAAGAAAGTGGTTATTTCCAGCTCTAGATGAAATATAAGCTATTCTTCTATTTTTTGATAATCATATCAGTGTCACGGGATTTCCAAACTTGTGCAAGATTTTCAATGTTTTGAACTTTCCAATTACATTGGATGGAAGTGATAATTAAAAATGAGGGCTTAATTATGAGTTCCAACATATATATACACTAGCTTTTAGTGCACTTGTGGTTTGTATGTGACTTGCATATAAGTAAACTAAGACAAAAAATGAAAAGATAAGGATAAATGTCATGGTAAAGAACCATTTTACTCTGGCTTTGAAAAGTTGGAATATATATCCCTTTGTGTTTGGGGAAAAAATAAAAATTTGAGGAGTATATTTAAAAAAAAATAAAAATTGTCGGAGCTTCAAAGGTGGCTGAAATGCATGTTGGGTCGGATTTACGTAAAAGTGGATATGGTCTTTAGAATACTTTAGGATATCTTAAATTAAGAGTCCTGGGTTTTTTTTGCGGATGTCCTCGTTTCCTTTTTTATAAGTATCAATGTACCATAACTCATCATAGTAAATGACTTTGTTCTTCACCATTGACTAGGTTGTGTTAGTGTATTTCTTAAACAGCGCCAAAGTCAGAGTGGATTCTTAATGTGAGTCGGAGGAGTATCTATTGGCTGCCAAGCTCCAGCATTCTTACATTTATTACGTTTTAATTGTTTCAGATTCACTACACTGCAAGGTTTGCAGATGGGATTGTTTTTGACAGCAGTTACAAACGCGGTAGACCTCTCACAATGCGCATCGGTGTTGGCAAGGTAGTAATTTGTTATTTAATGATGATTTTATCTTCACTTTAATTTTTTCATTTGATAACAATTTTTGTTACTTATATATATATATATACACCGGGGAATTATTAAACATTTCCATAAATGATTGTGACTGAAATTGGATGTCAAGAAGGATGAGTGGCAGAATGGGAAAAATATCTAATTAGAAAGTAGTGCACACAATAAGGTTAAGGTCTTTGTAACAACACCAAGTGAAGAAAGAAAGAAAAAAATGTTTGCAACGAAGACTAATAGTTGAAAAATGAAGAAGTGTGAACTGGACGGACGTTTGGTTAGATAAAGGGGGGATTTGAAATGAATTCAGTTAGTTAAAGAGAGTATTATTGTATGATTAAACCTATTAAAGTAGAGCCAAAGGTCTAAATAGAAATCACTTGAGCGAACTACAGAGTTTTTATCTTTCTCTTCTTGAATTAAACAAATCTATCTCGTAAATGAGCTACGGTACCTCGTGTGGAATTAATTTCAGAGTTCCTGAAAATTAAGAGCTCTTTACTTTTTCTATAATACACTGCCTAATTTGTGCTCTTCTCCCCCCCCCCCCCCCCTCCCGGGACCCCCGCCCCCTAAACATGCATTTTGAATCGGGTGCACCAACCCCAAACATGGTACGTTTGTGACCCAAAACACTAACCGTAGGAATCTCCTATTTTGACATGCATAGACAGACAGAGAGACATAAATGTTTATTTTTACCAACATATATAAATACATATTTAAGAAATATCAAAGGATTCCGTTGTACTAAATACATATCTGTATACCAGAGATGATAAATAGTGTATAGGTATCCCGATATTGCTTTCCAACTAACCCGGTCCCCTTGCACACTGCATATTGAGCTAGGTACCAAAGAATCCCCTAGACTAGGCAACACTTTGATGGTACCATTTTATCAGTAATGAATTTATAAAGGATGGAATTGTTCCATCACATACAATTCAACATAGTGAAATGATTTATTTTTTAGCTGTTTTAAGCCCCAAAAATGAATATATTTGGTGTGTAGGTTATCAAGGGATTGGATCAAGGAATCACGGGGGGTGAAGGAGTACCACCAATGCTAGTTGGTATGAATTAAGATGATCAATCGGCTTCTAGAGTTGCTTGATTGCTATGTTTGATCTCTCTCTTTTTTTTTATCCCAACTCATTGAACTTTGGCATTCTTACAGGTGGAAAACGTAAGCTTCTAATTCCTCCGAAATTGGCATATGGACCTGAACCTGCTGGTTGCTTTTCAGGTTCTGCTCCTAATCTTTTACTTCTTACCAATGAATATTAACTTAAAGTATCCCTTCTGGCTCATTTTGTTTCGAGTTAAATATATTATTCTTTACACTAGATGTGGGATATGTAGGTTGTGACAAACTCTCCCATTAAACCCTTGATATCCTCGTCAGTGTGTGCATTAAACCCCTAATGTCCATGTTAGAGTGGGGTCACACAAATGATTAAACCCCTAACCTCCTTGTTAGGGTGGGATCAAACACAAACAATTTTCAACCTAATGTACTCATCATGGGGTCATACATAAAACAATTTTGGCTCATTGTTAGCCGCACAAACAAAACCCACAATAACCACGCATCCACATAGTAGGCATCGGTCCTCTCTAATACCATATATAACAACCTATGTTCTCACCCAAAATGGTTAGCCCAAATTAAGGTTCATTGAACCACATATAATTTGACCTCCCATTACTCTACCAATGTGTGATGTGTGGTTTGTGATAATGTCTCAGATTAAGAGTACATGGGTGAAAAGTATTTCACGCCTACCCAAATGAGCCCTTAAACTGGAAATGACTTTGACAGCCATGAAAATCCAATTAGGTGAGTATGACTAAGAGCTTCTTTGCAGAATTGCCAATTATGACATTATGCAAGTTAAAGCACCAAAAAATGCACTCTAGACGAATTCCAGAAATAACAATGACATCCAATTTTGCATCGAATTCCAAATGATTCCCTAATGGGTTAAACCATTAGATATGTTCAGAAGTGAAGTCAATGATTTGGACGGGCAAAAACTAATGTGAACTGGCATTTTGCAAAGAACGGGAAATGCTCTAATTAGCATGGCTTAGCTACTAATTTAGAGTCCAGATATGTTGACTAGTGTCACCATGACCCTTGTACTTAATGCATCCATCAATGAAATGCTAGGGCCGCAGTGATCCTCCTATGAAGATTGTCAACAAATCTAGACTCATCTAATTTGCTCATTATGACATTACACTAGATTGTAAAATAAGTCGCATTTAATAACTCCATATGCATATATAAAGTAAAACATTGTGTGATTTCCCTTCAAATTTTGGGAATTGATGATTATCAGTTATTATGCATCCCCAACTCGCAAATCCTTTGCTGGATTGAATCAAGTTCTGTTTTTTCCCAACTTAGATTAATACTCCCTCTGTTCCAAAAAGATAATCCCACTTTTCTTTTCTTGATGTCTCAAATTGATAGTCCTATTTCCTTTCCGGAATGTAGTTAATGTACCAAATATCACAATAGAAAGTGAATTGTATCCCTGATCATTGATTAGGCTGAAATCTACGTTTCCTTAAAAATACAAAAGTCAAAGTGGGACCATCTTTTTGAGATGGAGGGAGAGTCCAGAATCGAGATTGTTACATGATCTTGCCACAGTTTTGGAAGAAAAACTTGGCGAAGATTCTGGAGTTTCTGTTATTGGGCAAGAAAAAATAAACATTATTGCAAAATTAATGGGAATACTGGCACTTGGTTGTATTATTTGCATAGGTGACTGCAATATACCTGGAAATGCAACTCTTGTCTATGACGTGAATTTGACCGGTATCTACAAGGGAAATAGGGATCTACCAGGGAAATAGGAAGTGAAGGAAGTCCATTTTATACCTTTAAGCAAACAATGAGGTACCCGCTGAAGCAAAATCAAGTTAGCCTCCCGGGTACTTTGGATGTAAGTGATATTGTTAGATAGAACTTCTCATGTTTATATGTAATTAAACTGAAGTAATGACTATATAAAAGTATTTCTGTATCTAAGTACAACGGATCCTAGTTTCATAAAAAAGCTGTACGTATTGCTGTATCAAAATTCATGCATTTTAAATTCTGAGTTATGAACAGAAAGACTAGAAGCGGCTGCTACTGGAAACTCGGTCGTGGCAGAGATTTGTTCGTCGCTTTCAGGGTAATCAACTATCTTTGATTAAACTAGTTGGATCCTGGCATAGCTTACGATTTCAATTCATTATTCTTGTATATCTCTGTTTGAATACTGTTTAAACTTGATCAATGTGTAACTACAGTCTTTTTCTTTTGTAAGTAAAAACTTTATCCACCTGTTACAATAGTGAACCTGATATATATATATATATATATATATATATGTTATATGTAAATACTCTATCATGGATAAGAGAAAGTATGTTGGATGGTGCTATCCGGCTCATTCAGAGTGACGAAAATCAATCCATAGGAAATTTGGACTGCTTTTTTCTAACATTAATAACTTAGATTTTGACAAATATCTTATATTTAATGAGTCTTCGTTGAGGAGTATACTATTTTCTCATCCTTTGAGAGAGGATTCATTTAAATAGAAGCTATCTGATCGAGCTATTTGAAAATTAAGGGCCTATTTGATTAAAAAAATGAAAAATGGTTTGAAAATAATTGATTTTTATGAGAAATTGAAAAAAAAAAAATAGATTAGTGCTTTGGTGAGATACTTTCCTTCTTTTCCTCATTTTTCACGTAAGTATTTTTTTATCCAATACCCAAAGAATTTGATTTCATGAAAAAATTGAAAAAGTAACATGACGTTTGACTAAATCACTTGTCTCTTCTTCTAACTTCTCATGAAAAAATAGTAGTATTTTAAATCATTTTTTAGCTTTTTATCAAACGCATTCTAATAATCCAAAAATTTCTAAAACTCTAAAGTGACACTTTATAATTCATATAACCAAGTGCTAGATATAACAAGTATTCGCTTTATGTGTAAAAGAGGAGTCTAAACCTACGTGTTTGAATTGCAAATGATGGAGATTTTCATTTCCATTGAATTAATTTTGTTAATCATCCATCTACATTGTATGCTTCTTTTTTTCATTTTTGATGCCTTGAATTAATTTTATGAATTACCCTTTTAAGGAACTTTAAACGGGAAAATATGAAGGAAGTGTTATATATAACAGGTGAAAAGTGTAGGAACTAAATCTTACTCTATGATTTTGCATTGACTTCAATCTTGCTAAGAACCTTGACTTTCAAATGACCACTTTAATCTCAAGACAGAAGGAAGGACAGATGTAGCAATCATGGAATTTTTTATTTTTATTTTTCCCCGAGTGTCAAATCCCAAAGTTTCATTTTGATTTTGGCATTTCACTTTAAAAAAAAATTCAAGAATATTACATGTTTACTATCGTGAAATTACATTAATTATGTTTTTTTTAAAGAAAGAGTAAATAAAGGTCTTATATTTAACTACCAAATATTTTAGTATATGATTATGATTTAAGATCCGATACTTCTTAACAAATCACTTCAAGTGGTTTTAAATTTTATATTATTTTTGTTTTACTTCTGCTAGGGCAGTTACTATGTTTATCTCTAATAGAAGAAAATTATTATCCACCTCTTTTGGGGTGAGATTGTTGCACTTATTTTCTTGACATCTATTTTAATAAAAGTGTGCTCTTTTTTTAGGAATTGTTTTAGAATTAATTGTTCTAAAATTATAATGTTATTAATATTTGGTTGTTCTATTATGATATAAGGAGACAATCAACTTGCCTAGACCACTTGAAAAATAATAATCTTAATAGTGCTACTTCAGGAGCATATTCAAGGCATAATATATAGGGAGATTTTGATAGTGATGTTTCAGGAGCAAAATATCGAAAATAAAAAAATTATACTCAGCCATTATCAAAGATTTAATTATTTATTATGAGTGTTAGCATGATGACCATCTTCTTATGGTCATACCTATCCTTTAGGAATTGTTAAAGATCTGATAAATCTTTCTGAAGTATGTATAAATTAATGACGTATGAAGTTAAGAGGCGATGCTTTATCTTATGAGACTTCAAGCTCATAAGAAACAACAAACTGTAAGTTCTTAATTAAAATGAATATGAAATTTCGGGTTCATAAGAAATAATAAAACTTTTGGTCAAAAAACAAAAATCGGGTCTGAAAATTCTGACCTTATATACTGATATATTATGTTTGTAATAATTTATTTTACTACTTAGAACAATTATAGAAAAGGGGTAGAATAAGAGGATTATTAAGTTTAAATATGAAATAATATAACAACAATATACTTATATATAAAGTTACATATAATTTTAAATAAATAAGAATTTAATAGTTACATGGGACTTCAGTCCCAAATTTAGGTTATCAAATTCATGAGACTTTAATTCAATAACCTCTTATATTAAAATTTCAGATTTAATTACTGAAGCATATTGTTATTGGAACTTCATGTCTAAATTTATGACTACAAAGCTTCATGTCCAAAATAATGATTATAGAACTTCAGGTCAAAAATAATTATTTCGCCTTGCCGCCGTCTATAACCCCATATAGCTGACGCTGCATCTGCCATTGCCGGCCTTGTCTTCATTACCATCTCACTCCACATGCTTCAACCTCCATAGTCGCCTCCTACATTGATGCCTCCGCAAACGTACACCACCGTCTCGATCTGTCACCACCTTGCCTTCAATGTTCACCATCTCCAGTGGCTACTCACTCCATCACCATGTAACAGCTATGTCCTCGCCATTCTCGCCCACATCAACAATCTCCATTATGGCCCCAGAATTAACATGGCTCTTCCACCTATCGTGCCGGACCATTATCCACCGTTTCACCTATTCTCATGCTCACCGAGTGCCTTTATGCACTCGTCCCAGTTTTCAAATTGGACTTCACCCATGACTCATATCATGGCAGACTCATGCTAATTATCGTGTTGGATCTATTCTTTGTTGTGTTGTTCTCATGGATATCTTTGTATCAGATCTTCGTGCCAGAATCATGCCAATCTTCGTGTTGGATCTCAAATTTCCTGGTTTGTTTACATTCTTGGTTCATTTCCTAGTTCATTACTAGTTCACTTATGTTCTTAGTTTATTTATTCATGCATGGTTCATCTGTTAGCTCATTTATGTTCTTGATTCATTCCTGATTCATAGTTCACCAAACACCATTCTCGCGCCAGTGGGAAAGAGGGAAAAAGGATGAGATGAATGAGGAGACAGTGGGGAAAGAGGGAAATAAAACGAGTTTGTGGGGGAAAGAGGGACAGTTGGTATATGTAAGTGAGAAAGAAGAAAGAACACTGTAAAAATTTAAACTCAGAGTAAAGGTTTAATTTTTGTTTTTGTTATTTTACTTCAAAGTTAATTAGGATTCACCCATTACTTAAAAATATTAGGATCTAACTTTTTAAAGTTGACGTACTTATTAATCTTGTGGATATTTTAATATTAAATTATTATTCAAAATAATATTTATAAAATTAAATTAATAATATTTTTTCGTTAGTATATCCGTGCTCGCGGATTAACTTAATAGATAATGTGAATTAACTTAATAGCGTGGATTAATTGCAAGAGTATGTTCTTTTCTTTTCTTAGTGGGTTTGAGGAGGGTTGTGGAGCGCGTCGGGGCCCGAATTTAGGCATTTTTGTGAGATTATTTTTTAGTTTTATTTTTTTCCCTAAAAAAAACACTTTCAATTACTTGAATTTAAGTTTAGATTTAAAGTAAATTAGAGATTCTTGTAAGTTTAGTGACAAAAAGAAGAATTTTTTGATATTTTTTCCGTCTGTACGGATCAATTTGCACCATAAATTTTATGAAATAAATTAAGTTCTCGGCCATTGATTAAATTAAAATAAGTGGTTTTAAAACAAAAAATGCAAAATTCAAATTAAAAACAATCAATTTGAACGAACGGAGTAACTTTCATGTACTATAAACATGATAATAGTCAACACTCAACAACGTCACGAAACATTTTAACACTCAACGTTTATGTTATGCCAAAAAGTCAACATTTTAACAATTGTAATGTAAATTGTAAAAAATGATATGGTGGACTTTGCTATGGATCGATTTTGTTAGTTTGTAACTTTGGGCCCCAATTTTTGTTGTAACGGGATTCGATGAGGTACCACATATATTACAATTTAAATATAGTGTACAAAATTCATATGATGCATGTAGTGCGTGTGCTTCTCAAACCCTATTGTAATGCTCTCAATTTGGCCATATATTTTACTATCAACATCGCTTGACACATGGACCCAAATTTGGATAAAAAGCATGTAATCTCCGGCAACAGCACAGGTTTAAGTCGGCATGTTTAAGAACATGGTTCCTAGTTAAGAAAACCTTTAATCAAAAAGCATCCTAAAATCATGATCAATTTTTAAGTAGTACATCATTACATTAATTAGTATACAATATGATATTGTGTCAACTTCCTTTACCATTCAATGCACTGATATCTCGTAGATTCATTTTTGTTGCCTTCTAGAATTTAATAATGATACATACCAAGTTACCAACTCATCTAACTAAACTTCTGTGAACCAACTAAAATTATGCAAAAAATATTTGTGCACCAACACTTCTGTACACGATGAATGCCAAAATCCGTTAAATATTTGTAGCATTAGTGAGAATACAACCATATAATGCATTTTAGTACAAGTTTTGTACAACATTTCGCCGAATGTAACATTGTTCAAAATCTACGTAAAAACTGAAAATCTGACCCAACCATGAACCATGCTTGTACAATCCACAAAAATATGGTAGAATAAACAGAAGCTTTCATTATTTTCCTCTGCAATTATTAAGCACACAAATATCAATTATGATAGTTTAGTTAAAAAAAAAAAAAATATTACAGATGAAGCTACACTTCAGTCTATAGAGCTTCCCAACGAACACATAAATCGAATCACGATTACAAAAGAATACATCCAATGCCTGTTTCAACACTGTAGAAAACCTCTACAAAAAGAAAATTATAAAAAAAAATAAAAAAATCCTCAAATGTTTATATACATTGAAATTAAATAAAACCAAGAAAAAAAAATATTCATGCTTGTTCTACGTTCTCAATTCGCATGGATAATAAAAAGAAACTCGATTATCAGCTAGTACTTGTTAGACCATTGGAATTCAATTTCCAGATTCCTTGAGGGCCCGCTTTTGCTCTCTGGTAAAAGCGTGTACTCTCCGGCAACAGCCCCCAGCATGACAACCCGGTCAATCTGGATCGTTACTTTTCCGAATGAACTCTGCAGATTATAGATTTGAAAGGAAAATGGTTAATAAATGTTACTGAAAAAACTATATAACAAGGTGCAAATTTTTCCATGGAAAATGCTCAAGAATTCCTTGTTTTATGCCTTTAGTGGTGTCTGCTCACATTAATTTCAAAGGAATCAATTGTATGGGAAAATTTGATTGGCCTAATTTTCTCATTTTCTAAATAATCTAAAAAATCACCTTGTCTGTTTGTTTTTGCTTTCCATGGAAACAATTCAGTGTAAAGCAATTCCAACGAATTCGTATATTTTCTATGTTCATAAATTCAGATGCACTCAAATTTATTTATGTTCATTTTTCAAACTCATTTACCTTCCCCATCTTGCTTTTGTTCTTGCATGAAATATGAAGCTTCTGGCCTTTTGGAGGACTTTCGAATGACCACGTAAAGTTCTCGTCCCAATCTGGATTAGGACCCGTCGATACAACCTGAGTTGCAAACAAGAAAAAGCATTACGCAAAAGGTAAGAAAGTGAAGGAATGGGTTCTTTCGGTTTTCTTTTTCATTTTCTTTGGGAGAGGGGGGTGGCTGGGCTGGGCTGGGTGGGGCGAGGGTAGGAGAGAGAAGAACAGCATATTTTGCTGATCAGATAGCTCAAATTAAGAGTCATGTTTCTAAAATTGTACAGGTGGTTTTTATCACGTTTCCAAATTGTAATAGCATCTTGCTATAAATTAAGAATTACCAAGGGTGTGATTGGGCTTCTTTTGCAGAGAAAATGCTCCAAATATCATATTTTCCATCTTTTATGGTGTTTGAATATATAATTTCATTGAATCAATTCCATGGGCTTCTTTTGCCAAAGACTTTTTCTCAACAGGTACAACTTGCTTTACCCCATCTTTCTCATTTTTATTATTCAAAAACCACCTCCACCAAAATCTCTATATAAAGCAACTCATGGAATTCAATTCCGTTCCATGTCAACCACACCCTATACATATGATAATGTTCAAAGTTGGATAGCTAAAGGCACCACGAGAATTACTTCCCCACCATCAAATCATGCACTTAAAGTGATGGCAAATCATGCTTAAACACTAGGGTTTAAGCAATAAATTTCAAAAAAGAAGATCCGGGAGGCTCAACAGCAAGTGTACCTCTTTCGTTACCGAGGTTGCGGGTTGGAAACCGAGGAGACGAGTTTCATCTCATAATTGAAATGGAGTATCCCAGAGAAGGATTTGAGGGCCACAGATATGCAGGCTCGAACCCCGTCAAGGGACCCTATAAGGGAGGGTTACCCCCACTTGTGTAGCCCACCATTTCTTAATAAAATTCTTAATCCAGTCCTTGACTAAAGTTGATACATAGTTGTACATCGGGTTGATCGGGTGAACCACATGGGGGAGGGGGTGGGAATAGGTAGTCATATGGCTGTGTTTATTAAAGAAAAAAAAAAGGGAAAGTATTGTACCTTTGTTTGTCTAGGAGGAGTATTGCCAAGTGTAAGCTTGCAATAAACACTAGGGTTTCCAACTGACTGTTTCATATTGTTGCCGCGTTTAATTATCACAGTTAATGTCCCGGGCAAGCACTGCAACAAGAACTCTGCCTTCTCTTGAAATCGAGGTGGGCCCGATTGGATCAAGTACTGCAGTAAGGGAATTGCATCTGCAGCAGCAATTGATTGGGCTCTAGAGACTTCAGCTGGGCACGCAGACCAAGCTTGCCTTAGAAGAAATAGAGAATCCAATGCAGCTTCTTGAGTTGCCTCTGAGCCAGTCTTCAGGGATGTCACTAGGTGGGGAATACTGAGTGTTGCGGGCTCCGTTGCTCTCAAACGTGGGAAATTACCAAAAAGTGCATTTAGGGCTTTTAGATACTCTTCGTTTACTGTTCCGGTGGCCCACAAATCCTTTTCGATTGCCGCTGTAAGACCATAAAAATAGACCATGTTTATAAGTATATTGCATGCACTGGAAAACAATTGCTGGTTGTTAAGGACCGCTTACATGTATTTTTTTTAATTTATGCACAATGTAAAATCATTTTTAATCCTGATACGGCGGCAAAGGGTGATTTTCGTGGGGCTTTCGCAACAATGAAAACCATTTAAATGCGAAGTTTCTTCAAGGGTGACAACCAAATCCAAAATAACAAGGACGTCATGCAGCTAAACTTATATTCCTGATTTCCTTCCCTCCCAAATTAGAAGTGATCTTTACCCTTTTAGGACCTCCCAAGTTAAGGTTGTGTTTGAATGTGTGCACCACTAGGCAAACTGCAAGGGTACTAGTGTCTCCCAGTAACCTTTTACATATATAAATAAATTTACAGTAATTCATTCTGAAAAAAGGCATCAATGATTGTACATGTCAAACTATATTCAGATAAATTATGTAAAGTAGTCAGTAGAGGGATCGTAAATGGCCGCACGCCTGTAAGTAATTAATATAGTTCTGCGGCATTCATTCAAACTAGTTCAACGTTTCAAAATTTCATATTATGTTCCAAAAAGACTGAGTTGTAATATGATGCTATATGACTTATGACTATCTTATGGACCTGTCGGACTCAGGAGTTGGGGGTGAATAATTTTCACCTAGGTGAGAAGTAAAATATCGATAAATATTCATCTATCTGGCATTGACTTCGTTCACCATCTTTTAATTTATTTTATTTTTCAGAAAGTAGCATATTTATAACATGCAAAATTATGGCATTATCATATACAAACAAATTATTTATCAAACAATAGAAGAATATACTTTTCAGTTTTTACCATTTCATTTTCCATGTAATTGAAATTTATCTCCCCCTAAACCAAACAGCCCTAAAAAACTATGTTCCTCCAATCAATTAAAAATAGGAAACCTGAAGAAGATCTAGAGCAAGATAACTTACCAGTTATAGCTCTGACAGTTTCACTAGAAGCATATTCTTGAATGGTATTATTAGAGAAGAGCAGTTTGATGAACATTGCAGCCTGAACGGATGTGTCTGGATCACTCGAACCGATCAGATCCAGCACAACCTGAACACCACCTGCTTCTGCAACAGCCCTTTTATTAGACCGACTGTACATCACAAGGTTCTGCAAGGCACATATGGCTACTACTTTCATTTCTTCAGTAGGTTGATCTTCAAGCAAATTCACTAAAGCCCGACAAGCAGAAACAGCATCTGTACTTCTAGCAAGAGCCTCGTTCTGAAATAGATCACCAAGCGCAAGGGTAGCCAATAACCTAGCCTGCTGAGCTTGCGTTTGTGGGTCCAACAGGTACTGGGATAGTGGCACAATCGCCGATTTTGTAGCTTTTGTTTCTCTGATCTTCACATTGTTCAACAGAACCTCTAGCAATCTTGCAGCCGTTTCCTCACACTGGTGGCACCTTAGAAGCTCCAAAAGGGCTTCAATGGCGCCGCTTTCGGCCATTGCTACGGCACTGGTAGCATCGTCGCTTTCCAGTACTAGAAGGGCATTTAATGCACCAATTACTGTGCCTTCCGATCCTGAACGGAGCAGCCTTACTAAAACAGCAACGGGCACTTCCAAATAAAACTCAGAACTAAATTGCAGGATACTGGATAAAACGGCTGCTGCAGATTCCCACAAGGCATGAGGTAGCAATGGGTCAGCTTGTAATATCACTTTTGAAAGCTCACTAACACCACCCTCTTTTGCAATCTCATTTGGCCATATTAATGCGATACTAACAAGAGCCTTAACGGCTCTCTGCTGCAAAATGTGTATACCGGAACCGAGAACTCGCATTAGTGGACCAATCACTAGCTGTGTCACCAAATCCTTTTGAAGATTCTCTTCCAAAAGGAGGTGAGAGAGAAGCTCGGCCGCAAGCTGTTGTACCGCTGGAGCAGGAGAATCGAGTAAAGGGATGAGTGGTTCGATGGCTTGGTGAGACGTTAAGGTGTAATCGGCCCGACACTGCGGGTGCTCTAGAATATTCACGAGAACCTGTAAAGCACTGTGCTGACCATCGGGTCCGAACTCGGCTCGTGTTAGCAACATGAAAAGGGGTTCAACCACTTTGGCTGCAGATGGACCCTTCGCTATGGTAGCGTTATTCGTCAATATTCGGAGCAATTCCGCAAAAGCTGCACAGAGAAAATCTGGTGCTTCGTGGAGGATATCAAGTACTGCCTCGATCACCCCGGCTTTCACCATTTCCATCTTACAGGTAGGCCTATCTTTCCCCAACTTTACAAGAGCTCTCGAAATAGCTTCATGGAGCATGTAATTCCGACCATACAAAAGGCCTACAAGAGGGATAACTGCACCGTGTGCAGCAACTAGCTCGGCCAATTGCTCATCGTCGACAAGCTTATCCAATGCACGGACAACCGAATGTTGAGCAGGGCTAAACTCAGTTACAAGCAGAGAGACCAGAGGCTCGACACACCGAGCTGCAGCCATTGTGGATCTAATTCTTGTGTTCCCAAACAGAACGCAACACAGCTCAGCAGCATCACCCTTCAGCTCCATCGAGAAATTCGATGAAAGAATTTTGCAAAGAACATCGACCGCGTTCATTTCAACATCAGCAACTGCAAGTGCCCTTGATGGGTTTTCGCTCAAAAGCCGAACCAGTGCTGCAATAGCAGCGTGTTGCTCTTTCTCCAAACCGGTATTCAGAATTTCGACCAATGGTTGAACCGCTTGCCGGGCAGATTCCGCATTCCTTATATGATCAGCAGAAAAAAGATTTTCCAACGCTTTAGCTGCACTGTACCTTGCACCTCTTCCACCTAGACGTAAAACCGCTACAAGTTGGCTCACAGCACCAAATGCAGAATCATGTTTTCGAATTTCGGCAGTGTCGAATAGGATACCTAACAGATCAGTAGCAGCTTCTTCAGTTGCATCTTGTGGGCCCAACGAGAGATATTTAGTCAGTGCTTCGAGGGCCCCGGATTCCACCATAACAATCTTATTTGATGGACAATCTTTTCCAAGCTGAATTAGCAGGCCCAGTGATAGGAAAGGTGCCCCAGGTCGATCAGGAATTGGTTTAAGGAGATCAACAAGGGCAGGTATTGCTTTTCGGGAAGTAGCACCGACCCTAATATCATCAACCCTAAAGAGCCTCTCAAGAGCAACTTGTTCCGGATAACGAACCAAAGAAAATTCCTCTGATAATTCAAGAAGATCATGTATATCAACATCGGCACACCCGAGTAAGGAGATTAGGCCACCTGCTGCACCTGAATTTGCAACAGATAGAAGAGTCCCTCGGCTACCGTGACAGACCAGGCTGGCCATTGCTTGTGCAGCAAAATATCGATTTGCGGACTCCTCTGATTTCAACAAATTAGCAAGTACTGGAATAGCTTTCATTGTTGCATGTGCTCGTATGATATCTCTATCTTGGAAAAGAATTGCTAGTAGTAATGCGCAAATCCATATGCTACTGTCCTCTTTGAAGTCAATCTGCATGAATCAAGAAGTTTTTCCAATCAAAGATTTGCATTTGCTAATCCAGAAACCTATTACTAGCTGTTGCTCATGATTTGTAGTAAATTTTATTTACTCTATGGAGATAGGCTACACCTATTGCCAAAACAAACTAGTTCCGTGAAAAGCTGTACCATATGCTTTCACAGTCGGACTCTGCTTTGGCAATAGAGCCAGCCAAAATATTCTATTTAATTACTCTCTAGGCAATAACTTTTATGTTGCTTTTCTGTCGGTAGCAGTGGAAGATATATATACATACATACTTCCTTTAGTTGCTTGTACTAATACAACCCCAAAAGGCCAAAAGAAAGTAGAGTTGAAAAGAAGGGGGTGGGGGGGGGGGGGGGGGGGGGGGGGGGGGGGGAAGAACTCTTGAAAAATACATACTAACTATACCATTGAAATACAACCATGCAAAGAAAAAAAAAAGATGCATTGTAAGCGGAAAATATACATTTGTACATATTTCCCTTAGATTTCTTGTACTTCTAAAACCAAAATATGCCAAAAGAAAGTTGAGATTAAAAACAATACTTCTATTGAAATTAGAACTTATTATAACTATAACAAATTGAAATAAGAACATGAACAGAGGCGAGAAATGCAAAATCTGATCTCACTAGTAAGTAATAATATCCACACTTAGACATTACGCAGCTTGAAAATCAATAATCCAACTATGATCACGCAACAGTGCGATGGTAGGTACCATAGTTGTCAAAAGCTCAAGGCGCACCAAGGCGCCAAGGTCCCTGGAGCCTAGGCGCAAGGCGCAGGCACGCGCCTTTTTGAAGTGAGGCGCACCCCTATACAAAAACTTGAAATATATTATTCTAGTCATAATTTTTACAAATTACTTTAATGTCATACAATCTAGAGCTAAATAAATCATCACTTATAATTATATATATATATATATATCACTTATAATTTAATAATTCTGGAAAAATTACAATTTAATGATTCTGGAAAATATATATATCATTTACAATTTAATAATTCTGGATATATATATCATTTACAATTTAATAATTCTAGAAAAATTATATATATCACTTATAATTTAATAATTCTGGAAAAATTATATATATCACTTATAATTTACTAATTCTGGATAAATTATGTACATCACTTATAATTTAATAATTCAGTAAAAATTATATATATATCATTTATAAGTTAATAATTCTGGAAAATATATATATATAATATTTATAATTTAATAATTCTGGAAAAAATATATCTATATATATCTCATTTATAATTTAATAATTCTGGAAAGTAACGTGAGTCAGTGAGGAGCAAAAAAGTGAGTCGGTGAGGAGAAAAATAAAGTGAAGAGCAGAAATAACGTGAGGTCAGAAAAGGAGCTGCAAAAATTAACTTGCTGTGTTCTTCGAGAATAAGAAAAAGAAGAAAGAAAAAAAATAGCAGCATAACAGGAGAAGAACGAAGAAGACGAACGAAGAAAAGAACAAAGACGAAGAAGAATACCTGTTGAAGATCGATCGACGGCGACGGCGTGAAACGAATAAGAAGAAGAACGAAGAAGACGAACGAAGAAAAGAACAAAGACGAAGAAGAATACCTGTTGAAGATCGATCGGCGGCGACAGCGTGAAACGAAGAAGAAGAGATCGACGGCGATGGAACCAGGAAGAGAAGCGTGAGAGTGAGACGGCGTGAAACGAGTAAGTGTGTATTAGGGTGAAACGGCTTCGTTTAGAGCGAAAAAAGAAAAAAAAAACGCCTACCTTCAGAAATCCCCGCCTTGATGCGCCTGGAGCCTGGAGCCTAGGCGCCAAAATCCCTCGCCTTTCAGAACGGGATGCGCCTTCTAGTAGGCGAGGCGCTACCTTTGCGCCTGGAGGCACCTGGAGCCTAGGCGCGCTTTTGACAACTATGGTAGGTACTTTCCACCATGGCCTATGGTGGATCTCTTTATTTTAATTTTTAACACATTTTCGTTGTATTTAAGGCAGATGATCCTTGAAATATTGTTATACAAACTATATCAATAATGTTGAGTATGGTATTCACTTAATTATGTTGTTAATTTGTGGTTAATAATGATATAGGATAACGTTATAGTAGACATGCATGCGCTATGGTTAATACTCAGAAATTACAACAATGCTAAAAAAATTGAAATTGAACTTAATCCCCTGGATTGCAATCTGTAATCGTTACAACAAAAAATCTAAGAACATTACGGATATGCCAATACAAATTTTTCAGAAAAAATAGGATACAGATACATAAAGGGATTCATTAAGTGTATATATGTGTGTGTGTGTGTACTGGTAATAAAAATGACAAGGACAATATACTATTGTCAGTATTTTATTGTTATTTGTAGTTAGCCCGAGTGCAATGCTCTTAGGTGTTTCCTAAAAATCAAACTTGTGAGAAATAGTTTGATATATGCCTATTTGGAAGTTGGAAGTTGGAACACTTGGATCCCACGATATTATTTCCTTCTTGACAAGTATAAAGTTTTATAATGTCTTATGTGGCATCCCCTATAATTTAGAAGTACAAATTGATCCTTTAACTTCAGGTCTAAAATTAAAATTAACCTATAAATGTCCAAAAAGTATCCCAAGCATATCCAAATTTCAAAAATTAAACAAAAATCAGGATACTCTAAAATGTGTATCCAATATATACATGCATCATAACGTATTGAAAGCGTATCCATGTCCGATGCGTTTCGGATAGGGATTCAAGACCTTCTGAGAAGTATCTATGCTTCATAGCAAAGAATTATGTAACAGTTGCAGTGGTTACTAAAATTGAAGGAGTGTAGGACACATTGCATTTAGACTAAAGACTAAAACTCAATGAAATGAGCTTCAGCTAAATCGCAAATGCACCCTCTCATAAGCAAGAAGTTTTCTCTTCGAAATCGAGGAGGTTTTCACCAAGTAATTACAAAAGCAAGTCTGCATACAGGGCTCAAGGGCGACCGAGAAAGTCTGAATGCATCAAGAGGGGAGGGTTACCCCCATTTCTGTAGCTCATGATTATCATTTCCTAATAGAAACTCACTCTACCTTGACTAGAGTTCTAAAACGTGTAAATTGAATACCTGAGTGTATTGCGACAAACATTGAGAGATTCTCTCAGTGAGGACTTCAATTGCTCCAGCCTCCATAATCTCAATTTTACTTTTGTCATCATAACTAGCAAGAGCAGAGAGTAGCCATATAGCTATGTTGTTACCATAGATAGCAGACGTACTCGTCTCCGTTTCACTTTTCCTTGCTTCATCTTCAGTTTGACTGCAAATGCTTATGGCTGTCCTATCCCCTTGCTCCGCCAAATGAGAAAACTCCGTAGAACCCAGCATTCCAACAAGACATCGAATGAGATACGCACAAGAATTCGACTCATTCAAATCTTCAACCACCCTTTGTCGATTTACTTTCACGGCGCAGACGAGGAGCGCAGTTCCTCCAATTTTGATCATTGATTTTGAGGAAGCGATTACCCTTCTAGCAATTGATGAAATACACCCGGAGGCACAGGCAATTGTGTTCCCTAGAACAACGGGCTGAGCCCGGCAAAGGCGAGACAATATTTCTATAGCTTTATCTTGCAACAAGGGTGTTGCATCAGCAATGCAAGAAACTATAGGGGTTATGTTGTTCGGAAATTCAGCTAGAACTGCCCAGGCGGGTTTGATGGCGCCCGCCGATACTTCCGACCTTGATAGAATAGCAAGTGCGTCTAGTGTCTCTGATGTGCCAACTAGTCCACCATTAGACGATTCAAGAAAAGAAACCAATGCAAGAACTGTTCCAGTGCGATTCACATAGTCAGTTAAGGCCGAATCAATTCGACGAGAATGGAGAAGCCGAGCAATTGCTGCTGCAGCGTGGGTCCTACCGGAAACCGTGCCTTCATGCAAAACCCTAGTAGCAGGCAAAATAATTTCTTCAGGAATTGCTGTCTCTGAAGCTTCATTGTCCAAGAGAAGATTTGCCAATGCACAAATGGCCTGCTCTGCTACTTGTAGAACCGAAGAGCTAGCAAGAATCACTAAAGAAGGCAAAGCATCTCTAGCAACAGAAGCCACATCACGGTTCTCTTTAATCGAGAGAAATATTGCAGCAAGGCAACGAGAGGACTCCACTAAGATGTTTTCGGATTCGACAGTTAGAAGCTTTGTAACTGACCAAAGAGTTTTAACAGCAATGCTACTCTCACGCAAGTCCTTCCTCAGATCAAAGATTCCGGCTAGAGCCGATGCAGATTTAGCCTGAGTCTCCTCTCTGGCAGAGCTTAAAATTTTAATCATCGTCTCGATCGCATCATTTGAAGCACTGCCTTCACTCAACATATCATTGAGTGGAGCCACAGAAAGCAAGCTTCTTAATGCATCCAATACATAAACTTTAGATTCAGGTAGATCACTGGTTAATAATGCAGTTAGTTGACTGATAGTCGCCGTATCTGATTTATGGATCAAATGGTTTAATGTCTTTGCAGCAATCTCTTTACCATTGGAGCTCCCGTTCTTCAGTAACCACAATAAAGCAGGAACGGCATCGGCACTTTCAACGCATTCACGTATATCTTCGCTGTGATTACAGAGGTTCCCGAGGATCGTTGCCGAATCTTCCTTTGCTTTTGCTGACCCAATTTCCAAGATTTGCACTAGAGGAGGTATCCCACCAGCAGCTGTGATAGCCCATTTACTTTCATCATTCTCGTTCGATAAAAGGCAAAGTAACGCAACTGCACACTCTTGTTGCTGCTCTGATGAAAGCCCGAGAAGAGATATCAACAGCTGGATCCCCTCGCGACCTTGAAGTGCGTGCCACAAAGTGCCTTCGTTGTTGGAAAGTATTAAAAGGGATCTTATCAACTCATCTTGAACTTCATTGCTTGCCATTGTAATCAAACCAACCAACAAGCGTTTGGCATCAGAATTGGCTAGTTTGCTCGAGAGTGTGGCGTTCCCATACAAACTAGCAAGAGCTTCGATTGTACGTTCTTGAACCAGAAACGGTAACCGAGGTTTAAACTGCTTAACCAGTGTCTGCTCAATATCGATTGAATCTGATGCTCGAGTAGTTTCTGCTTTACTGTCGTATATCATAAGAGCCGAAGCTAAAGCCCCCAAAGTGTCGGCTACCTGTGCGGGTGAAGTGCAAGATTCGAGGCTTTGACCGAGGCTTGAGATTACATATGATAAGCCACCGGAAATGTTTGCAAGAGCACACATTGCATTCTCCTGCAAGGCTTGGGCGTGCTCCCCTTGCATGAATTCTTTAGAAGGAGCTATTGTTGCGTTTATCAATGCCGGTATACCGTTACAATTTGCTATTTCCCTTCTTGCTTCTTTGCACTGTGCAGAAAGAGATTTTAAAGCCGCTGCAGCTTCAGCTCGGATGGAAGCTTCGTTACCTGGTCCTAGTAGCTTAAGGAGTTGCTTTGTAGCCTCTGCAGCCAAGACTGTAGAACAAACAGATGCGTCTTTCATCATAACACTTGCAAGGAGAAAACATACATTTGCTTGGGTATTCGATTGTCCAGTGGTAAGCAATTTCACAAGTATATCTACGCCCCCAGCTTTAATTGTTGCTGACCAAAATCCCTCGGTGCTGCTTGAAAGGTTCTTTAGAGCTCCGGTCAATAAATTATCGACCAAGTTTCCAGCTTTGAGTCCCTTTTCGAGTTGTTCCCAGAGAACCGGGACAACCCCTTCAGTCGAAAAAATCTTTGAGCCAACATGGTCCTTAATGCCGCCTTGAGAAACAGCATAAATGGTCTTTGCAGAAGCAATTTGGCCTTCCACTGAGGTGGACTTCAGAAGACCAAGAAGCGGTGGAATGCAGCCACCAAGTAATACTTTTACCCGTAGTTCATTTTCCTTACAAAGTGAGCCCAAAACAGTAGCGGCCTGTATTTTTACTCCAAGGGATCCTGATCGAAGAAGAGAGACTAGTACTGGAACGGCTTGAGAATGTGATCCAACAGCACTGAAAGCATTTTCACGCGTATCAATGAGATCCAACAACTGCCTCAAGGAGAACTCTTTTTCTTGTACAGATGAGGAGTTCTGCCGTAGTTGCTCGATACATTGGGCTACACTTGCTAATGTCCCATCTGGATCCTCCATGGTACTGCGGTCTCTGCATATAAATTGGGGTACATAAAATACTTAAGCTATACTTCTCATATGTACACCACAGGTTTACAGTAATACCATTGCCAGGTTTTTAAGAGAAAATATAAACTAAAGGCATCCATAAAGCCTGTAAAATGCAGATCCACACTGGTATTTGTAACATGAGTAAAATAAATATTAGAAATTCCAGGTCCACCGCAATGACAGCATACTCTTAAGTACAATGAATTTTTCAGCTAAATACAGGAAATTAGATATGAGTTTAATTTAAGATATATTTTGTCCAGTCAAGTTATATCAGAATTCAGAAACCTTAAGATAAGGGATCAACTAACAACCTAGGTCCTACAGTCAATGTAGTTTCTAGGAATGAAACATTCTGCTAGCAAATAAGGGAAATCCACGCAGGCAGATAATTTCCTAAGAGTTATTTCAGTTGTTTACTTATCCGGCAAAAGTTTAATATATGCAAGATCCTGTAGGCGTGTGTTTTCAAGTACTATTAAATGGTTCAATGAGCATAAACTGATAAATAAAACCTTGAATCTTACTGGATAACTACATAATTTTGTGGAAGTAATTTATGATTATTTAGTTGCTTTATGAGATCAAACGAGACTGACCTTGAACCCATTTTTATGAGTGAATGTGGAGTTGGAGGCTCTGCATCATGAGGTTTAGCATCCCCATTTCTTTCCTGCAATCATGACATAGTTGGAAATTTTTCACTATATATAGAAGATTATTGGGGGAAAAGGAAGTTAAAAAAAACTTTTTTAGCAAGAATCACACAGAAGCATGTAATAATTTTAGCAAGAATCACAAAGAAACATGTAATAACATATCAACTTTAATTGCCAGTTCTACATGATGCTGAGAAGTTAAAGGGTGCTGGATCACTGCTGGATATTCGTTTTGCAAGATAAATGAGTCATACTTCTTATTCCTTGTATAAAGATTCAATCTTTGTGCTTAAACTTTACACTGAGAAGCGCAAGTAGAATGGTATACGAATAAAAATAGGAAAATAGTTTATTTGGACTGGATTTTTTACCTTAGACAAGGGAATCTGGAATCATGATACTAAACTAAAGAATTGATGGTAATGGGTAGGCCATTTCCTTCAGTAGATGCGTCTAAATAAAATATTGTTGTAAAATGCACTAACAGTTATGCAAACATGTTAGAATATTCCCCAGATTTTTTTTAACTAATTCTTGCATTATGGCACACACATGTGAGAAAATATTCCCTGCTCCCACAGCATTATTATCATATGTTATTGTCCAAAAAAAAACAATGATTCTTCAACCAAATATAAATTACTCTTTCTTCCACGTGCTTGAACTGCTAAAACACATTATCGAGTTAAAAGCACTATAGTTTAGATGACAAGCTAGAGAAAGCTGGATCAAGAATCAATCTGAAATCAATACAATTCAGACATTATTCAAAACACATCAATCTCCAAATGGGAGTTGTGGGTTTAATTCCCCACCTACCCCGCCCAAAACTGAGAAAATAGAGAGAGACTCGGTCAAATAAGCATCCTCACTCAAATATTCGTAAGTGAGATCTACCAAACCTAAATCTCAAAAAATGAACAAACAATTAAATAATGCATGAATAAGAGAGGAAGTACCACATCATTATTGGCAAGGCTGGTGCCATTGCTGGCAGTAAACCTCCAAGCTACTGTAGTCGCCAGCTTTGCTTTATTTTCTTGATCTTCGGATCTACCTCCAAGACACGGCCAAAAGCTAGTAGAAGCTTCCTGTAAAACACCACCACAAACTCAGAATGCAAAATTCAGATAAAGAGATTGCCACAAAATTCAAATCAGACAAATTGAACTGAACCGGAACAAAGAAGCAGATCAAGTCTGAAAAACAAAAAACCAATAAAAATCTAGAATGGTAGTCACTTAAAAAAATGCGTAAACCCCATTTACTCATAGAAATCACATGAATCTCAATTCAAAAAACGAAATCATACCACAATTAAAGCTCAGTACCAGAGTTTTAATCAGATTTACAAAATGAGAACCAAATCCAAGCAATTTCAGCGGATTCAACAAAACTCAACAATATTTGCTAAACAAACTAGCAGATCACCATCCTCTGAATCAAAATCTCAAAGAATTGACGATGAAGGCACCAAATTCAGTTGATTCCACTAAAGGAGAGTGGCGAGAGAATGAGGGGAGAGAATAAACAGCATTAATTGGTGAAGAACAGAAGAACAAATACACTGTATAATTACAAAATGATGTAAAAACTGATAAATCGGGAATTGAGATCTAACAAAATAAAGGCATAAAATTGTGAAAGGCGCGAAGGCTTTAAATTGCAGAGAAACAGAAATCTTGAATGAAATTAGTAGATCGGCATCTCCCTGAATCAAAAACCTAATGAGTTGACAATGAAGGCACCAAATTCAGCTAAATGAGGTTTAATTACTGAAGAGCATAAGTACAGATACACTGGATAATAATCAAAATAATGTAAAAAAATTAAGAGATCGAGAATTGAGGTGATAGGATCCAAGGAAATAAAGGCAGAGAAATTATTAATAAGGAATAGGAGATTGGAGAGGAATTAGCAAATGAAATGCTGCAGAGTGAAATGAATGAAGAGAGAAGAGTGAATAACAATAATAATAATAACCTGGTAGAGAAGACTGTGGATTGTAGGAGATCTTGGAAAGCATTGAGGGGTATCGTAGCAGACAAGGGAAGAAAGAAAGAAAGACGAACGAAGATTAAAAAGCAAGAGAGAAGAGTGTGATTGTGAGCTAAATTGGCAGTACCACCGACAGACAGCTGCGAAACTGAAAACTGGCGTTTGGCTTGGCTGCTCTTCTTTTATCAATTTTAATAAATCAAAGAAAGGAGAAAAATTAACATATACAAAAATTTATGTAGCACGGGTACATATACGATTATCGGATGCAATACTATATTAATATAATGATACAACAAAATTTTTAAAATATAGAATGCAATAAGTTTTAGATACGGATAATAAAAAATAATTATAATATATATTTAATTATTTAGCTATAAGAATCTTATAAATTTATAAATAAAATCATTAATATTCATAAAATAAAATAAAAAACAACTGAAAAATTTAATTGTATAATAACTTAAAAGTAGTTATAATATTTTGACTTAAGTAATAGAAGAATGATAGAGACCGAACAACAATGATTATAGACGAATGATAGAGTGTTTTGGTCGATCATTTTATCTTTTGATAAAAGTGCTGACTTATTCACTGAACTGTAAAAGAAAAGCCTAAGTTTCTTTAGAGGTTTCTATATTAAAAGAATTATTTGTTATTCTTAAAGCGACTCTAATAAAAAAAGGGTATTCTTAAATCCACTCACAAAATCCGTCTTCTCATCCCAGTATGAGAATACTTTCTCCTCACCCCACCAATTTTTGAAAAAACTTGCAATTCACCCCAGTGGTGGGGTGAGTTTACTGATATAATACAGGGACGATAATATTTCGTCGCTAAAATAAAAATATTAAATAATATTAACTTTTTCATTAAAATAAAATATAATAAAAAAATTTATATCGTTCTTGATAAATTTTATTAAAAATTACGTACAAGTATAATACCTATGAAAAAAAATATAAAATATTAATTATAATAAATACATTTTTGTGCGGAATTTCCTTCTCAAAAAGCTCTTCTGGTTCTGATATCTGTTACAGTGACGAGTTACCAAGAAGATATTTATCATTTATGGCAGAAGATTGATTTATAAAAAATTAAATATTAAAGGGCCAGGTTGAAGAACAAACAATCGATATCTGTGAGAATGGAACGAATCCACTAAGGCCTTCCACCTTTGTTTGCGCCAACAACGTACCTGCACATATATTCTGGTATCAACCATTGGAGCCACATCAAGAATGATAATCATAAAGGACTGTATTGTTGAAATATCATAAATCATAGACATTTTATAAAATATTAATTGTAATAAATATATTTTTATTTGAGATTAATAAATGTTGTTCACTATCCAATTGCAAGTTTTCACTATTGATGGGGGATGGTTATGTAGAATCTTTTTGTAAAAAGCCAACCACTTTGGTGGATCCTCAGTGATAGAGAAAAGCAACTGAACTTTTGTAACTTTTGCCTAATTGCACCATTAAGTTGCACCATGAAGTGGCGATGGCGGCACAATCTTTCTACAAAAACTGGAGATAATTGTAACATCTTTCTGCAGAAAATCAAAGCAGAGTTTTGTAATTAATTTTTAATTTTTTAAAATTGAAGTAGTGAGAAGACAAATTAGCGGCGTTTTTTTAATGTATAAAAATTGGGGTGAATAGAATGGGTTTTACCTTATCTTTTAAGTTAAGATTTAGGTAAGTTTGACTTTTATTGGGGTGGAAAGACGGATTATGTGGGTGGATTTAAGAACACCCTAAAAAAATTACAAAACTTACCCGCTGTATCCTACAGGTTTTCTTGCTGTATCCCTCCCGTGTACGAAATTTAAAAAATAAATAATGTTGGATACTCGAATACATATCATGTCGTATTCGTGCAGGATGTGTATCAGATACCAATACTACAACCATAACTAAAGTATACGTGCTTTAGAGACAAAAATAGATAAGTAGGGGGTGCCACTTTTTGGTTCTTGTTATGCACCCCTTTGTTCAATACAGTAATGAGAATCTCCCATAATATTACAAATATAGTAAAATAGATAATTTTTCATATAACTATGAGAATAGTGCTTAAATTTAACACTACTAAATACTTTAAAAGAGACTCAAATTCAAACATTAACTAGAGAAACATACAACAAGAGTAGAACCCAATTCTAGTGTTATAATTGAATGTTATAAATTCCAATTTACATATAGGTAATACAAGATTTTTGTTATAAAAAATAAAAATAAAAGAAAACATAGAATTAAACTTGAATTTAGTCATGATACAACCTCTAATATATGACTTACATAAAGTATGGATCACATTTTTCTCAACACATTTTCATTATTAAAAACATCTTTCAATGTATTAGCGTAAAATTTAGGGTGGAGCTATTGCCGGCCACCATATCTCTCCGTAACACTCCCGCTTTAATTTGGTGCAATAGGATCGAGCATGTGCACATTGATTCGCTGCAATAGGGTTGAATATGTGCACATTATTCGGTGCTATCGGGCCGAGTCAATGTATTTTTTTATTTTTAACAGTAATTCGACTTTATTACACCGAATAAATGATCATATACTCGGTCCAAATATACCGAGTTAAATATAAAAAGTGTTACAGAGACATATGGGGTGTGACAATAGTCCCACCCATAATTTATCGCTAAACAGTGGTAAAATGGATTCTCATAAATGTAATCCTTAAAATTGACCGTGATTATAAAATTATTTGCTTCAAGCAAAGCCAAGCCAATTGAACTCCAAGCTGACTTCAAACACAATATTTTTTAGCACATCTCTCTCTCACACAGACACACACAAACAAATACAGTTGGCACAAAAAGGAATACATAAATAAACATCACTGTTTTGACAAGAGACAGTTTGTAGGATACACCTAATAAGGATACACACTTCTATAATTTAATAAAAAAAAACATGCCCTCTTCACTTAATATAAATTATGATAGTATTAGAGGTAATTACCAAATTGTCCACATCTAATTAGGTTCCAATCATTAATTTCTGGAGTAAAATGTGTGCTCTTCTTATGGATGGATAAGTAAAATATTGACTATAAAAAAAAGAGTAAAATATTGACTACGTACACTTTAAGTATCTTATTTCTAGGTTCTTAATTTTGGTGCTAATATTCTCTCTTATATAAATATAAAATGGTATTATCAGTTATAATTATTATTAGAGTAATTTATAATTTTAAAAATATATAATATAACTTCTTAAACTAATATTTAGACAACATGGAGAAAGATACCCTTTATAAATAAAAATATTAATTTTTTATATCAAAAAAAAGATTTAATTTTATTTCAATGATAAGAATTTACATGCCACAAAAACATATTACAATTGCAAAAAACCCTGCTACTCTAAATTTAAATATATAATTATCTCTTATTATTTTGAAATCAATATGAATGAATGGAAAAATATTGGTGCCCCTCTGATTCACTCTTACAATCTGTTTGGATTTAAAGGAGGGAATGGAAAAGAAATGATTACTTAGGAGGGGAAGGAGTCAAAATGAATGAGTTTAATTTTAGTTTTGTTTAGATAGCTGAGGATGGAAAAGAAACGAATGGAATTAACTATCGTTTGGATAGAAAAAATAAAAGAAAGGAAAAAAATTGTGATTTAATAAATATTAATAAATTAGGGTTAAATTTAGAATTATAAGTAATAATTAATTAAAATCTTTTCGGTTAACTCTTAGTCCTCCCAATAGTGGAAGTAAACAAAACAAATGAATAAAAGAGATTGACAATCCCTTATGTTCCTACTATTTCTTTTCCATTCACTTCATAAATCTAAACAAGTTAAACGACTGATTAGTAATCTCTCATCTTTTTCTTTTCTTTACATTCCCTCCATATGAAGGGACTATTATTGCATGAGAAGAATGAGATTGAATATGGGAAGAAAGAATCAGAGAAGAGCTGAAGAGCTATTTCCCTACACGCGATTAGAGTTTGAAAACCTAAGGTTTTTTCTTAGAAAACTTCATATGTTATTAATCTTTTTTTTTCTTTTTTTAATATATATATATATAGGCATCTTTCTTAATTTTTGAGTCCTGACGGTCGCTCTAGCCAAGGGTCAACTCTGTTAAGAGGGATAAATATTTCAAAAGAAAGAACCTAATACTTAATATGGATACAATGTATCGTGAATAAACAAATTAACATTATAGCTAGGTATGTGTTTTAAATTAAAATTTTGATGAAATGAGATCGTACTCCAAATTTTATGTCGAGGGATTGAAACCTTTTTTTATTTTTTGGACAAATGAACACGTTGTAATAATTGTATATGACCATGAACCATTTTCAAATTACGTTTCTCAACAATTTAAATTGTGGTCATAAAGTTTTTTGGTAGCCTATATAAGATTTCTTACGGTAAATAACAGTGACAATCTGAGATCACGAAAACCATTCTCAAACTTTATATTATGAAAATCTCGTGTTGTGTCATAAACTGAATATTGTGTTGAATATTGTTTGTGAAATGTCCTCTAAATTAACTGGGTAAAAAAATTATGATCACATTGTGCTTGAATTAGGGCGATGCTAAACGTTGGGAGGCCTAAAGTAAAGTTTGAAAATGAGGTCCATTATCAATATAAATTTATTTATTTTTTAGGAAATACAAATATAAGATTAAATTTTTTTTGTGTATAAAGGTTGATCTTCTTTAATATTTAAGTATACTTTTATACTTCATATATAACACCACATATATATGGACATAAAATTTTGAAGCCCTTAGAAAGTTAAAAATTTGAGGGGCCCAAGACAGCAGCTTTCTTTGCCATACCTCCAAACTAGCCATGGCTTGAGCACAAATTATGATTGAAATGCTATGAAGGTATATCAATCTATACAAAAAATTTAAGATACTAGGTGGATCTTCGGTGTCAATGTGTGTAAAAATATTATTTGTAAAACTAATGTGTAAAAGTAATCTCATTTTAACCACCGATCTTGTAATTTGTTAGCATTCTCCCTATACTTGTAATTGAGAGATCTCGGGTTTAATCCACATGAACGTGGTTGTCAAACCCTTTGTTGGTCCATCTTTATAGTAGTGGGTTTGTCCACCTTTATAGTGGTGGTTGCATGACCACCCTTATTGTGGTGGTTGTAAATTTATAATTTGTATAAAAAAAATTGTTATATTGCATAGAAAAAGTTATGTAATGAAATTATACCTTTTTATAAAATAAAAAAAAAATTCCCATTTCAAAATATAACATTAATTTTCTATCTCTGTATTTTTTTTCTATAAAATTTTAAAAATAATATCATAACTTTCAATCAAAATATTGAGATTTAAAATTAATGCAAAAAGTGATGCATGCTACATTTCGCATTTTTAAGACTCAAATTTAAACTGATGATACAAGCACTTTGATTTTTGTATCCAAAACACCATTATATTCTTGACACCATAAATTTTAGGCCAGTTTGGCCAATAGTTCATGAGTTTGTTATACAAAGTCGACAATGTGTTGTTATGAAATTTTTATTACTATCTCAGTTGAATTATAATGAGTTATTGTGTTATTCCTCTGTTGAAGGATACCAAACATTTTACATAACTTCGGTGAAGAAATGCCGAGAGGCAACCAAAATTGATATTTTGTAATTTAAACACCATGAGTTAGTATTTGGTTTTCTTGATACCAATTTGACTTTTTTAAGTTACGGTTAATTGCTTACAAAAATAGGTTACCTATATTATCACCCCAAATTTAGGACACCTAAAAATTGGTAATTAAAGTTGGAAATGTGGGTGGATTTTCCCTCTGTTACGATTCGAACTATGGGAACTATGTTTCCTTTCTTCCTCTTTCTATGGTCGAACACGTGTATCAATGTACCATGTATTAAAAAAAATTGATCAATTTCACACCGAAAACACCTATACACCATGAAATGCATTACTTTTATTAATTGACAAGCTCTTTCATATATATATATATATATATATATATAATGTGTGATTAGGATTGGGATTGTAATCATTCATTTATATAAGTATTCTTAAATACGCTTATAAAATCAGTTTTCTCATTTCATCAGAAGTCAAAACTACATCGATCTTTTCTTAAAAAATAGCGTAAAATCATTTTTTCTCACCCCAATTTATATTATTTAGATAAATCACTGTTAAATATACATATTTGTACGCAAGGTTTTTTTTTGGTTGACTTTTTTTACACCCACCAAATTATAAAACTCACCCCACCTCCTGAATAAAATTTTACACGAGAAAAAAACTAATGGTTAACCAAACAATCTCTTTAATCTTCTCAGTTCTTTCTTCCCCCTTTCCCCACCACACGTAAACGCACACTCTTCTCTTAACAAAACAAATCTTCACTTTTTATATTGGTTCATCCAACATGTTAGACCTTTAATTCTTAAAATTTTAACATTATTTCTTTGTTCAATTATCAAATCATTTATAAGGTCTCTTAACATTACTTCTTCTCCAATTGTTATATTCATGCAATGAGAGGGCACATAGATGATTATGTCTCCAATTGCTCAAGAAATCTTTACATATTTTTGCATACTTTCAAATTCGTGCTTTAAGTAAAATATTAAAATTATCTGCTGAATATTGAAAAAATTACATCTTTCAAGCAAAAATATAATTGCAATTTATAGTGAAAACGGAGTTGATTAATGTGTAATTTGTAAATTTGTATCAACCCTCAACATATTGAGTGAGCAAAGGGGGATCGATGGGTGGTCGTGATTGTCCGGCAGGTTAAACGATGTAGGGGAGATGTATCAATGCATTGTCTAAATGAATTATATATATTCTTTTTTGATTGAAAGTGGTGGATGACTTGCCGTATTTGGAAAATGGGAAGAGAGATGGATGTCTCTGGGTTTTTTTTGGGACAAAATTATATACATGTTTTCTTTGATTCTAATAACCTTTAGTAAATTTATTGAAAGCTGTGATAGTTTAATGAGATATGTTGATTTTGAGTGCATCTGTCTAGAAATAGAAGAAGAGACCGAAAAACAATATTATGCTTTATGTGGTATTAGAGGAAGCAATGCATTAATTAAAAGTAGAAAATATATCGGCATGAGTTTTAAGTAATTAATTTTGTTGGGTGTTTTTAAGGCTTTGTTTGGATTTTGTAAAATAAATGGGGTGAGAAGAATATTTTTAATGGGATGAGTTGCAAGTGGGGTGAAATACTTTTTTTTCCCTTTATCATCTCTTCGGCTTCTTTTTTCCCCTGGTTCATGTTTAGGACCTTCATGTGTTTAACATTGTAATACCCCGTGAATTATTACTTTTGGACCCTTCCGTGCTGGCCCAATGCTTCTGGCACATCATATTAGTTGTATTAAGCTTGTAGGAGTGATCGTTTCATAATTTGGGTGGTCTGAGTTGAAATCGAGAAGTTGATTGCATGTTTTCACCCTACGCGATTTATTAGTTTTGGTCAACTTTGAAGAACCGTAACTCCTTCGTTCCTTATTCGATTAAGATTTCGTTTGCGCCTATGTTTAGGCCTTGATACAATCTACAACTTTTTTGTTTTGGTCGGAAGGCAATTCAGGCTCCTTGTTGGTTGAAATAGAGTGCAAAATAAGCCCATTGTGAAAGTGGGTCTTTTGGTAACCTTATGACGTAACGCTGTCTTCGACGCATTTTTGGGAAAAATTTATCAATAATTTGGAAAAGTTTCCTCTTAGAAACCTGTAGAGCTTTGAATAAGCTTTCCGTGGACATAAAAGTCACCTCAATCGAAATTTCAAGCAAAAGTTATGACCATTTGAAATTTAGTGCTGCAAGAAGACTTTTACCCGCGGACCGGTATAGGGAAATGGTGTACCGGTCCAGCCTTTAAAAAAATGGGGACTTTATGCTGCGGACCGGTCCAAAAAATGGCCATACCGGTCCGGCCTTTGGCCGGTCCACCGACTTAGCTTTTATGCGGGATTTTAACCCCATTTTCTCTCATTTTCACAAAGATATCGATGGATACTTCTAAAGAGAGATGGAGGGTGCCTTTGAGGGAGATTCAAAGAGTGATTCACCTACATCATTCCACCACCCAAAATCCAATAAAATCAACACAAATCCACACCTCCTAAACACTATTCATCATCATCGTCCTTCTCCTTCATCACCATGGTTAGGGTTCAAAGAAAAAAGTGGATAAATAACGATTGGGGAACTTTGGGCTCAATTCAAGCTTTCTAACTTGAAGATTTGGCTTCTTAGAGGTGGGAATCTAACTCTAAAACCTTGTTTTTCCAATTTACTACTATGAGATCATAATTTCACCACTTGAATGCTTAGAAACCTAACTTTTACGAAGGGAACTTTTGGTATATGTGACTATTTTATATTTTCGTTGAAATTAATGTTTTGAATGACCTTAATATCATTTCTATTATATGAGTAAGCTTGAGATTTTACCTATCCACGTGTTTTACGCACAAACCTAGCTTTTTAAGGAATGGGTTTTTAATACAAAGAGATGTTTGACTTCAATAATTAAATTGATGGCTTGGATAGCCTTTATACATGTTCAACTATATGATTTAACTAAAAACTATGATTTATTTCTTGTGTAGCCCGAAAACCCACTTGGAACCATTTCAATGGTGAAGAATTTCTATTGTAAAAATAACTACTTATTCTTAAGGGTTCAAGTGGTGGCTTTTATGTTATAAAATGATCGTTTATGAGTTGTTGAACATACCGCAATGTCTTATATGATTATTTTCCCTGTCGGTTGCAAGTTAAAGTTATATTTGACTTATGATAAACATTGAATGGCACAATTGTTTCTCGTATGGGCCAGTTAATATGTTATTGACATCATATGCTAGCACTAGTCCATGGTAGGTTCCGGGTTTGATCTCTAACGATTGGAGCTGGAATTTGGGATATAGTCTCCTCAGTACAAGACCCGAAACCGTGCCTGAAAAAGAACAGGATGCCTTGCTGCTGCGTGGCTGAAAGACCACGAAATGCAGACCCAGTTGTATGCTTGGACGATTAACGTTATGGTTGGTTATTACGAATGGGAAAAGAACGGAGGCCTTGCTGCCTTGTGGTTGAAAGGCCATGAAATATAAACCAGGCTGTATACTTGGATAATGTGAGAATTTAAGGAATACGGCTCGAGGCTCATGAGATAAAAAGGCATACATTGTGCGATAGACTTCTATTGAGACAGGGTTGGTTTTATATAAAGCTTAAAAAGGGTATTTTCTCAAAGTCTTATTGATGTTTTAAAGACATGAAATGTTTCTTTCTAAATTATTATATACGTATATTTGTAAATAAGTTACTTTGTATTTTAATACAAAAAGGGTTTCCCAAAACTTTACAAAACGGGATTTCTAGACTTTAATTTCATACTATGTTTTCTACATGATTCCCACTGAGTCCTCCGACTCACCCCACCTCTTTTCTACTCAGTTTCTTTTGCAGGTTCGTCTGGGAATATGTGTAAAGAGAGGACGCGTTTCATAGTCTGCCTCTGTACCATAGTTCTTAGAGTCTTGTTTATATGATGTACTTTGAGTTCTTATATTAAAACTCTATTTTGTATGATAATGATTGCATATGTGTGAAAGTTTTATTAATAAGTATCGTATACTTCATAAAGATTGTATCTTCTATACTTGGGACCTCGTTGGAGGTTAGCTGTTGATTTGTAGTGTTTCTTCTTCTCTCGGCGGTTAGATTGTGTGGAATTATACTATTCCTATTAATTAGATTGTGGACTTTTACGTTTTACACCAGTATTGTGTCTAGTTGAACAGCCGTCGACATACAACACCCGTGACGAACCGGGTCTCGGAGGAGAAATCCTCACAACGGGATTCGAGGCGTTAGAAACACGCTCATTTGAACTAACATAATAATAGTAGTAAGTGTTTCTTTAAAAATGGAAACATAAAAGGGCTCGATTTTTAGCTTCGCTTAGGATACTAAAAATCTTAGCATTAGCCTTGGATTGTTATACATGTTTTTTAATTTTTAGTGAACTAGAAAGGGAAAAATTAGATTGTTGCTAAGGTTTGCAATGATCCTTTAATATTTTTGATGTAGTGAATTAAGATTTATATTTATTTAATTGATAAAAAATAAAATTTGTAGACAAATATAAAATATGAATAATAACAATTTCGGAGCAATGAAGAGTGATAGATTATATAAGATATCGTACAATCGCTAAAATTGTACCTATCACTATGAATTATATAAATTTTTTAATGAATTTTATTAAGAAAAATGTAAATTTTGTTTATTGGGTTTGTTTCTTTTAATACAAAAGTTAATATTATCGCTTGCCTGTGAAAAGGTATATAATATTTACAGCAATAATTATTTGTTTTTATTTTTAGCAACTTTTCACATTTTTCCATGAATAAACACTGAACTATTCTCCCCTCTCTCTCAAAACTGTAACACTCAATCACATTATACAGTAAAATTATTAATAAAAGTATCACCCCTGTAAGGAAATTCTGTTTAGTTAATATTCTCACGGTTTTAAAAAAAAAAAATTAATTTTCACTTAATTAACCATATAATAAATTCTGATAAAATAATTTTTTTTGCGTAATGTTTGTAAAATAATACCTATTTGTGAGAGTTAAAAAAAAAGTATTTCTTTCATTTAATCTGTAGTAAAAATAGTTGAAAAATGTCAAAAAAAATTATATATATTTGAAAACAGAACATAAAGCCGAAAAGAAAATTCTGTTTTGAAAGAGAAATAGAAAGTACAAATATGGGAAAACAAAAAATAGATATCAATAAACGTGACAATGAAGATAACCCCACAAGAAAAGAGCCAATTGGAATGATTAGAGGGACATTATATACATGACAAGTTGACAACCATGTTGATTCTCAGGAAAAAAAATAGAAAATTTTTAATCTCTGATTCCATTCTGCCCGGCAATTGAGTGTGTCACGTCTCGATTTAATCTAGTAAAATATGGTTCATTTGAGTTCAATTTTTTTTTTTTTATAAAGTTTCTTACGAAAAACTATTAATAACTATACGTATGAACACATTAGTTCATTTTATTTGAATAATAATGTGAGATGTGAAATAAACATTTCATATCGTGTAACCTACAAGTACTTACTGTAACCACTTTAAAATAAATACAATAGCCTGTCCATAATATTAAAATCTTTACATACAACTTAGTTACGAGTTGAATTTAAAAATTCAAATTTAACCCAATTGCTTAATAGCGTATGAATTAACATAGGGTAACAAGGTTATAACCTCCTCCTGTTGTCAATCCCATCAATTTTATCATAAAAAAAAAAAAAAAAATAAAATAAATTAAACTAAACTAAACCCACCAAGTATAATATTCCCCGTACATTTATATATAATTTTTTCTTTTATTAAACGTGATAAAAACGTTGTTGCTCCCTTGTTAAATTTGCTATATCCATGTATAATGATTATGGTATTTGGCTGGAGTAGCCTTCACTTTGGTGGAGGAATCCTTGACTCTTTATGTATCTTAACTTCGAGTTAAAAAAATAAAATAAAATAAAACACTTCAATGTTATCGACAATACTTTTCTCAAAATAATGATACTCAATATTTTGTTAATGATAAATACGTAATATTATTTTATTGGCCCTTTCAAGTTTTTTTTATAATATTTTGGGGTTAAACATATAAATACAAATTATAATCTTGCATACAATGAGATTTACCATTATAAAAATAAAGATAAAACAACACGTAACAATTGCGAATTTTCGTCAGTGAACTTATTTTAATTTGAGTATGTTTTCTATATTAATTACTTGTATGTAAAATGTAAATAAATTTGTGTACTTGTATTTTAGCCTCTTAAATTCAAAATTCAAAATTATCACCAAGGTCACCGGAGTTGGCGACGGAAGTTTGGAAATAATGAAAAGTAATTTATTTATTTTCCTGATAAGTTGAAAAGATAATTTAGGCAAATTTAATAGTAATAAGCATCCTTAAATATAATTATTTAAGAAATGTAAAGTATCCTCTACGTTATTTTAATAGAAAAAGAAGTGCCTGAATTTATTTACTATTATTTAGTGTTGTATAACAAACAGAAGAAGTATTTTGTCATAAATAAATAAAAATTCGTTGGCTTTCCTTTGTCGCCCTTAAATGGCCGATCTGATATCACATCATGACAATCAACCGCAACAACCACGCTCACATCAAATATATATATTATGCATTTACTTTTTATATCATAATTATAATTATAATTATTTTATCTGTTCGTGGAGGAGGGACGGAAGACGCTTAGATTAGCTGAAAGATGATGATGACGGTGGTAATCGATTTTCTTGTTGGCCGTGAGAGCGATACTAAATCAAGCAAAATTTCTCTTAATTTTAATACAAAAATAATTTAAAATCCATTCCATTTACAAATTCTAGTTCGAGTAAACTAAGCTGGTAGACATGCATTAGAATAAATTCTTTTATCGGTTCGTTTAAAAGCAGGAGATCCACAGGAGTAGATCCAAGATTTTATATTGGTGGATTTAATTTTATTTGTAGTAAATTTTTTATCATTAAGCCTTCTTACCAAAAAATAAAAAAAGTTGGTAATTAGGGGGTTTGAACCTTAATTCATAAAAGCTTTACTTTTAACCTAAACCACGAATCCAACTTTCCTTAATTTTAATCATGTTTTCTCAAATTATATATTATAGTAATGGGACAATTAAAAAAAGGTACTTATTAGAGAAAGATTTTCACAGTAAAGCCAAAGAATAATTTTTTTTTAAATAAAGGGCCTATTTTTTATTTTATTGATAATATGACATGTGTCTTTTTTTTTCATTATAAAATGACATCCCAACCCTTAAAATAAACTAAAAAATACCAATATGCATTAAAATATAGACTGTAATATGAACTTTGCAGTCTATATTTCACTGCAATATGAACTTTGCAGTCCATATTTCACTGCAATGTGAACTTTGCAGTCGATATTTTTAGTGTAAAGTTTATATTGCAGTTCATATTTTATTGCAATGTGAACTTTGCGGTCCATATTTTTAGTGCAAAGTTCATATTTTACTGCAATCTGAACTTTGCAGTCCATATTTTTTGTGCAAATTTCATAAAAAGGGATAATTTAGGTAATACATAACATGTTTTTATTAATTAAATGATATTTAAATTTATTCAAATACATTCATTTAAAATATAAAACAAAATAAGCCTCTTACACTAATTACCAATTAAAAATAGGCCCTTCATTCAAAAAAATATTATTCATTGGATTTTTGGTAAAAATCAATGTATAATAAGCCCTTCTAACTAATTTCTAGTATACTAATACATGCAAATAAATTAATATGAAATACAAATTTAAGGGAAGGGGGGGGGGGGGGGGGGTGTTACCCCTCACCTCCATATAAGTCCACCCACCCAGGACTAAGAGATTTATAATATATTATTTATATATAGTCTACTCCTACCTCAAAGATACATTTCATAAGTTTTGAATTCAAGGCTCAAATTTGTAACTTGACCAACTCAAAAGGGTTGGAGCACTGGTTGGCAAAATAAATGGATGCTGCCTTCTTCAATTACAAGTTTTTGTTCCTTTTTTTTTTTCTTTTCAAAATTATTTTTAATTTGAAACACAAGGAACAGTAGGTTTCCCTATTAAGTTTCAGAAAAAGCCTCGCCCCTACAAATAATAGAACAAAGAATATAACGTAACGTCGAGGTCTTTCGGCACTAATTTGCTCATGCATTCGGCCTTCCCAATAAATCTTGTAATGCCATCAATTAACAAGATTTACGAATTCCACAAATATATATATTTTATATTTAATATGGACTTAATTTTGCATTTAATTTTCTGTTAACTAGCATAAATGTCTGTCGCAAGAGAACTCACAACTTTAACTGCTCCCAAGTGCTCTCTTCTCCCGAGTATCAAAAGGACAACAGTTCAAATCCTGAACATTCAATCTATACCCATTACTTGAAGATAATTTCACGCATCTAAGTAGACGTAAATTACAAAAAATTGAATCCTTAAAACACGCAAGTATTTCATGGCAAGAAAGTTAAAGATGTGTCAGTGGTCTAGGATTGATACAAGTCATTGCAAAACGATGTAGTCTGGTGTATATTATCAGACAAAATAACAATGGTATAAGGATGTATTTAGCACCACCACATAAATTGTTTTTAAGTATTTTTATACTAGCAAAATTTTTTGTGCCTAATTTGAATGGTATCAGAAATGATAACGATCAACTGTGACACCTTTTTTGTGAAAATGCATAAGTAAATCATGGTATTTTCATTTGTAACGCCAACCACACACATAACCTTGCATTTTCCTCCCAAACCGATATCTCCCACAACATTTACACAATCAATCAAACAAATATATAACTTTGAAACCTCCTACATGAATAATCAAAAATTCAAACTTTTGAGTATATTCTGTTTTGATTAGACCACTGGAGATACTCTTAAACCACAATTCAACAGCACCTCACACAATCCCATAAAATCCATCAATGTATCTCTACAATCTACATCAACGCCTTAAACCCATTTCTAGCATCTACCAAGACACCCATTTTCCAATCACCCTAAAATGAGAATTCAGATGATCTTATTGTTATACACATTCAAAATGAAACCTCCTCTAAGATAAATGTCTTACAAGAGTGAAGTGACCAGTGAAACTGCTGTAGAAATAAAGGGAAAAAAGATACTTTGGGGACGGGTTGCCGCAGATCAAGGAGATAAAGATAAACATTGTCTTATTGGAGCTTTGAGGTCTGTTAGATCAAGCAATATTGGTTTAATCCCGGTCACCAGTACAGAAGGTACCTAAAGTCGCTACCTGATTTATTATGATACATGTATATAAGCCACACACGCAAATTGAGAGCCACAATTATAAATGAAAATGGTATTAAATTTTGACTAACACATGTATGCAAAGTACGTGTATATTTGTTCACTGAAAGCCAACATATGTGGTTTCTCCACCCACCCACAGTTTCCTCTTTTACCAAACTCTTTGAGGAAAAAGGAAGCGAGAACGCAGTAAAAATTGTGAAGTAAAAGCAGTGAACTATCATTTAAACACAACAGAAAAGGATCTCAAAATGACTTACAAAATCTTCCAGTGTCCCAAGCCGCTCCAAATGTAAGCTCTTCTTTATTTGGCTCCAAAGGGTTTTAAAAATACGAGTGCACCGTCAAATCAATTAACATCTTCAGCTAAGTAAGACTGATGGAAGTAGCATAGGATTGAATTAGAGTTAATGCTTGCTCTGTGATGGCTCGATTCCTCGCTTGCTTAACCCAATCACCTACAATTTCAGCAGCTTGGCTGCCTTTGAGACCGTCCTCGAGAGTGTTCGCCGCTTCCAAGAGCTTACCTTCGGCTAAGAAGCTCTCAACTCTATTTATAAGAGACTCGATCCCGTCACCTGATTGGTCAGCCTCCCGTACCTGAATTCATACGCGTGAGCCAAAAATTAATAAAGGAAATTCCGTTTGGACCCCATGTGTTTTGTCAAAAATCCAGGCGCACAAACACCTTGTTTTACAAAGTGCCACAGACCTCCACCTGTTTAAGTAAATTTCCCGAAGTTTCACTATTTACTTTATTAAAATAATATTGAGTAATGCTGTACATCTCTAATTATTTTCAAGATGTTTTATCATGATTCATCAATACTAGGTGTTGCTCCCTTATTGGTTGTTTAGTTACTTTAACCTTTATATCGATCAGATTCCGGTTCCCTGCGTATGTTTGGGGTTTTCTTTCTTTTTTTTTTTTTTGGGGGGGGGGGGGGGGGGGGTCAATTTTTTATTAATGAGTGAAGAACGTTATAATGGTCATTTTCTCGTAATTTTAATGGTTTGTTAACAGAAAGGACGCTTGTAAACATTTTCTCAGGACTAGGAAGGAGTCGACAACATTTTCTAAAACAAAGGGCGTCAAACTGGAATTTTCCTGAAACGGGTCTAAATGGAAAACACCCATAAATAAAAAATGCAGTTAGCATGCGTGTAAGCTGAAAATAGCAAGTGGAAGATAGAATAATCAAGTACAACACACCTTCAACAAGGATGCGACGTGAGCCAAAGAATGTGTCAAAATGCCGCCTCCGCCCGGTGGGATTAGGACAAAGTGCCGTAGAGTCCCTTTCAAAGAATCAAACTGCAAAAAAAATAAAAATAAAAATAAAAAGTCAATACCAGAGATTAGATACAGAAAAGGCCAAGAGTCCAGATTTGTTGAGCTTGCTCATGCAAGGATTATGACCCTTCACTCTCATTGGTTGAAAAGAAATAAGTATATTATATTATGCACGAGCAAGAAATAGTGATACACACTTGAAATGTCAAATTAACCTTCAATGATTATTGTGGGACCCTGTTATTTTAATTCATCCACCAATCAAAGTGAAGGGTCATGTTAACCCTCACTTGAGGATGGTCAACAAACTTGGACTAAAAAACCTAGTGCAGGAATGTATAAAGAAAGGACATATTTGAATTAAACATTATGACCCTTCACTCTCATTGGTTGAAAAGAAATAAGTATATTATATTATGCACGAGCAAGAAATAGTGATACACACTTGAAATGTCCAAATTAACCTTCATTGATTATTGTGAGACCCTGTTATTTTAATTCATCCACCAATCAAAGTGAAGGGTCATGTTAACCCTCACTTGAGGATGGTCAACAAACTTGGACTAAAAAACCTAGTGCAGGAATGTATAAAGAAAGGACATTTTTGAATTAAACATTATCAAATTTTCTCTACGGCTCAATGAAAAAATAAATACTCCCTCTCTCCCAAATTAAGAGTCCCAGTTTCCTTTACGTGTGTCTCAAATCAAGAGTCCCATTTCCTTTTCGGGACAAAATCGTGTACCAAATCGCCAGACAATAAATAAGTTGTATCCTTGATCATTGATTGAGTTGAAATTAGTGTTTCCATAAAAAGTACAAAATTCAAAGTGGGACTCTTGATTTGAGGAGGGAGCAAATAAACAATCGCTTTGTTCATTACAAAATATTAACACAGGCATTCAATCCCCAAAAATAGGTTGAAGTGATGAAAACTTACTTTCAAGGCACAATGACAAACTCACCCATGGAAATTTAGAATCAAACAAATGATTGAAAAAGAAAAGGAAAAGAAATGGAAGTACGGTTTTCCAGATTTCATATATTAGGGATACCTCTAAAATCTGAAAGAAAATAGAACCTAATCATTTTTCAGTCAAATCAGGTACTTTTACCACAACCTAATGACGTTGCAAAAGAAAACCCCTTTTTTTCAAATAAGGGTCCAAAATAAAACCATTTATCAACTAACCACATAATCATCCTAGATAACATTGACTATCATGTCACTCCTATCAATGGGAAGGATAGAGTTTTTGCTAATCAACATTGATGAAGAGTAGTATGTCAGTAAAGTTTACTTATAACTGAGTTATACAAAAAGAAAAGTAAGTTACAATAAAATACTCACTCCATCCCAATTTATTTATTTTTTGGTCAGAAACAGAAATTTTATTGGTACGATAAAAAGAGATACAACTACATCAACAAGATAGAAAGAATCCACCGAAAACTCTATCAGCCTAAACAAAAAACAAAACTAACTGCCTAGGCCCAACAAACTGAGAAATCAACACCCCACAACACTAACACAATCCAAGGAAAATAGAAGGCAATCCAAAGCATCAAAGATCCCCGAAGCTTTTGCCCACTGCCCAACTTTCCTTTTGAGGACATAACAAATGTACCAAAACTCACTATAGGAAACAAGTTTTGTTCTAAACAGTTGACTGTGATTAAACTAGTGCATGTGAAAGTCAAACATAGACTTTTTGGAGGGAGTAACGCCTCATTATCAATTTAGGCATAAAGGTTTTTGTAAGAACTATAGGTTATTAGGTTGGCAATAGCACATCACCAATTTATCATATTTGACATCTAATAAAAAGCAACAAAATTTATTTATTTATTTTTGACTTAAAAAAATTGACTTGCCTTGTGATTCAGTTGCAATAGAGTGTCGGTTCCAGAGCTTCGTGTTTCTTCAGGAAGGGATGAGAGAACCAAATCTAGAATTGAGTCTTTAACAAGGCCTTCAAGATAAGTGTGCAAAGCATCTATTTCTTTCTGAATTGGTAGGCCTTTAGATAGTGCATCTTCCAATGCCATAGCTCCCTACAGATAAACACAAGAAACTGAGTAAGATTAAAATTTTCAGGGTAAACAAACTTGTTGGAAAATCATTATTTTATTTAGCATTATTAGGTTATTAGGTACCTTTTGTACTTTCCTTTAAAGATCTTATATAGATCAGTCTTTGATTAGGGTTTGATCTCATAGGCTATTTTGTCCTTCGTGTTTTTATTTGTTTTGCTTCTCAATGCTACCCTAATTTTTATAAATATAAGCTCGAGCTCACACTTTGAGTAAGTCATTAGAAAATTCTTCAAAACTTACTATCCTGTGGGTATATCTTATGGAAGCCAACTTCTAATTATCAAAATTATAGGGAGCCACAAATTGCAATAAATAGTATAAATCATGGGCATTAATTTTATTTTCATTTAATTAAGTTAACTGAGATGAATGCTTGACTGAATTATTGGAGTAGTTTACCATAATTTAGTTTTCTAACCTAGACTTTTCACTTTTCAACTAAAATTGATAGCCTAAAGAGGTGGAATTGAGATAAAAGGACAAGAGACTGCACAGAAGGGCACTAGCATCCTTAATGCCTACTACCTTTAGTCTATCCTTTCCCCCTGGGTCTGCTAATCCGTCCCAAATTTTACGTATGCCACACATTTGTGCATCTGAATCCATAATCCCTTCATTTCAAATATGTACACTCAAATCCAGCCTAAAAATATACAAGGCATCATTTATGCAAGAATCAGAGAAGGAGACATTGTAGCTACGATCATAATCTTTGCCTGTAGGAGATTTACCCTTGGCATTTCGGCGCAGTTGACACCTGTGCTCTAGCTATGATCATAATCTTTGTACTTTGTTGTCAAAGTGTTATCAGAGTCCTCATCTGAGATCTTAAACTTGTTTCACTTCCATTAGCAGGTGGCACTTCTTGTTGTCCACCAAACCACCATACTGCACTTTTTATCCATGGCCTAAATTTACCTAATTTCACTCCTAATGATGTACGGATTCATTACCATTAGTGGGCAGGCGGTGTATGGAGCAGCAGTGGCAGTGGTTGGTGATCCCTTCCAAACCATTTTAACATTTAGTTAATTATTAGTTGTCATTTTATTATTTTTTATTTATTAGCAAGTATGCGGTTTAATTGGACGTATAGTAGAACTAGGTTTAGCGCCCGTTTTGAAGTCTATTTGGTTTCTTGTATAAGAGCTATAAAATAAGAGGTCAAATGCTAGACAAAGTACCGTTCAATGATATTGAATATTGATATTGATTCTAGTAGTTTAGTTGCATTAGTTCTTTAGTTTTAATGGATTTTTAATCATTAGAGTGCATTAATGGATTATTTCTGTTGACTCTTTTTAGTTACTAAACCATTGGCACTGCCTTGTCAAATACACAACTAGGTCTCTAATATTCAGAAATACATAACAAAAAAGCTTAAAGGGGAAAAGAATACCAAAGCTAGCTTGTGAACGGAATGACTTTGACGAGCCTCTTCAGATCTTGCATAGAATGCCATACACAAGGCGTTTATCTACGAAAAAACAGAACTTCATCAACTTTCAGAGATAGCAAAAAAAATCTGAATTCATTGTAGAGGTATGGAGACAGGAGAAATATATTAATACAGCTCGCTCATTGTGCATAACAGTGACATGGAACTTTAAACAAATACAGATAAGTCAGAAGAATAAAAAAACATTAAATCACCAGTTGACACCTCAGAGATATTTAGAAGGAATCCACATATACTCACTCTGGCTCAAACTCGTTAGGGAAAAGTTGAGTATTATATTTTGTAAAATATATCAATAAAAGTTTTAAAAAAATAGCATTATCTGTTAGAAGGAAACCACATATTCTCACTCCATCCCAAAAAGATAGTCCCACTTTCCTTTTCGGGATGTCTCAAATGATATTCCCGTTTCCTTTCCAGGACATAATCAATGTAAAAAATCTAAGAATAGAAAACGAATTGTATTCTTAACCATTGATTATGTTGAATTAAGTGTTACCCAGCAAGTACTAGAGTCAAGTGGGACTATCTTTTTCAGACGGTGGGAGTATTAAGTAGCAAAATCCTACGTAGACTAAAAAAGTAGAACAATGCCAACATGGACACACTGGGGACACATCAAACTTCCTTTCGTTTTCTTATAAGATTTGATATTTGTTTGTGTATCCCATTAGTTTAGAAAGCATGTCTTCTATATAATATCAGCGGAGAACTTGCTTTTTGATGGTCATATTATCTATTACTAATGTATTGCTCAACGAAGCTAAAGTTCCATGACAATGTTCTGAAAATCGTATTTCTGACTCAGATGCTCAGAGCAGAATATTCAAGTGCAACACCATTGAGAAGGTCTTGTATCTTTTACCATTGGCAATTGGGGATTGTTGATTTGCCCCACCCCACCCGCCAAATCCAAAAACACAAACCCACAATTTTATTGAGAAATTAGACTTACCCCCTCTCTTCATAATCGTTAGATTTTGCCCCTTGCATGCAAGGGAGTCTCAAAGAATACATAGTCAGGGAGGGGGGCAGGTTAAGCCAAAGGATTTTAGATAATTCTTTGAGATTTCCCTGCATACAGTGGGATAAGTCTAATGATTATGAAAACAGAAGGGTAAGTCTAATTTTGCATTAAGCACTGGGGGCAAAGTCAAAAAATTCCATTTCCATTTTAAGGCCTATAGGTCAGCAATCATAGGTGCCTCTAGATGTGATGAAGTAACTTTGGAAGATAGACATACATTAAGATTTGCTTCTGCCATTTTTTCAATCTGCGATGCCTTCTCGCTTGCAATTGCTGCAGCCAATTCCGCTTTCGCTAATTCCTGCATTTTCTTTAGTTCTAATTCAGCTTCAGCTTCCTGCAATTTATATTAGCAACGTGAATTTAAATGTCTCAAATGCTTATAATGTGACTGTAATTTGGGTTGGAAGTATAAAATCAATTAAAATGTGATGATTCAACGTAGTGGAATAGTTCATACCTTCTGTTCAAGCTCCAATTTATGTTTTTCTTCTAATTCTTCTTGAAGTGATTTGAGAGCAGCAGCTGCTTTCACTTTTTCTTTGTTTAGTTCCTGAAAAATGAGTTCAGCAATTGTAATTCTAATGACGGGAAAAAGGAATCCTGTTTTAGAAAAATAATTGTATGTCAAATGTGATTGTAATTTCAGTGAAAATACAAAATAAATTAAAAAGTCCAGAAGTTGATGAAATTTTTTTTTTGTCCAAGAAAGGTAAGCTGACATTATTTGGGGCAGTGAGTGACTTCATTGTAAGCCTAATCACTTTCCCGAGTCTAAGAAGACTTGTACTTAACATGTAAATCCCATCCCACATTAAGAGTCCAGTTGCCTTGCTGGGACATAATGAATGTACCAAATCTCACCATAGTAAACAAATTTAGTTTGTTAACCATTTATCATGCTGAAATTAGAAAATTCTTAAAAAAGTATCAGAGTCTTAACTGCATTCTTAATTTTGGCCGGAGAGAGTATCAATCCAAAGACCACTAGTTATTACGAGATAAATCTAAAAATGATTACATAAAAGTTACAAATTTAAAACAAAATCAGTGATAAATACTTCTTAATAAAAGCAATAAATGAAGATTCAGACCAAAAATATAAAAATACGAAGTTTATACTTACAGTCTGTTTCTTGAATGAATGTTATATATTAACAAAAAATTTGTTGTCTCTTTCAAAGGTTGTAAAATATATAGAAAAAATAGTCCAGAGATGAAATAGAACTCAAAAGAGAAAATAGTGGGAGATTTTAAATACATTTACTAAAACCCTTGCCACTTTATCAGATATATGTTCTTAGTTACATCGAAAGAAAGCTATCTATAATTTCTCTTTATAGCCAAGTGTTATTTAAAAATAAAAAATGGCTGCCAAAATCGGATGGATTTACACAGGAAACAGAAGTGTAAGGAATTGGTAACCACGTGACAAGACAATCTGAAAAACCCAAAAGGCTTGCAGTAAAAACACCATTAATTAGGAGTACTAAATATAGGTAAAGTAATTAAATAATTAAAGGACTTGCAAAGAATGCGGGTAGGTTAATTATCATGGATATATTGGAATGATGAGGTGAATTTAGCATTCCAATAACTTCTAATTTCTCAAACAAAGAACCAAGGATATTTGATGGAATGTGCTATATTTTGGTGTCAAAACCATTAGGCTTTTATAGTTGTATAAATATATCACAAGAAAACACATGCTAATCCAATAGAATTTCAACTGAAATTTAACTAAGACGCCAACAATTTACAAGTAAACATGTGAACCAAATTAGGGAGCATGCATAAACAATTATCACAATGAAGCTCAAGAGTACGGAAGTTGAGCATGATTTTGTTTAAACGAAAATAAGATGAAGGAATGGAATCACGTAGAAGGCAAACCTTATCCAAAATGGCTTCTCTTTCAGCATACATGAGTTCCCTGGCTCTTGCATCCTTTAGCTCCTTTTCATACTTCTCCTACATTATTCAGGTATTGAGAAATTATAAAGGACTAAGAGACAATTGTCAAATTATTAATTACTCAGTCCAAAGAATCATGAAAGCGGCCATTTGTTTGGATCACTCAGGTAATCCAATCCTCATAGACACCATATAATACCCAAAGGTATTTCAACAGCTTCAAAGCCTCGTCATACTTCTATTTTCCGATTTTACCCTTGCAGGTTTTTTTTTTTTAATCTCAAAAAGGTTTAAGATAGCCTAAGCAATGGGATTCAAACCCTTGCCATTTGGCAAGGGTGGAGGTGTCTTAACCCATAGTTGTCAAAAGTATGCCTAGGCTCAAGGCGCATCCAAGTGCAAGCAAGGGGAGTCGCTTCCTCCAAGGTGCATCCCGTTTGATTAAGCGCGCACCTTATGCACCTAGGCTCCAGGTGGGTGGCACTCAAGGCGAGGGATTTTTTGAAGTGAGGCACTGATTTGTATTTTTTTTATGTGAAAACGTATTTTTTAGTCAATACGCCAATATTTTAGGTTGTATACGTCTTAAACCCGATGAAACGCTAAAAGGAGGGAGTCGAACAAAAAAAGGCAACAGCTTAACGTGATTTCTCTCCTTCTCACAGATTTTCTTCCCATTCTTCTTCTTTCTTCTCCTTCCTTTATCCTACTCTTTCTGCTTTTTTTTTCAGTTATTACTACCTTTTGTTCTGTGAACCTAATAATATTGCTTCATTGATTGATTTCTTTTTCTAGGTTTCTTTTACTCTTCTTGTTCTTGTTCGATTATGAAGAAAATAAATTTTTTTCTATGTTATTTCTGATAGTGTATATAAGTTGGCTCTCAACAGTTTCATAATCACATAATTATTTCCTCTAGATGATATGACATTAGAGTAGTAGGCGTAAATTATGATTAGAAATATATATTTCAACTTTTTTGTATGAGGTGCGCCTCGGTTCGAAAAGGTGCGTGCCTGGGCTTTGCTCCTTGCGCCTAGGCTCCAGAGACCTTGGCGCCTCGGTGCGCCTTTAGCTTCTGACAACTATGCCTTAACCGCTGAACCACTTGGCATTTTTTACAGCTTTTTCTCTTCAAATCATCTATATACAAGTCGCACATGCATCGTGAATGCATGGAAGTTGGTGCAATAATATTAGAAATTTTTTAGAATAAGGGAATGCTATTGCCAAAGCAGTAATGACTGCTGCCAAAGCAAGTGGTGCTATAAACCTGTGAAACTTCTGCCTTTTGGTTCTACGTTCCTCTGGCAAGAAAAGCCAATAGTGCTGGAAATAAGATAGCCTTCAGTTACAACAAGGAAAAAGTCCAAACCTTCAACATCCTCTTTTCTTCAGAATGAATACGAGCATCTAATTCTGCTTGACGTTTCTCAGCTGCATGAATGGCTTGTATGAAATCAAGAACCAAGCTTCCATCCTTGGCTATGTAAGCCCCTTCACTTTCCACTTCCCCGACTAAATCCTTCATTTCACAAGACCAAGAATTAAGATATAAAATACACACCGTGTTCAAAAACATGTGAAGTGTACACTTGTGATTGCATAAATTGTTTTATATTATTTTTATAGAAAAAGAAATATTATTAATAGAAAAAGGAGGACAAGATGTCCTCAACGAAGATATAGATAAAAAAATGGAAGAAGAAAAAGACGAAAAAACCTGCTACCAAAACCCCCTAAAACTGAAAACTCCAAAGCAAGAAAAACCTATTTCTTCTGCTCATAGATGCCCATAGACCATTAAGCTCCCTAATACCTTTAGTTTTCTTCATTGTGACAAAACTAGAAACCTTGATCTCAAGCGGATAAGTAATTGCAGACAATATAATGCAAGTTCTTCTTAAACAACCCTTTCCAGGGTAATTTTTGAATAAAAACTAACCTTATGTCCATATGACGAAGCTGCAGCGGAATCTTCAGTCCTGTCTCTTAAATGGTAGTCGTCAAGGAGGGAACTTGGCTGTCTCATATCCTTGCCCTGGGAATCCTGCACGAAAGGAGCTCTGATATAGCTGTAAATGGAACATGTACAGTTATTCAAATGCAATAAGTTGTACCTCTGACATGTCTGTGGTATTGAAATCCTGGGAAGGATTTGACTTTGTTTCATCTTCTTTTGGAACTGCATTATCCTGGGTAAATATAGGTGTCATGTCGACTGCCTCTTGCTGTTGCAAAGTAGGTTTCGCATTAAGATTCTCTTCGGGTGTTGTTCTAGAATTGGCACTTTCATTATCAGTGATCAAGTTGCTTTGAGAAGAGCTTGCTAACTTTTTTTCTTCTATAGGGGTGCTACTATTTTGAGGAATCAATTCGCCTGCTTTTCCTTGAGATTCATTTTTGCCTTCACTTCCGCTTGAATCTTCGAGGCGAGGAGGTTCAGTGTTCTTCGCATGATCCATATTAGGGTTTGATATGTTTGAATCTTGGAAGTTAGGGACCCCAATCTTCCCTACTAGCTCATCGTCCTGTAAATCTTGATTATTTTTTGGTAATTCTTGCATATCTTTATTGACAGTGTTAATCTTGGCTGACTCAGCGCTATGTTGCTCTTTGTCAAGAAATTTGTCCAAATAACCAGTTTGATAAGCTGTAACACCAGCAGCACCAACTACCAAACCTCCAATAAAAAACTTCGACAAAATACTACTTCCTGGTGTAGATGGCTTGCCTCTTGAACCAGACCCTTTGGGGGCATTTTGCTGAGATGCAACAGATAAGTCCTTCCTAAAAGAAAGATATGAAGGGATCTGCTAAAAATGTGCCAACGATGGCAAAGGATTAAGAAACAAAAGAAAGACTACCGTTGATATATAAAAGAGAGAAATCAACATTGATAGATATAGGCCTCAAAGTCTTAGCACTTATGAAAGCGTGGGGAGCAGGGGGGTGTATGTCTAATTTCCCTTGTAAAATGGGGGGCAAACTGGCAAAGTAAAAAGGCGAATATATAAATAGCACAAAAACTACAGAGTCCTGATGACAAGCATAAGTAGCCAAATTTGGGTACCCCACCATATCTCAAAAATGAATGAACCAAGAAGAAAAGAGAAAGCAGTGACAGCAACACCCATGGTACTAAGAGTAAAGAATAATGAGGTACATTATATGAAGGTAGGCTTAAAATTATAGTTTCCTCTTTCTTTGATAAGTTATAATTATATGAGAAGCATGACGAGCACATGTATGAAAGATCACAGCACATGCAGCTGCTGACAGCCACCATCCCACACATTCCAAAGCTATCTCTAAACCGCTGCAATGTCTTGCCACTCACCCTATTCAACCACTGCTAATATATTAAGGAGCAAGAAGTTAAAAACAATTTCATAAGGGACTGCTTAGTTGCACCACCTCAAATTGCGAATTAGACGATTTACGATTAGGCAATTTATGACTTTTACACTTATTTATGTTTGGTTGTGAAAATTGAACGATCGTAAATATGATAGTTCAAGTTGATTCGTGAAAATCAAAGTTAGTCATTTCAAGTAAAACTTGAAATTTCCTAATTATAGAACTAGGAAATTCACTCCAACTCTATACTTCGAGGAGGTCTGGTGTTCACAAAGGATGATTTCAAGTGTCCCTTTTGATGCTCTCTGCATTTGCTACTAGAACAGCCTTGGAGCTCGGAGTTGTTCACGCAGACCCCTGTGAGCACGGCCCATTGAGCTGACACACAAACCATGTTTCATATAAATTAAAATGTGGTGAATTCTATCATGTTTGTGGTTCTTTTCAGATCCATCCCCTACTTTAGTATGCATTCTTATTTCTTCACCTCTCTAAAACCCTATCTTGTCAGAAAATGGTTAGATTAAAGTCACTTCACAAACTAGATCGCCTTTACATCATTTGATCAGTTGGTATCTACTTAGAGGATTGGACTATGCATGAAACCATAAAGGGCCTCTCGATCCTTTCTACCAAACACGATCCAACACAAACTTGACGATGAGTATCCCTAAAATGCTATAATGTCACCCTATCACCGCTTAGTAACTAAGTAGCAAGAGAGGTTTTTTTTTTAAAAAAAAAAGAAGCAGCAGCAAATGAATGGCTGATAACATGTAGACCCAAATTGGCAGCTTTTCACTCTCAAAGTCGGTGAACCATCATGATTTCACAGAGTGCTTGTCAACACTTTGAGCGTCTTTTAACAAAGATGTTGGAACCAAGCATACCACTCGAGTATTACCTCAATTGTCAAAAAGGTTTTGATCATTCCACCCCCAATATACTTAGTAGTTCCAAAACATTCCTACCAAGAGTTTTGAAGCATCTCATGATCTGAAACAACTAAGCCTACCCCTAGCATACCCATACAGACTAAAGCAACACACCACATATCCATACCCACACTAAAGATAGCCTTCGTAAAGCAAGATCACTTCTCCAACTTTTCAAGCAAGACAACATTCGTTTAAATAAACACACTACTCAGTTTTCATTCCTTAAAACCACAAGGGGGAACCACCCCATCAACTGAATTATCTTCCAATTATTGTTCCCTTCAAATAAAGCAAATCTTATCTGTGGTTTTCAACATGTAACTATCCCCAATGTTTTATTGTTATGACCTTGGAATGAGTGTATACTTCTTTTTATCTTGTGTGGATTGGTAATATTTTTCCAAGTCCTCTCTTTAACCCCCAACCCTGACCTTCTTGGTCAAAACTAATAAGAAAAAGATTGTTGACTTATTTCTGCACAATGCTGATCTACAATCTTAAACCAAAAATTGTTGTGCACCAATTGTAGTTGAATCTGTGGATATCACTTGTTGCTATAAAACACCAGTGAAGCTCAACACAAACGTAAACTACGAATCCCAATTATAAATGGAACAACTTATATGCAATGATAATCAAACATACCTGAGTTGTAATCCGTGTAGGGATCCTCCCACCCGGCCTACGGGATGAAAGCTCCCAAATGGACCTTCAAAATAAATAACAAAATATAAATAATATAACCTTAAAGTGTTAAAATCAAGAAACAATCCACAAATGCAGGTCAATTTAGAGCCCTAAACCCTGACGAGCTTGGGGCGTATACAAATTACTCATAATCAAATAACACGTAAAAGCCCTAGAATGTGGCCGAGAAAATTCACACGCGCATTATAGTAGGGAAAACTCAAATAAAAAAAAGGTTTTATATGAACAAGTGTGGGAGTATATGATTATATGTGTATATGCACACTTAACAAATATATATATATATATATATAATATAATATACCTCCTAAGCATGGTGTACTGTTTGAGAATCAGTGAGAGATAGTTCGATTTGATCAATTTTGTGGTTGTTTTGAGGTATAACAGGAGGGTGATTTACGGAAGCTTTGCCAGAAATCGATGGCTTTTGCCTCAGACTCCCGCGGTTACGGTTGAATTGCCATATATAAACGAAGAAGAGGGCTAAAAGTAAAAAATAAAATTAAAAAATATTAATAAAATACAATGAAACCCCTGAACTTGTACAGTTTATTCCTGAACTTCTAGAAGTGGCAATTAAACACCTCTTGAAAATCAGGTGGTTTTTCAACAATTTGATCCTATGTAATGCTGGTTTTACAATTTGGAATTCAATCCGCTTTAACAAATCTTCCCAATTCAATTCAATTAAGTGTCGGATTTGATCGGTTTCAATCCAATTGAAAATTAAAATAAGATAATAGATATGAAAGATAACAATTAGTCAATACATTTACCGAAATTCTGAAAATAATATCATTATACAATTCAAACGTTAATCGAAAATTAAAAAAAAGAAAAAGAAAATTAAGCGTATAATCACAAATAAATAGTTTAAACTTTAAGCCTAAAGCCAAACAATTCCCAATATAATACTACCAAAATCTCCATGTTATACTTGGAAGAAGAATTCAGAGATGTAAAAGCTCAAATGTTTCTAGTGAATAGCTCACAAATTGAGCATATAGTCACAGAATAAGCATGTCTTATATACAACCCATATAAGTTCCGTCCAATTTCACCGTTTAATCCCCTAAGGAAGAATTTATAGTCAAATTATCATAAAAAATGACACCTACATGTTTAAAGTGACACATTTTTCTTACTACATTGTGACCACTAATATAATAAAGACATGTAGCATAAAAAACTATTAACTGGATTGGATCAGTTTTCACAACATTTAAAACCGAAACCAAGCCAATTTTTTCGATTTTTAAAAATTGGATCCAATCCATAAAAAATGGATTGGATCGGCTAATTATGTCGATTTAGATTAAGTCATGCCCACCCCTACTTGGAACTACTTACCGTTAACACTTAACCCTATTTTACATTTGTCGGTCGAAAACAAAATATACCTTTTAAATTATGGCTAGGTTTCCAAAATGTTTCTTAAACAGAAAATTGCACCTATAAAGCCTTTAAAATATCTTTTGCATGCATTCTATTTTGCCTCTTTCGTCCATTTTAAAAGTTAGAAATGATGGGAAAAGGTTAGCTGCATCACACGTGACCATTTTTAGAAAGTGTTTTATTTAACTACTAAAAACTAACATTTTCCTTTCAGAGATAGCAAAAACTAAAGTAAAAGAAAGGTCACAAAAAAGAACAAAGTGCATCTTAAATTACTCCTTTTATTACACTTTTTAACACATTAAGCAAATAGAGAATTATTATATGCATCAATACTTACCTTAAACACACACCAAAATGGCCACTGAATTTACCCTGAGTTTCAATTTGACCACTAAATTTTTATTTTTTTTAATTTACCCATTAAAATTTAGCCACGATTTAATTTGACCATTTCATCCATTTTCCATCCTTAAAGTCAGCAAAAAAACACATGGACAAGGCGCATTATCTTAGACGAAGGATAAAATAGTTATTTTATCCTAGATAACAATTGAAAACAAAACCTAGCTATAATCTTCTTCTCGCCATAGATTTTTTCTTTTATAAACAAGGAAGAATTTTCTCTCCTTTCTTTTTTTTTTTTTTTTTTTTTTCCGTTTATGGGGATTGCCTGTTGATGATTTAATTGTTTTTAGTTTGAATGGTCCATGGACTATCATTCGCATTATCCTCCTGATTCTTCTCATCCCCTTTTTTCATTCAAATGGTGGTGGTTCTCATCGTCATCCACACGCGCCGCCACCCACTTTTGATGGCTCCACAATCACCCACCATTTTCTGCCATTGCTACACCTCACTCCACCTTCGCCAGCATATCCCCACCCCCTCCAAGCTTCTGATGGTGCATCCCCAGCTGTCGTTACCCTCCATTCTTGGCACCGCCGCTATGTGTAGAGAAACCCTAGCGGCACTGTTGCAAGTTTGATCCATTTCTGAGCATTTCCCCCTCGCCAGCGGGAGGATGAGGTGGCACTTAGAGTAAAGGTGGAGGGTGAAGTCAATTTTAACAGATTTTGGGTGATTTGGTACGAATTCGAATGGTGGTTCAAAAGATTTAATAGATTTGGGTGTTTGATTTGATGGGGATAATCAAAGAATGGCGCCAGGGATTCCTCCACCGCCATTTTTCAAGAGGGCAGCCGCCGCCTCTTCCACCACCCTAGGTTGCTCAAATTAGTACATTAGGAAAAAAATGGGAACATTTTAATTGGGTGTTGTTACTTTATAATGGAAATGGGATGGAAAACAGAGGAAGTAGTGAGGAAGAAAGAGAAAAGGGAGGAAAATTGAGGTGCTCTGTTTCTAAATCTCGCCATGGTTAATTTTGTAAGAGATGGGTCTTTAGGGAATGTGGGTTTTGCTCTTGGGTCCTTAGGGAATGACAATTTTGCTCTTGTTTAGAGCACATGTACCTTACACATTTGTTTTTTACTAACTTTAATGATAGAAAATAGACAGAATAGTCAAATTAAAACGCGGCTAAACTTTAATGAGTAAATTGAGAAAAGTAAAAATTTAGTGGTCAAATTAAAGTTTGAAGTAAAGTTCAGTGACCATTTTAGTTTTTTACTCAAAGAGTGTTATCAAACTATAGTTTACGGAAACGCTATTACAAAGAGAAGCATTTGTTGGCACTTCGGAATGAAAAGAACCATTGATCTGATAGTTCTAAGTTTATATGTATTAGGTGGAGTGCAAGAAGAAAAGGAATGGATGTTCTCTCTTTTCCTATCTCTCTTGTGCCTTTTCTTATATTTTTTGATACTTCATGAAGGAAAATTAGTTTACAAAATTGGAAAAATATACCTCTTAAAAATGGTCATTTGTATTGCACGCGGTCACTTTTTGTCTACTTTAATGCCCCAAATGAATCTAAGTGACAAAATGATGCAAGAGATAGTTTAGGGGACACATAAGTAATTTATAAAAAACATTAGCATATGATGCTGAGTGGATAAAAATTCACTTTATACCAATCAAAACTTTTATTGCCTTGATTGTCCCATGCGTTACATGCATATATGCGTCCATTAGTCACGTTTAGCATGTTGGATACGAGAGCAAAATAAGATAGGATAAGAGTTGGAATTAATCAAATAGAAATTATATGGGATGTAATGGAAATTAGTTGAATAAGTCGGATAAGGATTATACAAATTGTGCTCTTATCTATTCGGACTTTTAATTCAAGATTGCTTCAAATGCAAACTTTTTATAATCCTTATCCGGCCAATTTTCCATTATATTTTATTCCTCATCATTCTTATCTAATTCTATCACATAATTATTTATCCCAATAATTCTTATCTGATTTCATCCCACGTAATTACTGCCTGGTTAATTCCAACTACCATTACTTTATTCCTAGGTTGCATTTGTGTTTAATGTGGCATTTAAAAATGTTAGATAAAATTATTTAATCTCATTCAATTTGGATAAAATAATCCCACCTCTTAGGTGGGATTGTTTAATCCTCCTTTAGTGAGATAAAAGGCCTTGTGGTATAAATAATCCACTCCCAATATCCAATCCAAACCCACAGTAAATATGAGATATAATACTATAATTTAATCCAGCACATCAAACACAACTTTATCGTATCCTATCTCGCCTTTTTATTCTGCCCACCCAACCTAACACAAGGTCTTGTTTGTGGGTCAATTTAACATCTTTTATTTTGAAGACCAATTATAAATCACCAATTTGAGAAATGTTTGATGGTAGGAAAATGCTATTGCACAAAAAAATTTGGCTTCTCCCAAAGTAAAGAATGGATTGTACTGTTGTACATAATGGAAACGGTTGACAACCAGAAAATCAACAAAGCCCTTAACTTTATAAAATACACCATGCAGGTACATGCGGTTTTGATAAACACACACCCATTTGCATACTCCCTCCATCCCACATCAAGAATCCACTGCTATCTCACAGTAAGAGTCTAGTTCTTTTGTATGACATAATCAATGTGTTATATCTTATGATAGAAAATTTTATTTTAAAAAAAAAACGAATATCCATAAAAATGTGTGAAAGTCAAATTGGACTCTTAATGTGGGATGAGGGGAGTATATCTTTACAAACTGATAAACAAAAGTCTTGCAATTTCAACATTTCATGGCCTTCCTAAGAAGAAAATCTTTAATAAAAAGTGGGAGATGGTACACAATTGCCATTATGGTTGAATAAGGACCTATGGAGAACCAAGCTGGCGGATTCTTCTTCAGAATTGCGGTCACTGTCTCCTTTGCAAACTCCTCAGAGGAGATAGATCTGGGACCTTGCGAGAAGTTGGCTCTTGCTCGGATCACTTCTTCAAATCGCTTGTACAGCTTCCATTCTGGCATTTGACTATAGTTGGCTATAGCGGAGTTTCCTATGTTTGACTTCACAGCTCCAGGGACAACGTTAATCACGTCAATCTCAAATGGCCTAAGTTCCAGTCTGCAGGAGCATCAACATCAGTCTAATTTGTGTATGATTAGTACAAGGAAACAAATGGAGAAGATATGTCTGGATAACGGTTGAGCATCAAAACATCTCGTCCTGCTGAACTGAAACAGACAAGAGATATATGTATTATGGGTTTCAAACGGACAACAGATATCCATTTCGGACTCAAACAGACAACTGATATCCATTTGGGTCCCAAACAGATATGTGTTGTCAGTTTGAAACCTAACAGATATGAATGGTCCGAATCAAAAGAAACTTAGCCAAACTTAAGTTTATCCTTCGCCTAATATACAACATTGTATTATATGACAAATTATCCTACGAGATTTGGAATGTTGAGGATGGTCTAAGAAGAGACGAGTGGAACATTGCTCAAGAAAAAATACAACATATTCCACACGGACATACAGGTAGCAGCTTTTTACACAATAAGCAGGTTGGTCACATTTGGACGACACCCAAAAATGACATGACCCGTGAAAGGGTAAATGTGAATAATAGACAAGTTGGGTTAGTATTAAATCAAATAACCCAAAAAGTACATGAACGAACATGTTTAATTATATTGAAAAGTATAAAATGTTATGCTGTGTTGCAGAAAATGTTATATTACGTTCATTTCGTAATTTCCTATTGACAAGTGTGAAATTATTTTTTTACTTAGTTTTGCTAGTCTTTTGAGTTAGTGACCTTTTGGTTTATGACAGACATACAGGTAGTTTATGGAGAAATCATCACCCAAATGCGACTGAAGAGGGAGAAAAGGCCCATTTTTTAAAGAAAATTCAGTTGCAAACTTGCAAAGCAGCAAAAGCACTTGTTTGTTTCATGCAGTTAGAACTTAGAAGATACTTGTTTTGACCTTGATCTGAAAGAATTTGGTCTGCTAAAAGTCTAAAACCCCTTTAACTCTTGTCAAGTGAAGCCCTCTACTGTTGGGAACTTTCCCAGACTAGAGCTTTCATTATTTTCTTTTAGATGAATACCATGTCATCATTTGAACTGTTGTACTCCCTCTGTCCTAAATAATAGTCCATATTTGATTAATTTTTTTTGCTTTTCAAGAAAAACATTTGCCAACGCAATCATTGGGTAAGAACAAACTGATTTATTTTTTCATGAGATTTCTTAACTTCGGATGTCCCATAAAGAAAGGCTGACCCTTAAATTAGGATAGATCTATTGAATATTTTCTTTAGCAGATGTGATTCAGCTTTAGATGCAGTATTCCACGGTCGTTGTGTATAACTGTCGTCTATAATCTACTTTCTTCCTTCTTTTCTTTATATTTATGGACACATATGGTCTCTCTCTCTCTCTCCCTCTCCCTCTCCCTCTCTAAATCCGTTCATTATATCTTATGCAGAAAAGAGACTAGTAAAAATATTAAAAAAGGGTACATTAAACATACCTCAAGGTATCAGATAATGCATGAAGAGCAGCTTTAGAGGCAGTGTAAACACCTGCCCATGGTCCAGGCCCTAAAACTGTCACACTTCCCATATTTACTATCTTCCCCTTCTTCCTAGATGCCATGTGAGGAACCACAGCTTGAATCAACCTCATTGTACCTATTATGTGTATCAAGCCCCCACATTAGCATAATAATTAAACAAGAGAATGCATACAACCTTTTCATCTCCATAAAATTGTTATAACAATGTTTGACGCATGTGATCAAGTGGTTAAGTTATGTTGTCAGAGTATAGGTACACATTCAAATCTTATTAAAACTATTATTTATTTTTCTAAATTAAGGAAGGGTAATTTTGTAATTTCATGTACATATATATAATACTCTTCTAACTTAATATATAATAATAGATAAAGCAGCAACTCATATAAACACGTTCTCAATGTGCAAAAAACTTGCGGAAAGCAAAAGGTTCAAAGTTACTCTTCTAAGGGTGTGTTTGATGAAAAGTTAGAAAACAATTGAAAACGCCACTAGCTTTTATTGAAGTTGGAAAAAGAGACTACTGATTTGGCGAGATGTTCTAATCAATTGCTTTAAATTTCGAGCTGTCCATAATCTTAGCCTCAAAATATAAGAAGCGAATCAAGGATTCCATATAGGAAAAAATGAAGATGAGTAATGATTGATAAATAATCTAAGGGTTTCCAGACTTTCAGTTTGTGAAAAAACTTGCTCAGCTATACATGAAAGATCTCTTATTCAAAGATTCAATCCCTAAAAGATCATTGCCAATAAATACAACTGATGAATATTGTGTATCTGACCGTAATGTCAAATATATTCTACTTTGGATCTCTAGTTTCACTTTCCATGATATCTGCAGCCTTTTCCCCTGTACATTACCTCTACCAGAACCCCAACAAGATAATCACTGTGAATTACAATGCTATAATTCACTACAATGAATTGTACAAGCTTGGATATTTCTAACACGTAAAAGGCATGTCACATGTGTCAGAGTAGGGTTGCCAAAACTGTCTCTTGTTGTGTTAGTTCCTATCTATCTAAGCTGTATTTTATTGAAATAAATTAACCCATACAAACCAATTATAGTTGTGTATAGTCAAGGTTGTGTCATGCATAAATCGTGTATTCCTTGTATTAGCCCAGATTAGCTTGTTCTCTGTTGCTCTGTGCATTGAAAATGGGTGAAAAAGGAACCTTATTAATAAGGAAAACAGTACAGTTGCTCTGTGTATTGAGCATGGGTGAAAAAGGAACCTTACTAATCACGAAAACAATATCGACTTTTATAGGTCCAGGGTTGGAATTCTATGTGCCTATATGGATTGCTACTTAAATGATCATTTTCAGAAAAAGTCAAGCCAAAAGCGCATTGGTATTGAGTGGCAGTACATTAAGTAATCAATGAAGAACTAGGACCACTAGGTGACTTGGGCAACTGAAAAAGATACCATTAGTTGGCTGCCAAACCTAAGCTATAAATATAGACCGCGATTCAATAGTATTAATTGCTCTTGTGACCAAAAAGAATGCAACTTAGTACTCTTAACCCTCCAAATAGTGTAACAAAAAAAAACGGTCATCATAAAGATTCAGTGAGGTACATTAAGTCCAGTACAAGATTTGTCAGGGTAAATACCCGTGACAACCCTAAGTTTGATACTCTAGGATACATACATGATGGCAAAACCTATGATTGTCACGGAAAATCACAGCAACAAAAATCTAACTTCATTTCTCTCCGAAAGAGTGAGAAAAAAAAATAAAAATAAAAAATCAAACCACCCCTACTCAAATTCTTGGGTCTGGCAACTGATTCATAACCTCTAAAGCACGGATACTTCATATAAGGTTGTCGTTTCTGTATCTGATACGTATCCTGCACTGATACTTGCTTGATACACCCGGATGCGTACAGGATACGTATCGGAATTTCCTGCATTTATTATTTTCCGAATACTTCTTGGATACATTTAGGATACACCACGAATACGTCTAGGACAAAACATACATACATGATAATATTTTGTATGAGTGGTAAATATGAGTTAATTCATTATATTGAAAATGTACATGAAGGAGAAAATTATTAAATACCTTCAAAATAGTTATGAATGAATGCTCACTTACTTGAGGTTGATAGTTATGAGTATTTTTTTTGATGAAATTGCTTGCTATCTTTTGAGATAATGGGGTGGACATGAAATTTGAAATGATAATTCTTTTGATGAGGTATGTGAAATATTTGGAGGTAATTGAAGCCAAATAACGATTTCATGTTATATATAATTGATTCCTAGATTCATGTCTTCACAAATATCGATGTTAGTATTCATAAATTTTGTAAAACTAGTAACTTTTATGTATAAGAATATATTACATATTAATTTTTATAGTGTATCCTAGTATTTTCTAGATTTTCCGTATCCCCGTTTTGGGGTTGTATCGTATCAGATACCCGTATCCGTATCCATGCTTCCTAGTTCATAACCTGAATCAGATGTGAACACATGGATTCAGTTTCAAATCCACCATGCACACTCTCTTGGATTGAACCACCAGATGGTCACACTACATTCAAGTTGTAACCCCAAAGAGAGAGTAGATTGGAGTTGCTTAATGAGTTAAACAATCAATAATTACGATACTGAAGTCTATATTTATATTGGACCTTTGAAGTCTGAAGACTCGACAGGCTTGTTTGTTTTGTTTACAATAAGAGGCTAGAGGGCATTAAAACCTCTTTAACGATTAAGATATGAAATTAGGTCTGAATCTGAATGCTTACTTTTAATTGGAGGTGTAATGCCCAGATTACCTTCTCTTAAGTCTAAACGAAGCACCACCCATTCAAACTTAAGAGGTGCAATCAAACAGCAAAGTATTATTCATTAAGACAAAGCACAAACAGATTTTTCAAATTTGAGTTTCAGACTTCTAAATTCAGAATTTAGATATGAAATTGAGTGTGAATTGGAATGTTCCTTTTAATAGGAAGTGTAATTTCTAAATTACCCTTCTCATCTTTTGAAATATAAACGAGGGGTACAATAGTCCAAATACCATAATGTATTTTCTGCATTCACACAAACAGATTTTTCATCTTTCAGACCGTTTGAATTTTCAGACTTTATATTTGAATTTAGATTCAGACAACAAACCAGAGGGTGAGAGGAGGCACACCAATTGAATGAGATTAAGCTGGAGAAACAGCCGAACAATTAATAAGCACTTGGAATCAAACCAAATGAAGCAAGAACAGGCATAATAAAACTAAAGAAACATAAAAGTGCAATGAGATAAAATTGAAGATTATACCATAAACGTTGGTATTGAAGGTTTGTTCGATTGCAGAAAGAGGAATCTCAGCAAGAGGGCCAATACACTGAACCCCAGCATTGTTAACAACGATATCGATTCGGCCGAACTTTTCGATGACAATTGAGAGAACACGTTGTACGCTTTGATCGGATAATACATCGAGTTCTTGAAGGAAGAATCTAGAAGGGTCTTGGCTTAGGTCGGACATGGAAGAGAGTGAACGAGCTGTTGCTACTACGAGGCAATTCGCGGCGGCGAATGCGATGGCTAGGGCGTGGCCTATGCCGCCGGTTGAACAGCCTGTGATTAGGACAACTTGTTTGTCGCAGACTTCCATGGGGATTATTATTAAGAGTACTTAGATACAGAGAGAGAATTTGATTACTCTGTTCAGGCTTCGCCTTTTCATATAGCCTACTAAAGTAGGTGGCAACAGGCACAAAATGGTGGTCCAGTGCCAGTGGCATCATCAAATTGTTTTGAGTTAAATTTCGACGGGTATAAAATTATTATATCTTATAGGTTCACAAATGCATTCGGATCGGGCCGGGATACTAATCGAGTCTGTATACACAGTAATAATATTGTTTTCGATTTAAATATTTTTACATCATATATGTGAAGTTTCAATTTAAAAAGTATTATTACTATGTGAAGGCTCTCTCCTTATATACCTATATTAAATTTTATAATTTTTTTATGTGGGATTAATAGTTTAAGCCAACCATTTTTAACAGTAAAAATATCTCGTAAGAAACAAAAAGAAAAAAATGATTGGTAATATAGTATTCGAAAAATATGTCTAGAACTCAAACGAAACAATTATAGAGAATTTGTGTTAGTATCGTTTTTGTGTCAAATTTTTTTAACATAGTATAGTATTGCGTTAGGCTTGTATTTATATTTTGGAATGGAATTTAAATGAAATTAAAGTTATAGTGTTTAGTCATGTCGATTGTCTTTTAAATGAAACAAAAAAAAACATTTTTACTTGTGTTAGAATATATTTTAGAATGAAAAATATTGTAATAATATTTATTGAGTTGTGTTTACATTCATGTTAACTCAAAATAACACGACCTCGTGTCATGTTTATGTTATTATTATTTTTTTGTCATATTAGAGAGTGTCAAGAAAAAACACAACACAAAAACATTGATTATTTCCCCTAATAGTAGCACTCTAAACTGTCAGAATATTCTAACATAAACGAGTAGTTCAAATTTATTTTTTGATGACCCATGTGATGGTACTTTGATTCGAAGAGTATTTTTTTTGAAACACAATAATACTCTTCAAGTTATAATATAGATTTTTGCCATTTGAAGATAGGCATTCTTACTCTTAAAATTAAATTCAAATTTGATCAAGGGCAAAATTTTCAGGGGGTTAGGTGGGGTTATACCCATCGAAGAAAACATTTCACCACATCATTTAACTTATTTTTTTTAGAATTTTTCATTTTATTATTAAATGAGCCTAAATTTAAAAAATTATTTGATTGGATTTAAACTCATACTATAAGTAAGCTACTTCATTTTATATTTTTTGTCTCCCACAAAATATATTAATATCATATTAAATACATGCCTAATATCTGCGAAGTACTATAGTAGTTTGGTACCTTCATTAATTTATCCTGGTCCCCATTATTAAGTTAAAGGTCTCTTTAAGCCATCACTAATGGTTATTTCTTTTCCAGCAAATTTTTATGATAGAAGAGAAAAATAGGAAAAATATGCTGTAACGAGTTTTTTTTTATTTATTATTTGTATATGAGGCGGAAGTTAAGTCACATGACACATTCTCATTAGATATAAAAAAACCCACTAATTTTCTCTCATTCTTAAATAAATGAGAAGTAATATATAAATGATATCATTGGAGATACTTTATTTGAAATTTTTCTATCTACACAATTAAAAATATATTAAAAACACTATGACACATAGAATATAAATAAATTTATGAAAAATATCATTAGAGATGGTCCGTTAATTTTTTAAGTTAGTACAGCCTGCTTATCCTAGCATGGAACTCTTTTACAAAATTTGTGTTCTATAGAAATAAATATAGGCGCATGATGCACTAGAAAATATCCCCCGTTTGCCTTCCAAGGCATACTCTGTATACTTTGTGAAAAAGAAGTCACCCCCTAATAACACTTAAAATATTGTGATTGGAAAATAGCTTTTACAGTATAGTGATAATAGTTGTTGACATGAGGATTGAGAGAAAATGAGTTAAAAGTTCAGTTCACCAATGTAACTTAAAAAAGAAAAAAGGAAAAATATATTATTTAAGCTCCGTTTGAATGTAAGGTGAAAATAAATTTAGTTAGTTTTGATGAGAAGATAAAAAATAAGTTAAGTAATAAGGGTATATCCTCTTAATTTTTAAGTTTTTTCATGAATTTTTTTTTCACTGGGTGGTTAGTAAAAATTTTACACCAAAAATATAAAAGGATAGAGGATATCTACTCAAAAAATTATTTGATTGAATTTTTCTCACCTTATTTTATATCTTTTCACAAAAACTAATTAAATTTATTTTCCTTTTCTATCTTTACAATCAAACGGAGCCTAAATAACAATATCATTCCCTCCTTCTCATATTTATTTTTTTTAGACAATTCAAATTAAGACTCTCATTTTTATTTTAGAACATAATTAATATATATATATAACGAAACTTATAATAACAAGTAAATATTATTCTTGACCATATTGCACTAAAGTTACCATTTTCCTTAGAAATTAAAAAAGGTTAAATAAGAAATTTTAATTTGAGAGGATGAGAATACATCACAAAGATCGTATATGTCATGGATAATATGAAGATAATTCTTGTGTCGTGATTTGTTCAAACATCTAAATATATGTTTAGTAACAATATAAAAAATAATAATAAATTATAAAATAAGTTGAGACATATAATAAAATGATTTCTATCTCATACTAATTTTATGATAAAATGTTTTCTATTATTTATTATTTTTTGTGAAAAAAAAATTATTCTTCAACTAATAAAGAAAAATTTTTCATGAAAAAAGTTACAAAGTAGAGACATTTCACCACATGTCTCAATTTAATTTTCAACTTTTCACCAAAATCAACTATTTTTATTTTAATTTTTCATGTTATTATCTAACGGATCCTAAATATTAGGATTTCTACTCACACGCCTGATTTTTCAAGACCCATCAAAGTCCAAAGATAAGAAAGATTAATATTTGAAAATTAGATTACGAAAGCTATTTGTATTTTAGATTTTACAAGAGATCATTTTCTAGTATTTAAGAATCTTTGCCCGCGTTCTATTAAAGATTGAAATTATCCTTTTTCCTTATGGGGAATAACTCACTAATATATTATTATTAAATATAACCCTTTTTAGTTTTAAGAATGCAAAAGAAAATTGTTTTAGTTTTTGTCGGATAGAGAGTTCCGTAGTAATTTTGTCACAGGAAATGATTCGCTGTAATTCTCTTAGTACTTGTTTACTTCGAGTTTTAGAAAAAGAGTTAGAATCTTAAATGCTGGAAAAGCCTCTTTCCTAGAATCTAAAAATCTTTTCCGGTGTTTGGTTCAAACCAAAAAAAGGCATTTATTTGCTCTCAAAAATTCTCGTTAAACAAACAAAATTTTAGAAAAATTGGAAGTACCAAAAAGGTCCCTATCTTCTACGTTCCTTCATGTTTCATCTCCTTCCAAACTAATACATCATAAACCCTAAACCACCGTCCTCCATACTGCCATGGCAGTCCGGCACCGAGAAAAGCGAAAGAAAAAAAAAAACACGATCCAACACATCTATGAAGGAAATTGGAAGTAATTGAGGATTTTCATTAACTATACTTCTAATATATCTCTTTATGCTCATATATAGATCAAACATACATACCTATATACACACACAATATATATATACATATATATATATATATATCATATCAGGCATGAATCAAATTCGCCCATTTTATATATCTATTATATTACATATATAAACAAGATCAACCATGAAAATATTTTGAGAAAAAAATTAGGGCAATGGATTTGATGAATATTACAAAAATCTGATTCTAGATCTATCTTAATCTACAAACCAAACTATGAAAAATAAGAGATAATACAGATTCTAGATCTAATCTAATAAAATTCAAGCAAAGATGGGATAAGCAGAGATCTGTCTGTCGGTGGCAGAGAAGAGAAAGGAGCGCAGTGCCCGCGGGGGGAGGGAGGGGGAGAAAGGAATGCGGTGAGATCTGGGCGGAGAAGACAAAGATAAATGAGAAATGGGTTGATTTTATGTTGGGCATATTTGTCTTTTGACACCAAATAAAGAGGATTCCTGTGGAATCAAAAGGATTCCTCCAAATCACAAGGGAATAACCGTCCGTTTGAATCGAAAGGAAGAAGCGGAAAGAAAAGAAAAGAAAATGATTAGTCATGAAGGAGATGAAAGGAAAGGAATGAAAGGAGTTTAATTTTATTATTATTTAAATAGCTACGAAAAGAAAGGAAAAGAACGAAAATAATTTTGTTTGAATAAAAAGAAAGAAAAGAAGGAAAAGAAGAAAAATAGTGCAAATTATTAAAAAAGTAAATTATTTATTAAAAATATTTCCTTTCTTTCTCAATACTTTCGATATTAGAAGGAAAGAAAGTAAGGGAATGGAGAGGAATTTTATTCCTATTCTATTTTCATTCCATTCTCTTTAAATATTTTATTTAAACAAAAAAAATTTAATCCCTTCTCTTTTTTTACTTTCCCTTCCTTCTTATTCCTTCCATCTAGACAAAGTGTGAAATTTAACAAAATGGAGGAATTCATGTTTTCTTAGAATCCTTTATACCTATCTAAAATTTTAACCAAACAACATAATCTTTATGAAATATAATTTAAGATTTAAAAAAAACTCGTTTAAAAAAACTTGGCAAACTAAATGATTTTTCCCTCCAACCCTTTAGCTTCCCCCCTCCCTTCTAATTTATAGAAAATAGGCGAACCTCGTGGACTGATAAAAGTTGAATTCTTGGATGAAGAGGAATTTAAGATTTTAGAAATAACTCAAAGAATGTTTAAATAATAACCAAAGTACAAAAGGTTTTTTTCTTTTTTTTTTTGCTATGAAGTGTTATGTAATGAATTCATTTTTTGTAAAATATTGTTAAAATTATTGGATTCCACTCAAAGATCAGTCAATGCTTGCTTCTACAGTTAAAATTATATATAGTAAGCAACGTTTTAAATCGGTAATCTCATTTTTAATATTTTTTAAAAATGATTTTAACATAATTAATATGAAAAAAACAATCTAATCTGCTACGATGAGATCTGTTTTTTCATACTAAATTCAACAAAAGAGCTTAAAACTTTATATATATATACAGATATATATAAGAAGTTTATTTTTAATTGACCAAGAATGTCATCGATATCTTTCATTTCACCAATCTTGTTAAGAAATCTGAAAATGCATGCAAATTGAGAGAACAACCGTAGATATACTTAAGAACTCGCGTATAAACATGTAGAATATTTGAACTTTTTTCAAATTCACAGAGAAATCAATTATAATTAATATATACACTAGTAATGTATGTACTTAGAAAAAAATTGTTTAATTTTAATTTGAAAATAATTATGTAAAGATAGGAAGGGGATATACTTGAGGCAGATTTGGCTAAATTGAAAGTCAATTCATTTAAAAATGTGATCAACTTAACCTCCACTTTGTAATGAAAGAGAGAAATCTTTGAAAATCCAAAACTTCCGTATTTATTATATGGCTAAACCCACCGAGTCTTGACACGTATCGATAATTATATTGTATTATAAGAGTATTTAAAGAAAAATAATTATATGTACACTGTTGGTTTGGGTTCAACGGATTAAATTTACATGAACACGAATTCGACCAAATCTACGTCTTATACCTATCACAATTTAAAAATAGACACCCATTAGGGTTTGGTCGAAAACTAGTTAGGCTAGGTTTTTTGTAATCCTAATTGCTATTTAAAATTAGTTTTGACGTTTACCAAATTAAATGATATGGTTCATACAATTTTATTATGGCTTTTTGAGTTTGTCTCTTACTAATATCCATAATTTGAGTTATCAACATTTATTCCATTTATTGTGGTGGTTGTAAAATTGAATAAAAACAAAGTTGTATTATTTAATCATCACTTGTATAAAAAAATCACGAAATAAAAAATTTACACCATTTATTTTGTGGCTCGTTTTGAACTTCTCCATCATAAAAGATTTTATTTCATACGGACTTTTATATCTCTTTGTTGCCTTTTTTAAGCTCCTTTTTTGGTAAATGTAGAAAAAATAATTTACCATCATTTTTTTTACTAGTATTTAGCAAAACAAATGATAACTCGAACTTATTTTTTTAGTTTTCTGTAAAATTAATTAATATAGAGTTATAACCGGACAATTTATAGGGGATATTTTAGTTATTCCATGAAGTGAAAATTAATTTAGCAACAATTATTCAAAAATATTAGGACTTAATATATTGATAAATAATACAATGTGTTAGACGCTAGAATAAGATTACCATACCATATAAAACACATTTAAAAAATACTTATAGAACATAAAGGCTCGTGTTCATATATCTTTAATAATTACCTATACTATGTAAAAAAAAAAAATCAAAAGAAAATATGTATGTTCAAGTTTTACCAATTACATGTGTAATAGAGAAACTCAATACGATATTTTATTTTTTATTTCACTAAATGGATGGATAATCAAAAAATATAATCTTATAATAAAATGTTAATTGATAATAACTAGTTTGTTTTATTAAATTAATTATAGATAAATATTTTACTTGTTAAATATTTCTCACATGATAAGATTTCTATAAAAATAATTTACATTTTTTTTGATATATATAAATAATTGACTTAGTGAACGAAATTGGAAATAGATAAAAAAAATTTAATTTTATAAATAAAAATTTAATTTAATAGATAGAGTTAGTAAACTAAGAATTTTAGTAAATTTTAAATACTATCATATTTATTAGTGAATTAAACAAAAATTTATTATTAACATTTTTATTACAAATATATCATGATAACTCTAAACCATTAACATAGATATTAAATCTTGACTACAACATACGTGATTGATTAGTCATAGAACTACAACATTTACACACAAAACCACATTTAACATGTCTCAAGAAAAAGAAATAGGGAAGAAGGAAAACCACATTTAACATTTTTCTCTCTTATGTTCCGCCATTAAATCCAATGAAGAAAATTCAGTTGGGTGAATCTTCTTAATTTTATCACGTTTATTACTACCAAATAATCTTTCTCCAACATCAGCCTCTCCGCGTTTCACCCGTTCCTCTTCCTTTCTTTTCATTTTTTCTTTCTGGCGGTTTTGTTGAACATAAATATGTGAAAAACTCGCTCCGATGGATGACATGGCCGGAAAATTTTCTAACAAAATGTAGATTTGTATGGAGGAATTGGATTTGGGCGGGATTGGTGATGATATTGAGGGAATTTATATATGTTGCACAATTCAGCCTTTGTGTGCAAATGAAATCTTGTGTTTAGTGGACGAAGATTTTGGATATATCTTTGTTAATTATGTGAATTTATAAATAATATCAACTGGATAAACAGTATAAAGCAATAACCTTTTAAGGCGGCTACACTGTGTCTTATCCATTACTTGACAAAGAAATATATACGTGGCGCCCGCAAGATTTGCTAGATTTGCTAATTATTGGGAGATATAATTTGGAGACATTTTGAGATTATTATATATAATGATATATATGGGATTGTTTTTGGTACGGATCAATATTTAGGAATTAGTTTTCTTATAATAATTTTTCGTTATAAAAGTATTTTTTGAGTGTTTTTTATAATGTAAAATTGTCATAAAAAAAACTAATACGTATAAACCAGTCTACACCTGATTTTGGCTGTGATATATATATATATATATTGTGTATTGGTTGGTAAGCAATAGCTTTTGTGAAAAGTTATTCGCGATAGATTCAGCTAGAAATTAGGTAGAAGGGCTTATTATACATTGATTTTTACCAAAAATCCAATGAATAATATTTTTTTGAATGAAGGGCCTATTTTTAATTAGTAATTAGTGTAAGAGGCCTATTTTGTTTTATATTTTAAATGAATGTATTTGAATAAATTTAAATATCATTTAATTAATAAAAACATGTTATATATTACCTAATTACCCCCTCTTTATGAAATTTGCATCAAAAAATTCATGAATATTGCAGTGAAATATGGACTGCAATATGAACTTTGCACTAAAATATGACTTCAAAGTTCACATTGCAGTAAAATATGGACTGCAATATGAACTATTGCACCAAAAATATGACTGCAAAGTTCATGTTGCAGTGAAATATAAACTGTAAATTTCATATTGCAATCCATATTAGTTAATGCATATTGGTGAATTTTTTGTTTATGAAATTTAAGGGTTGGGATGTCATTTTATACGATGAAAAAAAAGACGCATGTCATCAAAAAATTCCATCGGGAATAAAAAAAGTCCGTAAATAAGGCCCTTTATTTAAAAAAAATTATTCCATATATATATATATTGGCTTTAGTGTGGAAAATCTTTCTCTAATAAGCCCTTTTTTTTAATTGCCCCTAGATTCAGTTAATTGATTAACATTTATATCTATATTATTAGGGTAATGTTATATACACTTTCTTTTTTTAACTAGAATACCAAAAATTTTAAACAAGATTTTTTTTATAAAGGTAACCGAAATATTAACTATTTGTTGTTGTGGCTACAAATTAGGAGTTAGTTGCCCCAATACATAACATACAAGTCGGTAGCAAGTTGCCGACTTAAAGTTCAACATTTGGTGACAATTTACCTAGTTAGTGGTTAAAATTCGATAACCTTTTGTCAAAGTTAAAATTCGGTAATCTTTTGCCGAGAACAAATGTTAGTGAAATATTTTTAAAAAATAATTCACACAAAGTTTGCCGAATCACAAGTCAATGGAAGGTTACCGAATCGAATGTCGAAATTCAGTAATAAGACACCGACTCGGTGCTTAAATTTGGGGTGCCATCATATGGAGTTGATTGCCCTAATACATAACATACAAGTCGATAGCAAGTTGCAGACTTAAAGGTTAACATTCAGTGGCAATTTATTGAGTTAGAAGTTAAAATTCGGTAATCTTTTACCAAGATCAAATATTAGTAAAATATTTTTAAAAATTGACTCGGCCAAAGTTTGCTGAATATTCAAGTTGGTGAAAGATTACTGAATCGAATGTCAAAATTTGGCAACAAAACACTGACTTGGTGCTTAAATTTAAGGTGTCACCATATGGGTGCCATGATCAATAACTTTTAAATTGTGGTGTCAAGGTTATATTGGTGTTTTGCCTACAAAATCGAGGTGCCTATAACATCACCCATATTATTAGGCCTCGTTTGGTTCACGGAAAGCAAATCAATTCCTTATTTTTCCCATGGAGGTGGGAAACTAACGTTTTTGTCAAGTTTCCTTTTCTGTATTTAGTAAAGCACGAAAAATATTCAAGAAATATCATTTGATTTCATTTCTAGTGTTTGGTTGGTACAAGAAAGGAAAGTAAAAATATATCAATATTTCAATAATACCATTATATTTTAATGGGTAAATTTGACAAAAACATATTTAGGTAGGGATATTGTTATCCAAAATTTTTGTAAACGCTATAAAATAAAAAAGGAAAAATCAATCCCATGATGTCTGAGTGGAATGATTTCCCCATTTACTTTCCCCTATATCAGGATAGTATTTATTGAACTTGTGCTTACCAAACAAAAGAAAGTAATAGGTTTCCTTTTTTGAGTTATCAAATCTGCGAACCAAACAAAACCTTAAAGTAATATAGAATGAGTGTTTTTATTAATTGACATTTTGTTGCATTAATGGTATATTTACTTTATTTTCATTTATCTTCCTTTTTATATTTTTAATATGATTCTGTGCATTTTAAATTAAAATATATGTTTTAATTTCTTGACCTTACATCTCTCACTAATTTTATCTTCCCAAAGAAAATAGCAATATATATATGTAATATATCCTTCATTCATTAATATTTTGTAGCAAAGCACTGTAGAAGATAGAGTCGGCCTTGGGTATAAGCAACCCAGGCTGTCGCCTAGGGCCCTCGATTTTTGTAGGTCCATTTATATGTATGCTATTTAATTAAAATAATTTTGTGTGGAATTATAATACAACTAAGTTTGTTCAGCCTAGCAATTGGTTTTTCAAAATCAAGTGTTTAGAAACTAGTTGCGAGTTTAATTCTTGTGACTAGCAATTATAATTTAGTTTTTTCCTGTGGGCAATTAGACTTTAGACCCATGTTAGATTAGATAAAAAGTAGTATGCTTTTCCTTTTAAATATTTGAGCTTAATCACTAATTAATGATTAAGTCTAACTTTCAATTAAAATGTGTATAATCATACACCTTATAAGATCCTTTAACCTTGACAAATTTAAAGAACAAGCAACCACTTTCCAACATACAAAAATTTAGTAGTAAATTATTTTATTTTCAATGAGGTCTCTTACATCATTGAATGAATATTTTGTTTTTTTTTGAATTTTTTGTCAACACAATATTTCATGCATACCTCTATATTAACAAGTTTTTAACACAAGCACTTTCTTTGATTCTCTTTATTTGATTTTTCTCCATCTTTCATTTTCTTTAGTTCATGGTAATAATTAAACTCAAAGACTTCTTCTCACAACCTCTTGTCATGAAAACTTCACAATTCTTAGCAATTTTCAAAATATTAAGATTTGTTTCTCTCTCTACATATCGATATATCAGTATCACAATTCCACTATGTTAATTACTTGCCTTTTAGAAAAAAAAATTTAATTTAGTTTTTGTTCTATTTTTTTTTCTAACATGAGTTTATAAGTTTTTAAGTATTGTGGTTTTTGATTAATTATGATGAGTTTTAAAAAGAAATTTTATTTATTCTATATTTTTAAAATAAATTTCAAATGTTACCATTGTAATATATATACACACATGTTTGCAAATTTATTAGTATATATATATACATATCCATGAATATATAAATGGGCCCTGTTGGTGCTAAAAACTGAAAAAATATTTTAGACCACATAATCAAATGATTAGGTAAAATGATTGATATAATAAATGCAACGAATCAACAGAGTCAAAGATGTATAGAGGAGGTTGGACTCGTATGAAGATACGGAGTTAGTCCTCCTGTGTGGAATCGAGTTAGGAGCACGATTATGCCTTGTTATTAATCTAACCAAGTAGCTATTACAAACTCAAAGTGATATCTCTAGCTAATCTATCCTCACGATAATACATTAAGAGTATGCTCAAGCTACACAAGTTCTGGCTCTTATACTGAGTGCTTTAAAATTTTATTTCTCTCTTGTCTTTTTGCTATTGAACGCCGAATCCTTTCTTGTTGAGTTAATTATCTGGTTCTTAGGTTTTTCTGGTTGTTATTAGGTTGTTGAGAGAAGTAAATACTTCTTCTATATATATAACTGGGAGGAAACGTGTGGCCAAAGCTCCTAGAGCAGGTCTAGAGCCATGCTTCGATCATCACAAACTCTGACCTTGCTTCTCCATGAATTTCGATGCATTAACATGCAATTAGTGTGTATTTAACTGCATTTAATGAAGGTGAAGAAGGTTCTGCATGTTTGCAGAGTAGATAGCAGTCACCCTATACCGTTCACTAACTACTCTGTCGGAGTGTTTGAACGATAGAGCTCTAGAGCTCACCAAAAGAGCTCTGGAGTTCAAGCTCCATATTTCGTTGTACGCGATTAACTCTTGAGCATACCTCCAACATATAGGAGGCTTCACTTTCCCTTTAGTGGTCAAACAATGCTCTTCCGAGCTCCCTCCGTCTAGATAAGTCTGATCACTGACGTCGATAGCCACGTGTCAACTCGTGACCGAAAGAGCAAATTTAGTTGTTAACTTGCACCATCAATTACCCCTTATCCTTGCCGTTCAACTCAAAAGAGCTCAATGGAGAGGATAAACTCATAACTCGGAATTAATGTCAGCTCGAAGCTCTGACAACTCGAGCTATTTTCGATGACCATCATAGGTTGTCGATTTTGAAGGGTTAAATACTTGACTTCGAAAATTTCATTTATTTCCCACTATTTTTCTTTTTAGAGCTATTCGCTTGGCAGTTACTGTTTCGGAGATATTGTGCCAATAAGGTCCGAATTTTTTGAAAAACGTGCAAACGTGTGATAGTGGGTCTGTGAGTGGGCAGTTAAGGTTTGAGTTGACAGTTAGCTTCTCCCATAGACCTTATATAAACTCATCTTGCCTTAGTAGAATTTCTAATTTGTTTTTTTAAACCCTAAGCACCTTAGAGCACAGAAATCCTAAATCGCTTTCTCTTCTTACTAATTTGGTCTACATACGACTTTCAATTCACTCTTTTAGGAGATTTTTGAGCGTTCCTATGAAGAATTTTATTGAATTCGTTCCATATTTTTCCCTTTTTACTTCTCTACACACTTTAACTCTCCTTAATTCCTTATGCATCATCTTACCGAGAATGGCCAAAACCTTAGAAATCGTCATCCAAGGAGAAATTGGCTCTTTCTTAGGCGTGGTTCAAAGCATTGCCTCAACTTTTCAAGCCCCACCGCCTATTAACACCGTTCGTATACTTGACAAGAACATTAAATAGGTCACCATTTGCCTTCCCCTACCATCGAGAATACTGAGGTGGCCATTAGGGCGTACATCAAGTATTTGAGCACTCTATCCGTCTTCTCCATCCTTTCTACATTTTGTACACAAGATATTCTCATTTTTAGGAATAAGTATCAGATCCTTGAGGGGGTGAGACTCAGAGCTCCTAGTCTAGACAAGAGGGCTTGCTACTTCTTGCTTGGAGATGTGTGCTTCTACGAGTCCTGCTTTTCGAGCACGGGCTTCCGCTTCCTAATGGATGACCACTTAAGAGAACTCTTTAGCTGCCCTAGACCTCGCGCCCGTGCAACTCCCCCCAAACAAGTGGAGTTGTATGATTAGGTCCATTTTGATATTTAGGGCCATCTCCCCAGTGAACCATAAGATTTCAATTGATGAGTTCCTTGCTCTGTTCCAGTGCAAGGACGGTGGGGGTAGGAACGGGGGGACTCTCAACTGCTCTTCCAGTTGGGAGATCCTAAGCTCTTTCATGACCTCCCCCCTCCAGCACTTCTAATTAGAATAAGAGGTTTTTCTTTGTGTCTGGGACCAATTGGGAGCATTGATCCAAGGTGCCCTAGTGTGATTGATTTCAAAGCTTGGTTCACAGATCCCATCTCCGTTTGTAAACGCTCGAACTCTTGTCCCTTTTTAGTTGCGTTTTTTTCTTTCTTTTTTTTACTAACCATGTCTGAGTTGTCTACCGTTTTGTTCTGGTTTTTGCAGAGAGGTCTACTCCACTATCTTATGAGTGGATCAAATATGCTAAATTTTATTTTTACTCTTTTAATATGTTAAGGAAATTAATGAGTATTGTATTTCTTAATTGTTTTAGTAAGTATATTTTCCATTTTCCAGTTTCAATATTTCATTGGGTACACTAGCATATATCAAGAGTGAAAATTCTATAATATTTTATTTATTAGTTGAGTATGTTTAATTTTCATGTGAATTTGGATTGTGAAAAATGTAGGACAAACGAAATGATTTACGATATTAAATTAGTAAGTTAAAAGGTATATCCTAAGTGTTAATTTGAACTAAATCGATATTTATTTTTGCTTTTTCTTTCTTGATGATAAACTATCCCAATATTAATTTATCTTTCTTTTTCATTAGAAATTATAAATGGAATTATCAATTTGTATTTTTGTCTCCGTCTAAAAAAGTCCAATTTCTTCCACAAGCACCTCTTTTATTTATGATTTTTTGGAATATTTTTCAGTTGTACTTTATTTGTAATCATCCAACAATTAATTTATATTTTTTTATTGTTTTTAATTTAGTGAAATACTCTTGACAATTATTAATAAAAATTCTTATTCACTATATATATTTATAATCACAAGTCATATACATATTGTTATAACACGCTCACGCTGTCACGCATCGTGTCAGATGTAAACTAATAACATTATATTTTTGAATATATCCATTAATGCATGCCCCGGTAGAAATACTCTTCTGAAATTAAATGGTTTGTGCATATATGGTTGGAGATCACTGGGTGGAATTGTTGAAATTGTGTTTTGACCCATAAAAGATTGGCTTTTTTTTTTAAAAAAAAAAAACACCAACTTATTTTCACGGGTGGAGGAAATATCCGCTAATTAGTTAAATGGAATTAATATACAAACTATATGTATATATATCCGACTTTAAAATTAAGTTTCTTTTATATCATCTGCAAAGTAATTTAATTTCTCGAAAGTTGATATAGATGATTCCATAAATATTGATCCAAGATATCAATTTCATCAAATCAATTCAACCATTTTAGTGAGAGCTAATCATTACAAGATTCAACTGCGCACACATATATCAATTTAGCATGAAAAAAGTATTGTAAGTTTCAAGAAATATCTGTAGTAGATAATATCCTTGGTGAGTGCCGACAACATTATTGTTTACACGAAATTTCCTTATAATTCAATGAGTCATCCTAAAAGAAAAGGGAAGGATCATACTTTGTTTGAAAAAGAGTACCTTTTTGAGAGATTTTTCATTTTGTGAAATTTATTTTAGATACTTCTATTATTAATGTAATCATTTAGACATATAATTATATAATAGGCGAATAACGTTTAACATCTTATATATGTGAATAAAAATATATTTTGGATTGTTTCAATACACTATTTAATGGTTATTGCCTACAATATTATTATCCATGCAAGACTGCAAGAGTGACAAATTGTTTTAAATAATTAAATAAATTATCTATTTTATATATATACACACACACACGCACTTATCTATCTATATATATATATATATTAATAATTTTCATAATTTTCGTGAAGTGGGAGTGTTTTAGAGGGGGGGTTAAATTGTGAATTGTTGGAAGATATCGAATTTCTAGAAGGTTTTCATTGCATGTCCATAATTCGATTTATTCGATACATAAATTATATTTAGGTTTGAACTTTGTTTTTCTCTTTCTCAGTTCAAACCACAGTCTTATTTAATATTGGACCGTTTGCAATAAAAAATATATTAGTACAATGACTGTTGGTAATCACAAATTGGCTCCATATTTAACCTATTTTCCTTCTTTTTATCCATCATAAGATTACCTGCATTAGTATTGTAAAAAAGAGAGAGTAAAAGAGTATATTAATTTAGTCTATTATATTTTTTGAATTTGAACCGAATATAATAAAAAAAAAAAAAGAATAAGAAGAAGTTAAAAGTACCCACAGACGACGTTGAAAACATCTGGGGCGGGCAGGTGATAAATTTAGCATAACTTTACTAATTTTCCTCTCTTTTTGGCATTTTGACTTGATTAGTGCATAACAAAAAAGCTAACCTTCAACTTTTGACTGGATAACCAACTTTGGTTAAATTTAAATAAGCCTAGTTTAGGATAATGTAATTCGACCGCCTTTTTTCTTTAATCGGAACGCATTGATGCACGTTTTTCGATCTTTTACATCATTGCATTTTCGTTTTTTTTAATTGTATTGATGAGATTTGAACTTTAATTTAATTATTTCTCATTTTTTTTTATTAACAATTTTATATTTGATTTGTATCTTTGTTATTCTTGTAAAAAAAAATTTACAAGTTCAATCTATGTGTATATAGTATTGACTATTTATATATTGATTATAACGACAACCTGAAGATTAGATTGAAATGTATGTTTGAAAGTCTCCCATTACCTCTTCCCGTAGATATAGAATATCACTTATACAATAATTGCTCACTCCCTCTAAATCAAAGCACATAAGGCTCCGTTTGATTGCAAAGTGGAAAAGGAAAATAAATTGAGTTAGTTTTGAATGAAAGATGGAAAATAAGTTGAGTGATAGAGGTGATATTCTCTTGATTTTTAAGCTTTTCCATGAAGAAATTTTCTTTGCTAGGTGGTGAGTAAAAATTTTCCACCAAAAATATTGAAGGAGGGAGGATATGTACTCATAAAATGAGTAATATTTCTCACCTTATTTTCTATCTTTTCACACAAATTAACTAAATTTATTTTCTTTTTCCATCTTTGCAATCAAACAGAGCCTAAGTCTCTTCTTTTCTTCGCGCCCTTTTGTCTCATCTAATTTTAATTTTATTTCTCCAAAGAATACACTTTTTTTACTAGGAAAATAGGCTTGCACGCTATGGCAGGTGCCAAATTTTTATTAATCTTGTTCCATATTTCTTTAGTTCCCCCCTATAGACCCGGATGGGACATTCCTGTGAAGTTTGATCCTGATCATTGTTCTCTGAACTTGGGTGACATATTATGTATTATATTGGAAGCCTAATCCAAGATATATAATTAGAGTAACTCAAGAATTTACGAGTTTTCTCTAGGAGCAGGACCGGTCCTGAGATATATAGGATCCTATATAGAAGTTGAAACATGGTACATTTTCCGCATATACAACTTACTTCTTAGACCTTTATTTCTAACTAATTACGTGATTAATATTTGATCCTTTTGCATAAAAACTTTTATTACTTCAACAACTATGCACTGTCGCTCATTCTGCATACTCTCGTACATCCAAGTTACTTGTGTAAAAGTCTTCAAATTGGGTACCATAGAAATGGAACATAATCATGTTACTCAAATCACAAACTTGGGATATGATAAATTGATGGTAGTTTCGTAAAAACCTCCTATACCCATTGAAGATCGGGTTCAAGCTTGGTTTGCGTGGTCTTTACCCTGTTCGAGTCTATATATCTATAATACAAATCAAGGTCATTGATGTGACCATTGTCCTATGTGGAAAGTAAGTTTTTTTTTTTTAACTCATCCAACATCTTTTTACTTTTTTTGTTCATTCTTTTCAAAATCAATTATTATCTCTATTTAAATATTTAGGACTTTTTCTTACTTACTTTTTCATAAAAATTAAAAAAATTTGAATGAAAACGTATTTAATTTAAAAAAATAAAAAAATTTAATTCAAAACTTTGAAAAAATAACATATTAATGTCCACTAATAGTAAACCTTTTTCATTAGCTTGGATCAACAAAATAATGTGTGTTACACTAACAATCACCTCTCAACATAATTCACAATGATTAATTTAAAATTAACACAATCAATAAATCATATTCATATTACAATGTCGACGCCAAGAGGTTTGGCTATGAGTCAAGTGAAGTAAATTTGTTTTTTTTCACTCATCCAACATGTTTTTACTTTTTTTTTTGTTTATTCTCTTCAAACATCAATTATTATCTCTATTTAAATATTTAGGACTTGGGAAATGAAACCTCCAACTTTTTCTTACTTGCTTTTTTCATTTCAAAAAAAATAAAATGAATCAAAACGTATTAAATTAAAAAAATTGAAAATTTTTAATTCAAAACTTTGAAAAAATAACATATTAATGTCCACCAATAGTAAACCTTATTCATTAGCTTGGAACAACAAATAATATATATTACATTCACAATCACCTCTCAACAGAATTCACAATAATTAATTTAAAATTAACACAAATCAATAAATCATATTTGTATTACAATGTCGACGCCCCCAGGTTTGGCTATGGGTCAAGTGAATAATATATAGTAAATTAGATTTATTATGGGTTAAGTGTACTTTAGAACATTGTACTTTATACTAAATTTCATTTTGATCATTACTCATAATCATCGCACTTTTTGTGTTTCACTTTAATCATATCAATTCACGCCGGAAACAATTTGTTCACTACACCAGAATCACCTATTAGTAACGGATTTTGTCCATTTGCTAAAAATTTTTGTAACACAAAAAATCCGTTAGTAATTTGGCGTTAAAAACACTTTAGTAACGGATATATCCGTTACTAAAATTAGACAAAACCGTTACCAAAAATAGTTTCGTAACGGACATTATCCGTTACTAATTCGTTATTATACTAATTTCAGTAACGGATTAACTCCGTTATAAAATAATGTACAGCCGTTACAATAGAACGCAAAAGTATTTAAATATTTAATCGTTTCTAACGAAAATAATCCGTTACAAATTTGTAACGGTTCATGACCGTTACAGATAATAAATTGGCTGAATTTTTTTTTTAAAATTTCCCAATTCCCTGTAGCACAATACATTTTGTATCCTGTAAATATAACCTGTTTTAGTAATACTATTTTAGCTGCACAATACAATTTCATATATGACATCATACAAACCAATATTCATCAAAGAACTACCAATCAATATTCATATAAAAATCAAACTAATATTCTTACAATAACATGTCCATCCACAAATATAAAGTACCAAGGTTGCCCAACCATACATAAAACATACTAAATCCAAGGATGTCCAACCATACCAAAAACATACTAAATCCAAAATGGCCAAATCAAATATGAAGTGCCATTATATCCAAAAAGTAAATATTCAAAAGTGCATGTAACTAAGATAAAAGTAAACTAGATATACTTCAACCAAGGCTCGAACCATATTATATAACCCCCGGCAACATAGGCAGAGAAAGTATGATTACCATCTTGAAGGATCCATAATGGAGCATCCGGTTCTAACTACTTCATCGATATAGACTTTCTTCTCACCAATACCAACCTTCTTGCCATGACAAATTCCAGCTGTTGCATCTGTCACAACGTACCCCTTGGCTAATTCTTTATTTTCTCTATCAATCAATATAACCAGGGGTTTGTCGGACGAATTAGGCCTTTCAACGGGGCTTGGAGTGAAAACATTATCCAAATTTTGAGCTAGATTACAAGAGCGATGAATGGAGTTACTAGCAAACTCACTTCTAGGCGTCGTCACATGCGGTGATCCACGATTCAAATCAGCCATCATACGTTAATGGAATCCTACATGACTTTTCCAACTAATATTCTCCATTTATATTTTTCACGTAAGCTTCTGTCTCAACACTCTAACTCAACAATTAACTAATATGTTAAGGCAAATTCTATTTTTTAAAAGAGATTATACATGTAATGTAGTGAACTTTTGTGTTGTGATTCAACACAAGTAGGTCACAGTTTGCTACTCATTTTTTTTACTACAATCAGACTTTATCAGTATGTATATATATTTATATTTCTTTTTATGGTAGATTCAAATCTTTATTTGTCAAACCAAGTGCAAACAACATAGTTATCTGGTAAATAAGAATCAATAAGTATATCATTTCCCTAAAGTATATTAAAGAAAAAAAAAATTCATCTCAAATTCAAAATTGAATTTTCTATTTGGCCGTGTATTTATGATTAGAAAAGTTAAATATTGGCTCTTAACTTAGATTATACAATACACTTACTAGGTGATCATTTTACTGAGTCGTTATATAACAGAGTAATATTGATACTGGGTGATCTTTTATAAGTAATTTCAGATTTGCTATTGTTGAATGGACCCTTAATATTTTGGTTTTTTAGTTTCCTAAAATTTTGAGTGTCTTTTTTTGGCATTTAAATGTTTAGTAGTTGATAAATCGTCACTTTACATTACACAAAATCAAACTTAAATATTGCTTTCCATATAATGTTAAAATGAAATTAATTATTAGTGTTACAACTTACAATACAGTGCTTAATGACGGCGCATTAATCGATCACCCCACTTTTTACGTTTGACATTTTTTTTGAAGAAACATTATACATTTTTTTTTAATTACACACAATATCTTTTATCATCTATTTTTTCTTTCTTTCTTTTAATAATGCCAAATGGCACGAGCTATCTTATAATGTTAAATGAAAATTAATTATCATTGTTAATTGCTGCAATAGAGTGCTTAATGATGGCACATTTATCGATCACCATGTTTTTTTACTTTATGCATTGTTTCGCTCTCTGGAATATGGTAAACTAAGGTATGCCTGTGCCGATTTGGTTATAGATATAGAAATGGATTGGTCTTATGTCAGTTCTTAATAAATACGGGTTATTTTTGCCTTTACCCGAACACAACCCAATAAAATATTTTGTGATTTTTTTCAAATTTGTATATAATGTGATTTTTTTCAAATTTGTTTATAATGTGATTTTTTTCAAATTTGTATATGATTTGATTTGTTATCGGGTAAGACACAACCCAATAGTTCCCGTTAAGTAGACAAAAACAAATATGTAAAAACTTTAACTTGATTTATGTCATGTTATTGTTTAACCTGTAATTACGAAAATTCTAATTGATTACATTACAAAACAAAACAAAAAGTGGAGCCTTAAATCGAGAAATTCTCATAAATAGTTTGGTAAACTTTAAATTTTTGAAATAACATTGTAAGAATTAATGTCGATGTACATTTATTTTAGAAACATTATTTGTGTTGATTTCTTATTTTCAACAATTTCTTATCTTCTGTAATAGTAATGAGGGATAAGTGAAAAATTATGTATGATAATTTTCAATGCACAGTTGCTTAACATCAATACGTCAAATACGATATAAAATAAAACATAAACAGACAACTAAATATTATAAAACAAGTTAAATAAAACTTAAATGTACAAAAAAAATATTATTTTTTCATGCCATCGGCATAAGCATACCCTAATATATTTAAAAGGCATGGTGTTTGGTGGAGATTATTTGACTGATTAAGGGAATCTTGCATTGTCTTATCACCTCTTTTATAGGTAAAGTTGTTGAGTATTATTAATAATATGGACGGCCCTAGACCCTAGTAAGAGGCAAAGGGGTAGACACTCTGCCTTGAATTTATTTATTTTTTAATTATATATGGGGTATGTTTTAAAAAAAAGGTAGTGTTAACGTGTGCCTTTAGGGCAAATGTTAAATATGCTATAAATAAAAGAATTAAATCTTGTATAAAAATTCAATGAAGCATTAAATACATGTTAGGCTTTTATTTTTTTTATATTTAGGCATTTATCGTGTGTCCTTAGGGCACACGTTACCACTACCCTTTAAAAATATATATATAGAAACTTATGTGTAGAATTTGAACTGTGATTTGCACCTTTTGCGGGTGCAAGAGAGAGCTTTATTTTTGTTAAATGCTTAATAACTCATAACCATATAAACTCATAAATTTTTTCACAAAATTTCTTTGTGGGACATACCATTTTTCATTTAATTTTTTCATCTCAAAAAGCTCACTTAAGTGACAATTTCCCATTCACCTTATAACTATTCTGAGCAAACAAATATATGATTTCAATATTCTCGAAAACAAGGACACGAATTTATAATAATCTTTCACAACCAAGTGTGAAGTCCCACTTAAAGTTGTCCTCAAAATGGCTCAAAAATATTATTTTGAACCCATTTTTCCAACAATACCAATGTAAATCCTTTCTTAGATCTACATTTTAATATTAGGTATGATTTATTTATTGATTAATTGCATAATATTAATTGTATTTCTTGATTAATTACGTAATATTATTAATGCTATTATATTTGCGTTAAAATTTTATGGCTTTAAATGTATTTTTGTATGCTTTTAATTTTGCATCCTCCAATCAGATTCGTGGGTCCGCAACTAATTACTAACAATGGGGTAATGAAATAATTTTATGGATAGGGAACACCCGTTTCATCTGGAAAAGAAAAGATTGTGAGGTTAGCTAGCTAGCCATTTAAATTGCTTGAATTTACTCTTTTATCTTCATCATTTTATTTATTTAATTATATCTGTACATAAAACTACTACGATATTGCACGAAGCAGCTGTAAGGTAGAAAAGACTCAAGCTAATGGATTGCGTGGTTGACCTAGGGAACTCAAATCACCTGCTATGATTCGAGCGGAGCATGTTCAATTGAGTTTAGGAACTGAGTCGGCTAGCATTTTAAAGTTGATCTGGGGTTAGATCACATGTTCACAGCAACTTTTGTGTGGTAAGTACTTTTTCGAAACAATTTTTTTAATTGAATTCAAAAAAGGAATAACTAGTAGATATGAGGGGCAACTATTATAATTCTCAACTCTTTCAATGCAGACACTTCCGGGGTCATTCTGTAGATCATACCTTCCAATAAACAACTCGGTAATTATACTGGAAGACGAAAGCAATTTGAAGTCAAATACATTCCAAAATGGTGTGGACTGAGTGGCGGGTGGAAAAATTTTGCTGTCCGACACAAATTGCACGAACGAGATGTTTTAGTCTTCCATTTAGTTGTGTCTAGCAAATTTAAGGTGACATTTATTTATGATTGACTCGTTTAACATGTCTAGTTGCCTTATTACGTCGAACAAGAAGCTAAGTTAATTAGCACTTCAGCTATTGTTTCTAACATGGCTTTCAAGAATGTGTGATAGAGAGGTTTATCTCATAATATTTTTGAATATGTACGTAATTCGAAGTTCTCTTTGATGTATATATATTGTGCTCCCTTTTATTATATATATATATATATATAGGTGTAGATAGTAAGGGCTAATGATACGTTTGAGGTCGATGAGTATTGGTGCAAAGTCAATGTTAAAGTCTCTGATGAGTATTGGTGCAGAGTCAATGTTAAAGTTTCTGAATGAGTATTGGTGCAGAGTCAATGTTAAAGTTTCTGAATGAGTATTGGTGCAGAGTCAATGTTTTTTGGGACCTTGTCCTTTCTATTTCTTGGTTCTTAACATGTTCCTTTGGGTATACAAGAACATAAATTACTCTATATATGTGCAATGTAAAAGTTTTGAATTTCTAGCTAAGTTTTGGCATCTCCTAAGGTGAAAATCTTGGTTCCGACAACAATGAGGACACACGCAACACTGCTCTTAAGATTAAAAGGATGAAGTACATAAAGTCCTCAGAAACTACGATCCAGAACATAAAGAGGGCATTGCTTGAGCATAAGATGGAGTAATTTGAAAATGAGAGTGAAGAAGTTATTAGTTCTGAATTTTCGGAACGTTCAAATTCCTCTAACCACGCCACCAATCTGTGTAAAGGCCTTGAAACCTTTGAAAAGTTCCACATTATGGTAAACGGCTTGTGTGTGGATTCTAAACTCCATGAAAATATGCGAAAGAAGTATTACGAGCTCTAGTAAGGATGCCATTCTTCATGATGACCTTCTCCCTAGCCTCAGTATTAAGCTGGTCGCTGGTGTAATTAGTGAGCCGTAAATATTGCACGCATGTTCCACAAAATCTTGTAACTTCGCTACCTCTCGAGATGAACTTGAGCAATGGGAAAAGTCATTGAAATCGTTCGAGCTTCTGGGAATGAGCTCCCTCGCTTTGAAGATGAGATAAAGAATCTTGAAGTTAAGTGCGTATAATTGATGGAAGCTTATGAGAAGCTTGGCTGTGATATCGAGAAACTCAAGTCGAAAGCTAAGAGGCAGCATCTCAAATTTCGAAAATTTGGTAAATTCTCCTCGGTAAATAATCTTTATAGCGTAATGTACCTAAAATATGTTTTTTTGTATAAACTTGGGTTCTGCCATACATAGTAAAGGAAAAAAAATAAATAAATAACCTAGGGAAAAGTAACATATAGAAGCAGTGGAGATAATGGAAAGTTTGTCCATGTTTTGAAGTACTAATAGTTATAGTATAAAGAATCTCTGGACTATGGGAAAGTTCCTGGAAAATGATATTCTAACTGGAAAATTAAGTGTAGTCGGTAAATTTAGCATTGATCAAAACATATAAATTTATGTAAGTGGCACATTTCAGTGTGGGAAATGAATGGTGGAAATTGTTACGTAAATGTTTTGACTTTGTTAACTAAAATGAAATTTTTTGTTTTAAGAGTATTTTCTACACTGGGAGTTTTGGGCTTGGAAGAATTTTCTCTGTTAATTAAACTTCTGATATTGTTAAAATGCGCGTAAACCATTAGTTTTTTGTTATATTTTTAAAAAAGTCAAAGAGGAGATATATTAAAATTGATAATTATCAATAAAGTTAGTATGGGACATTAGACTTCCAAGACTACTAAGAAATACTTTTATGAGTATAATAATCAATGGTTGAGTCAAGATTAGAGATAGCCAAAATATTTCCTTTATATAACATGAGATGCAAGTTTTGGTACACAAGATAGTATATTCAACAAAGGCAGCAATCACGTATGTTTTCTTAACATTAAGGTTGGCCATCCTCCACCCTTATCTTAAGGTCAAGGGTTCGACTCATGGGAGTAGGTGGGAGGTTTTTCTTTGTTTGTAGGATTAAAGGAGAGACTTAGACCTCCCTTAATTTAAAAAAAAAAAACATTAAGGTTGGTCAAATTTAAAAATCCAAACTTACGCAAAGTAAGAGTGCTGCATGTAACAAGTGGGCAGCGGTTCGAGTCCCCTCACCCTTTTTCCCTCCCCATTGGTTACTGTGGTACAGTCCAAATATGACAACCACAATTGTGAGTATTAATTGATTCGACTCTAACGTAGGAAATGACTATGAAAATAATGCTATCGAAAAAATTTGAATTCATAACATTTAATATGAAGCAAATACTCACAATTGGACTAAATGTCAATATGTTTTCTATTTCACACAGTGTACCTCTAGGCTAGTAATGTAAAAGTATAAATAAATTGTGCATACGAGGAAAGTTATAAAAATGCAAGGTTGAGAGTGGGTTCTTCACTTCCTTGTGATTAATAATTAGAAGTGTTGTACGTACTGTGCACGTGTATTTCCTTCCTACATTTATCATCAGAGTGCGTTTGGTTGCAAGCATATAATTTGTATAGAAAGAAAATAATTTATAGGCAATTAAATTGCCTAGAATTGAGTTGCATGGAAAATGTCAATTAAATATGTTTGATTGTCTTAATTTTCTACCCAGAAATATTGTAATTTTCTATCTTTTGGTATTTGATAGGCGTTATTTTCTATGAAAATTAGTTGTATTATGGCATTTTTAATGTAGAAAAAATATTGATATTTTTTTACATAATTTTATAGTCATGATAGATCTTGTTTAATTGATCTTGATTAGTATATTTTAAATATTAAATTTTAATTTTTTTTATTTTAAGTTATGGCATTTTTAATGTAGAAAATGGGTAAAACTTTGTCCCTCCCCAAGAAAATGTTTTCAAGGCTTTGGTGGAAAATGAGCTCAATGATGAACAAAGATGAAATTTGACCACCTAGAAAGTTATGGCAATCAAACAAATCAAAAGTGGCAACTTGGTTGAAAAAACCCTATTTTTTATAGAAAATTATGACAATCAAACACACTTAGAGTTATAATTAATATAATGACATACGCAATTTGCTGAGAAAACTTTTTTAAGGTGCTCAAATTTTTTATTTTTATTTTTTTGGACAAAAACAAACCGAAACCACAAGCAAAAAAGAATAAGAAAAAAGCAAAAGAAGCAAACAAGCCGACATACTGAATATTATGAATAAGAGCTGAAATCTCCACAAGGAAGGCTGTACCAATCCTAAGATCAAAACAATATGCACTAATAACAACCCCAATGTAATATCTAAAATCGCCCCCCAATCGCAGCTCTACCTAGGGCACCCTGAGCCATACCGTTCGTATTAAGCTCCACCTAGCTAATTTAAAGAGGAATCCAATGAATTGAACCAGGATAAATAAAGGGGCACAATGGGGACTGCTCTGCACACTAAGACCACGAAGAATAGAAAGATTAAACGCAACCTAACCAATGTGACCCTTAGCAATAATTGAAACCATATACAACTAAGTGAGTCAAGGAAGTTAGTTAATGGTAAAAGGTGAACTAGAAAACACGTATATTATGAGCCTGCCAAATGAAATCCCACGGGTATAGCATCGTCACCCATAACTAAAAAATCGGGGGACAAAATGCCTAGTGATAAACAAATAACTGTATATCCATAACCGTGTCAAATGTCTGAAATAAGACAACAAAGAACCCATAAACAGCTCACCAAGTCTCCATCACAAAAGGGTAGAACGAAAAAATTGTGTTATAGATTCCGAGCCACTTTCACATATAGGACATCTATTGGCCGTAGAGTGACCATACAATTATAATAGGTTCGTAGTGGATGTCTACACCCATGCAATAACTGCCATGAAGGTGGAGATATGTGGAGGGATGTGTGGGACTCACAAGTGACAAACGCAAGAAAGTGGAATAGACGGCCAAAAAAACTGATAAACGCCTCTGAAAAATATGCCACCTATAGAAGAGTAATGCCAAATAAGAGTATGCTCAACATTACGAATCAAACGAAGAACCCTTCAAATATTGTTTACAATATCGGGAAAGTCTCCAACAACTCAACGACAATATCTCACCTCATTCTATATATTATCAATTCAAATTATACACTTCATTCTATATATACATTTCATATCTCTCCGTTATATTCACAACCAATCTCTCTATTTCATACAAGAATTAAACTCCCTACATTTATATTAAAATTCATTTCAATACCCTCCATTTTTTTTGTGTTCAAGGTATATATTTATTTGTGCATTTTATTTATTTATCATTCAACAAATTAATTTATAAGTGGAATTTAATCCCCTCCCACATTTTTTGGTAGCAATGCTTGTTCTTCCAAGATTTAATTAGTGGCTATCCGACTACACTACTTTTATCTCAATCCCTTGAAATTAGTCTCTCAAATTATGATTTAAATACTTATCACATATTGCATATAAAAAAAAATAAAAAATTAAATTATTTTAATAATGAGTAAGTTATATACGAATAGTCAATATGAATGTATATATATTTTTTCCTTATTTATTTAGTATTTAACTTTTATAATTTACATATTCTACATATTATTTTACAGATCATTTTAATTTTATAAGATGAAGCCATTAAGAAAATGTTTGCCAAACAATTTATAAGGCATGTGGATGGAAATGGGTATAGTAATCATCCATTAAGGCAAAGCAACGCACGGCGTAGATCGACACAACACAAAATTAAACCTGAAAATCGTACAACTACGTTGGAACAATACAAAAGTGTAGTTGACAATGAACTCCATGTTTTAAACACCAATATTGAAAAATTAAAAACTGGCAATTATTTCGCAATACGCTCCACACGACACATTGCCAATGAATTATATACCACTTTATCAAAGAATGTTAAGGTAAAATGTTTAATTGATAATGTAGGGTAGTCTGACATTTTCTCACTTCACATGCCAAAATATGATGGTCGCATTGTTGAAACTTGTGTTCGACATTGATGGGATACTACTAAACTTTACAATGGTAACAGGTGGATTCTAGTTTTTACTGCGTTTGATAGTTTTCTACTATACACTTATTTATTAAGTTTATGTTAATAAATAAATTTAATACCTTATTATTGTGTCCATTCCAATACACAATTTCGGTAGCTCCAGTCAACGCTTGGGTTGATCCGCTAATAAGGTGCATGGCATATTTTATTGCTAGATATGTTACTAGGAATGGATCTATTTAGAGTCGCAATTTTTAATAATGTTTTTTTTTTCCTTCGTGTTTAGCGGATGTTTCTTGTTGGGTGGGACTATTTACAACCTCTCATTTTTTTTACTAACACCTCTCATCTCACAAACACCCCCTAAATCTAATTTTTTGATCACTAACACCCACTATTTACCTCTCCTATTTACTTTAAGTAATTTATATAAAGTATATAATTAAAAATATAATTAACCTTAACTAAAATTAATGACACATTTTAAAAATATAATTAACCTTAACTAAAAAAATTAATCTATCAATTTACCCATGGGTAATAAATTAATCTTAAACTCTCTTGATGTGGCGAGAACATATGATATTTACTCTCCTGATGTGGGGAGAGTAAATGGAATAAATTCGGCTAAAGTGAGGAGATAGACTTTTAAACCCACTAAAAAATTTTAAAGTTAAACTCTCTTCATATGGGGAGAACATATGTTATTTACTCTCCTGATGTGGGGAGAGTAAATGGAATAAATTCGGCCAAAGTGGGGAGATAGTGAGATATAAGGGGGGTGTTTTAAAGTGTGATTAATTTATTACCCATGGATAAATTGATAGATTAATTTTTTTACTTTAGAGTAAATACGTTAATTGAGGGAGGTGTTTGTGAGATATAAGGGTGTTGTTTAAAAGTAGATCTATTCAAAATTAAATGGGGGGTGTTAGTGAGATAAATGGAACTTGTAAATAGTCTCACCCTTCTTGTTAGTCTTAGCCTTTTGGCCCTTTTGATTTTCAAAATTTTAAAAATTTTTGACAATGTGCACATTTTTAAGGAGTGGACACATTTGGATGATATTCAGGTGACACTGCGTGTGTTAGGTGATTGAGTCAAACATATTTTTGGCTCAAAGAAATAAATTAATACCAGGAGCGTTTGCTTGTTAATTCAAACAAGGATCTTTTTGTTGTATATATTTTGATAATTAACGAAAATAGATTTTCATATAATTTTTTATTTTGTTCTAAAATTAAACTATGTACTTTTGCCACTACATTCTGTTAATAGTTAAAAATCACATAGGAAAGCAAGGTTTTATACTTTTATGTCCCTCAACCCCTCCCGTTCGAACTTCCCACAACTATTCATCACTATTAAAAATAAAAATAAAAATAAATTAAAAATCACTTGCATCTCAAGTGACTTTTAAATAATTATTTAATAATAAAAAAAATTAAGAAACGAAAAAGAAAATATAAATTAGAGGTACATATAAGTTGACTAAAAAATAACCATATAGTTACCACACATACAAAAATATACACAGTTACCACGAAATTCTCAGCACCTAATTCTAGATTCGAAAATTCTGGTGAAATTGTTTAAGAATAGTTCAGTTTGTAAGCGAGTAACATTTGAATATTTAAAAAGTAGATAGTCTAAACCGTTTTATCCCGTGAGATAGATGCTATTAGCAATCTCAAAGCATTCGAAGAGGCAGCGTAATTGTTTTAAGAAAATTGTGTAATACATAAAATTTGATGTATAATTTCCTTTCTTGAATCCTTAAATCCGCGAACCAAACGGGGCTGGATTTGAGGATTCAGGAAAGAAAAAGAAAATATTTCATTTTCTTTGTTTGTTTAGTACAAATTCTAGAAATACTTTCTTGACAGAGGGAAAGTAGGGGGTAAAATCATTCCTCTCAAAACTTATGAGATTGATTTTCTCTTATGATTTTTTAACATTTATTACAGAAATTTTGGACAACAATACCCCTACTTAAATACTTTTTATGCTTTACCAAACACAAAAATGAAAACTTAACGGGAACTTTAGTTTCGTCCTCCATTAGAAAGGCAAAGGAATTAGTTTCCTCCTCCATTAGAAAGGCAAAGGAATTAATTTTCCTTCTGTAAACTAAACGAGGCCTAAATTTTTTAAATTTTAGATTATTATTTTAATTTTAATATGACATTTTGCAAACAATATATGGACATATTAATTAGGGGTGGCATTTTCAAACCGTAAACCGATTACCGACCGACCGACCGACCAATCTTTAGTTGGTAACCGACCACTCGATTACCGACCTAATTCGGTTGCAGTTGCGATTTACTTTATACATGTTATCGGTTATTATCGACCGAGGGTTATTACCAACCGACTGACCAATAAATAAGTTAGTCATTTTTTAGTACTAAACTGAGTCACCGACCATTATTGATTTTTTTACACAGACACATACTAATTAAGGCATTAAGCTACAGTTGAGTCAATGACTCAGTGGTCAATAATTCATTTGTTGATTTTCTTATTCCCCATTTCCCATTTTCCCCCACTTCGGCTCTCCCTCACAAACCTTCACTTCCTCGGTACTTCGTCCATTGCACTGGCCACACTCCACAGTCCACAAACCCCCACTCCCACTGGCCAGTCCTCCGTTCACAACTTCACACCCCCATTTCACAGCTCACATCGTCTTCACAGTTCTTCCTCAGTTCCTCCGTGGCCACTGGGCACTGGCTTTGTCTCTTACTCTCTCCATCGACTTCACAGTTCTTCGCTTCTTCGGTAAATTAGTGTATTGCTCAGTCATTGTCAATCAAGAGATGGAAGCAAAGAGTGCTGCTTTGTTTGGATTAGACGGGTTAATAATTTTTGTTTTCAGTTAATATTTTTAGTTTTCATACTTTACTTGAGTACTTAGATTCAGCTTTCACACTAAAGTATATATATGGATTCACACGCACATGAAAGCACAAAGCAATTAATTATTACGCACCTTTATTAAATGAAATCTTACATCTTGCATTAAATGGATCACTTGAGCAGTTATAATGCCACTCTTGTGTAGTAATTAGGGGTGGCCTTTATTCAATGAAATCTGTTTTGAGTCTTTGGCAGTGGTCTTTGAGAATTTTGTCAAGTGTGTATAGCAGTTTGCTGGGATTTTCAAAAAATTATCCATATTTAGTAGAAAAATGTACTGATCGGTTTATATAGGATTACCGACCGAACCAACCGATAACTTCAGTTTAACCAACGGTCGGTTTATCGATTATGTCAGTTCGATTTCGGTTTTAAAATATATATACTGATTTGGTCGGTTCGGTTCGCAAACCGACCATGTCGGTTCCGTAACTGAATTAAGTTAAGGTAAGTAATGGATGCACATAGTTTAATTTATATGAGACTACTTTGCTGCTTTGTTACTGACCGATATCAAATTGGTCCAAACAAGATTTGATGTTGGTATTTACTTATTTCAATATCAAAAATCGAAAAACATACTAAAACCGAAAATTACTGATTTTGCTTGGGTTTGTTTTGGTTTAATCTTTTAGAAACTAAAATAGCGAAAATACCAAGAATTAAAATACCGAAAGTACAACAAGAGGAGAGAAAAAAAAAACTTTATTACACTAACTATCTTACTAACAATTAAGACGTATGATATTTTTTGGATAGCATTATTACTAAATCAATGTATAATATTAAAAGTATGCAGTATGATTTTTAAAACAAATATTATATTCTAATAAAGGCATAAAAGTTATAAGTTATATGATATAACTTTAAAATTATTCATAAAACATTATTTGTATTCTTTTATATAAAGAGACCCTAGATATTTAACATTATTTAAGATTATTACGTCCTGAAATTTCTATCTCGGTTGTTTGAAGTTCTGCGTATTATAAATTTTTCAGAAATTTTATTTAGACCTAAAAAATAGCTAGATTGAACCAATTAATATTTTAAAAAACCTAAAATCCCTATTTTACCCCCCTTCTCTTCTTTCATATCAACATATAATATCGTAACCCAAAATAACTTAATCCACCGCCAGAGAGCCGGGATTCCGGCGCAGCTAACATTGTTCAAGCATTTCTATCAATCCAAATTTGTAAAAATTGATCGTAAGACTATCTCATAAAATATAATTGCTTTAACAACCTAAATTATTTAATCATATTTTTATGTTAAAATTGAATTAGAGGTTTTTCATCCCTCAATACCTTAAGCTAATTACCACTGTCACAATCCTATTAGCAACAAACTCCAAAATCAAACCAATTGAAATCAGGAGGGAATGATAATAAATCTCAGATACTAACATTCATTATATATTTCAGCTATTTACAAGCCTTTCAAAAAATAAAAAAGAACTAGTCAAGATAGAGATATATGTACAATATATCAAACCAAAGAAGCAATAAGGTATAATTGGGGATCATATGCAAAACACTTGAAAAATAAAACAGAAGGCCAAAATCTTGTCTAAGCAGAGAAGAACCCATTAATTGCGTGAAGACCAACAAGAGTTTTGGGCTCCAAAACCTTCTTCACAGTCTCCAAATTCTCAATATTGTTGATCAAGTCAGACCCATAATTAAGCCTCTTAGCCAGAAGTGAAACAGAGGAGAATAAATTGATCTCTTCACTACCATCACCGTTCTTTCTTGATTTCTTCACCCTCTTCTCATACTCCTCTGCCACTAACATTGCAATATCTGACATTATTCTCTCTCTCTCTGAAAAACTATTGGTTGATTTTGTATTTTCTCTGTACAATAATTTGAATCTTTGTTTACGATGTAGTTGAATTTGTGGTGTAGAGCTATTTATAGGAAGATCATATTTGAGAGACAAATAAAGTTTTGAGTGAAATACACTTTAGTCACCAAAATTTACCTAAAGTCTCATTTTACTCCATGATGCTTCACTTTTGCCAATTTGACCCGTAAAGTTTTCTTTCCGATTGCAATGTGCCCCAAATTAAATGCCCCCGGTAATTCTTTTGACGGGAAAAACATGTGCCTCGCAGAATCTACCTTCCTAAGGGGCAAACAGAGGGAAAAATTTGTAGCCCAAATTCTCAACTCACTTTGCTCATAAATTGTATATTTCAAGTCCTAATTTTTCACGAACAAAATTGCAATACTAACCTCCGACAGTGGTTTTAAACAAGCCCTCACATTTGGGAATTGAAAGAATTATTTACCTAATGGGTTACAAACCCTTATTTTCCTCTTTTTGCATCTCTGGACAGTAACTCATGTGTGACCGTGACGTGCTTTTTCCATCAAGGAATTAATGATGCTTCAACTTGGGGCCACATTACAACTAAAATGAAACTATAGGGGCTAAATTGATAAAATTTAAACATTATGAACTCATATAAAACTTGGAGTAAACTCTAAGGGAATAAAGTGTATTTGACTCAAATTTTTAAAAAGAGTTAATTAGGTACATTAATGGATAAGGTTTACAGGTGAAATGCATTTGGGTCAGTATTATATCATATATTTTATTAATAATATTATTTTGGGTCGGTGGGAGTTTCCTGGGGGATGAGGTGGTTTTGGACGTGTTTTTGGGATTCTATCTTTAATTCCTATAATGGACTTCGGAATGTACATTGCATATCATCTGCTGATCGTTTAAAATATAAAAAAGTTTCACGTTTCAACCGAACATAATTTATAAGGATAATATTATTTGACAAAATAATTATTTATGTTATTAAAATAATATATAATTTTAAAAATATATAATTCATTAATGACCTTATAATCTAGTAGCATCCTCTCTAATCTTGTATTAAAGAGGTTACAAGTTCAAAATTCATGAACGGGGTATTCGAATTTAATAAAATATTTTATCCACCCTTTGTGGGTGATTGTTGATGATGATGTATATGGTATTATTTATGGCAGGCGACAAAATTCTATATCCAACTTTATATAATTGCATTTGATATGAATGATTAATAATATATATGTATATATATATAATTCAATTCTTAAAATACGTACTACTATACTCTAATAAATATAATATTATTAATTTAATAATATAGCCACTCATTTAAAATTATTATAAGCCTTCATTTGAGTCTTTTTACCTCTTAATTTACTTTTGAGATGTTTTATCGTTTAGAAATTGCTGATATCTTTTTAGGTATTGTTTAAGAATCTTAAAGCATTCACATGAGTAGATATGAGTCGACAAGAATTATTTGGTTAGCGAGTTAGAAATTAATTGGAGTGATAGTTTGTAGCAATGTATGATAGAGTCGAATATTTTTTTACTCCCATATTATCATTAAAGATTTTTTTTTATAATGATGTATTCGATGGTGTACAATATCTATTTCTATATTTGTTTTCTTTTAAATATTTCACTGTTGAATATGTCTTATAGTGATAGAGATCAACATGTTATAATTAATATTTATATCTATATTGTGTCTTACCTCAAGTAATTCTTACATCTACACTTGGGGGCGATACTAGGGGTGGAAAATTGTGCCAAATATGGCATAGTAAACTGTATCATATTGTACCAATGTCAAAATGTATCGAAATTTGGTAATACTACAATACCGCTCGATATTTTATCGTACCGACTTTTTTTAACACGATAGTAATACTTAAAATCATTACCGATAGTACACTGTAACGTACAAAAATATTGGTATTACCACGATATTACCATACAATACCATACCATTACCAATTGTACTATTATGCCAAATACAAAAGTAATACCAATTATCACAACATTTACCAATAATATTTAGATCAAGGGTCAAGATTTGAGTTAACAAATGTTTCACTTTCACACAAACTTAGGGTTTCATAATCTCACTCATATTCCTCTTTTCTTTTTTATAAATCTAAAACCGCCACATATCCACTGCGGCACTACCACTCCACAACTGCCATACACAATATCTAATGTCAATCACTTCATCCACCCATCATCTTTCTAATTCTACAAGGCCCATCTCAAGACTTTTATCCGTTTGATGTTAATTATCTCTATTTCTATCTTTCTCTTATACTCTCTTTTTCATCATCATACATTCATATGTATCAATTATTTGCGCTCTTTCTTATTATTCACTTTCAGTTCTTTTTTTTGCTATATCATGCACACTCATAATGATAAATTAGCAGTTTGCAATGGTCAAATAAACAACATATCCACCAATCATTCGTCTTCCTTTAATCAATCAAGGGCTAATCATATTAAGCTTAAATATCAAGTATTTATTTGAAAAAAATTTAATCGTGTTAAACTTCAGTTATTTGGCTTTCAAATATTTGATAGATGTGTATGTGTTGATTATAATTTATAATATAATAATATTTATACATAGTTTAGTATTCTTGGAACAATCGATTACAAAAACTTAAAAATAACTTAATTATTTTGTTTTAACAAAAAATACTCACTTATGACCGTCCAGTTTTAGTTTTTTTTTATTAAGAATTCATTTTTTGATAATGTATCGTACCGTACCAATATTTGGATATGTCGAACTCTAGTATACCAAAAATTTGGTATGAAAATGGTAATGAATTTCGACGTACCAAATTTTTAATATGATACACGATACACTCAATATAGTATGATATTGTAATAAAGCCACCCCTAGGCGATACTAACTTTTAATGAATTCCTATAAATTTTAGACATAATCTAATGATCTATCATACTAAATAAATTTTATTTTTGTAAAATTGTTATTTTTGTCAAAAAATAGTACGATAAAAGCGGATTATTAACTTGAGACAAAAGAGTAATAGGTAGATAGAATTTTAAATTAGTATTTTCTTTAAAAGTACTGCAATTAATGTATTTTAAAAATAGCTTAAAATGAACTTAATTTCTAGGAAATTCTTTTTAAAGTTAATTTTTATTGCTCGACGAAATTCTTTATCACACTTTTATAGTTCATACACGTGACGAACAAATGTAAAGAATATCATTTGAGAGAGAGAGAGAGAGAGAGAAGGAAAACACTTTTGGTTTGCTAAACCAAACAGACCGCAGTTCGTGGTTTGGTTAAATAAATATAAAGAATTGTTAGTTCCCAAACTAAATATAATGTATAACATTTTTTCGATTATTATTTAATATATATATATATATATATATATATATATATATATATTCGCTAAATTAATAAACTTTTCTTGGTCATAGGGCTATTAATTGATAAACGAATGAAAACGGAGCTTGAATGCTGCATAACGTAAATGAGGAGCTTCATATTTCTAATATTTTATTTCTTTTGGAGGACATTAATTTGAGGTTTACGTTGTGAGTTCGAGCATTGCTGGGTAGGAATATTTTGCTATCGAGTAGCAAACAATTAAGATAGCAGACGAAATTAATGACTTTGGGAAAGAAAATCTCTATTTGAATAGGACCTTGTTCTTTTTTGAATTACGATAGTAATTAATGTGTCTAATTCAAAAATCGACTGATTAAACTGAACCGAATAATTAAGATCGTATACAAAAAATTAATTTGTGTGCATATAACATCGTATGAAACGAGTAATTAAGATCACACATTATGTTCAATTAATATCGTAGTTCATCAATCAAACATTCATTAAATTGTCTCAAAAGTAAGCCAATAGTGTTTAGAAATTAATTTCTTTACGCTAACTTCTATTTTCTGTCTTCCATTTTGGAAAATATCAATAATTAATTTTGTTTAACTTATTTGCCTCCCCTCCAACAAGATAGGTAGATGAGTAGAATATTAATGTGAAATAAAATTATCCGTCTTCTTTAAACAAAAAATTCTTTGATGGCATAGCATGGCATTTCCCTATCATTAATACTATATTATTTTTGACACTTTTCATCTTCTATTTTTTCTGTTTCAAATTCTAACTTAATTATGCACATATTTCTTATTTTTCTTATTCTAACCCGTGTGCCATTTATCTGAATTCTTAAACCCTGAGCTTCTGCTGCCTCTCACTGTTTTGAGCTAATTTAGGGACTATTTTGAGCAACTATTTCATTAAATAAGATATAAAAAAATCAAATAAAACTAAAACTAAACTGAAATCGAATCGAAAAATTTAGGTTTGGTTTAAATTTTGAAAATTTTAAAATTAAAACCGAATTGAACTTTTAAATTCAAATTAAGTTTAAATTCTTTAATTTTTATCCCGACTAAACTCGAAAACTCTAATTGATATAAGGAGACTAGAATGGTAGGATAAAAATCTAGTGCTACTTATAATTATTGTTATTACAAATAAAGTTTGCTTCTCCTTTTGTTTTTGTTTAAAAGACAAAATGAAGGAAAAAACAAAGGAAAACATAGCCTACTAGAGTAGGCGGCGGCCCACCATTTCTCGCGCCAAGAGTATATGGTGAGGGACTGAGTGGCCAAAGTTTTCTTAAAACCGCTAAAACATCTCCCGTTTCATAAGCAACGGACTTCTTTCCTTTTCTTAGAAATTATAGCATAGATTAAGAAAATTAACACTCCCTCCATCCTAAATTAATGATTCTTCTTTTTATTTTTAAATATCTTAAAATAAATGTCCATTTTTTATAAAAAAAAAATGAGTTTAGAGGACTTCTTCCATAATTTTATACACCAAAAAGATATAATATATTAACTTAATAAATAAAAGATTTTTTCATATTAAATTTTGGTTGTAAGGACAATTTTGATTTTTAAGTTAGTTATAAGTATTTTGTCTTTTATAAATTAAATAATTTAAGAGTTTTAAAATGTCTAAATTACCCTTCCTTTTTTCAACTCTTAATTCATATCCCGCGTAGAACAGGGACGGCATAGAACAGGGAGAGAGGCAACGATCGAAAAGCAACTACTATTGAAAAGAGGCAAGCATCTTAGATTGACGGAATTAACGAAGAAAAGGAGAATGAATCAATTAGCTTTGTGGATGTTGAAGCATTATTTAGGTATAGTTTTTTCTTCATGTTTTTAGGTGTGATTTTGCTTCATTTTGATTGATTCTATCTTATATTTGGAGAATTTGATGGAATAGTGATTGAATGTTTATATTTTTATAGGTTATTTTAGCATGATTTCAATGAATTCATGTTTTGCTCTGTTTTCATTTTTTTTTCCAACTATAGAAAAATTGCAAAAGTGCTTTTGTAGTTTTTCAGTTTTGATGATATATTTAGATTATGGAGAACTATCTTGCGATTTGTGTAAAACTTGTAGAAATATTAAATCATTTTGGTTGTTTTTAACTTATAATTTGAAGGATTTGATCAAATAATGGCTGAATGTTTATGCTTTTAAAAGTTATTTAGTATATTGTAATCAATCTGTGTATTACTTTGTTTTTTCTTTTCTTTCCTCCTTTGTGCAAGAAAATTACAAAAGTGGATTTGCAGTTTTTTAGTTTTGATCTACGTATTTTTAAATGTAGTGTTTTTGCACTTTCCTCTATTTTCCTTTTTTTCTTTCATCATTTGTGCATAAAAATTGCAAAAGTGAATTTGCAGTTTTTCAGTTTTGATCTTAGATGTTTTAAGTGTTGTATTTTTGCACTTGATTCTAATATTGTAGGTTTTGGTTAGTTTAAATGAGTGATTTCATTTGTGAAGGAATAAAATACATGTTTTTTATGCAATATATTGGTTCTAAGTTTTTATGTCTCATTTTTTAGGGATCTTGATAGAGGCATTATAGGCGTGGTTTATTATAATGGTTGTTCCTTTGGAATTTAATTCGACTGTTTCTTGATATTAGTGTTGAAGAACTAAAACATTTGGCGATAATGATTTTCGTGATTATTACCTTTGATATTTGAGGAATAACTTCAGTTCTTGTTTTCCATTGAAGTATAAAAAATGAAAATTAGCTTTGAGTTTGTTTACTAATTGTGCATATGCTCGTTCGCTTGACGAGTTTCAAAATGTGTACGATGACCTTAAGACATTTGCGAAGAATGTTACGGAAGATTTCTTTAGGGGCGCACCACTTGATCATTGGGTTAATGTGTTTTTTTTAGGAAGAAGATATGGTGTTATGTGTTTTAATATGGCCAAAAATTATAACTCGTGGGTTGTAAATGAACAGAATCTTCCTATAATAACAATGCTAGATGGAATTCGTGTGAAAATAATTAAGCAAATGTCAGATAGACATGAAATGTTGAGGAATTAAAAAACTATCTTGTGTCCGGAGGTTGAAAAATGGTTGAAGGATAAAGTTAAAGAGAATTCGACATAGAGGGTTGTCAAATCATCTGATTTCATCTTTGAAGTTATAGAGAAAAAGTCTTATCGCGTAAATCTTTCGACATGGAAGTGTGGTTGTAAACTTGTAATTCATAGCGGATTGATGGCTTTCCATGTTCACATGCCGTTTTGTGTATTTTGGTAGATAGGAAGGTTGTTTATGACTATTGCGATCATTGCTTCTTTACGTGTAACTTTCAGAGCTCTTATGCTTATGCAATTTATCCAAATGCCAATTTCTGATCATCTTACTAATGTCTTGGATGTATTGAAAATTTTATCTCCTGATTGTAAAACTCAACCCGATTGTCCTAAAAAGAATTGAATTGAGAGCACCGATTCAAGTACAAAAAAGAAGCGAAAATGTGGAAGGTGTAACCGTTATGCATATCACAACAACAAAACATGCACTGCACCTATTGTTTAGATTTTACTGCGGCATAATATAGTTACATTTAGTCAATATTTTGGAATTTAAATTCTTAGTATGATGGTATTTGAGAATTTTTTCGGATTCATTTAGTTTTAATTTTAAACGAATGCAATGTTGATTTTGATATATGAATGAAGATGTTTTTCTATTTTTGTGAAATAAATAATATCAGGACATTGTTATTCTTTGCAAGTTGTTTATTTGAATGCGAATGACTTTAATTATCTATGTTAAATTACACTCGAATTTAGTGCAAAAGGGTTTTTGCACTGAATTCTTCTGAAAATGGCTTGCAAATTTACTGCAAAACTGTTTTTACACTGAATTATTTCTAATAAGTTCATGCGAATTTAGTGCAAAATTGTTTTTGCATTGAATTCATTTTGATAAGTTGTATTTAAGGCAAAATTGTTTTTGCACTGAATTATCTATGGGAATTACACGCAGATTCAGTGCAAAAGTATTTTTGCACTAAAGTATTTCTGAAAATTGCACATGATTGAGATGGATTAGAGATCGAGCAGTGCACATCGAGTGAGAATAGTGGGAGTTATAGGAAATATGGCACGATTGTAATTATGTGAACAGGAAAGGGTTATTTCTTATTTTGGCTTAATTTTATTATGGACACATGTCATAATTATATTGATTGTCTTTATTTTACAATAAAAAAGTAAGGTGTCATCTCTATGATTTTAATTATAAAAGAAGCCTTTTAAACCCATTGCCTCTTCCATAAAAGATAAATGCATACCTATTTTGTTCTTTTGTACTTTCACTTTTCAAGAAAAAGTTTTGAATAAAGAAAAGGGTGAAAAGAGAAAGTCAATGTAAATTAAGCAAAAAGTACAATAATGATGTTGAGTCCTTAATAAGTTGAATTTCCTAAAAATGAAAAGCAATTTAGGGCGAAGGGAGTATTAATATATAAGTTTGAACATGTAACATTAGTATAAGAAATATAGGCTGTTATATCTTCATTAATATTTTAAAAATATCTATTCATATGTGAGAAATTAGTAAATATTATATTATACATGTATCGAGTGTACCACCGAATCTAATTTTGATAAAGTAGTACACGGATACACTTGATACTCAATTACAAATAGAATAGAGGAAATACACTGAAATTTCCTACCGTTCGATTGTGACAACGCCGATGGAAAGTCACCTCCTTTTTGACTACTACTCAGATGAGACTAAAAAATGAATTTGACTATAGTGATATTTTTTTCTATCCATAAAATTAGTTGAGAACTAAACATATCAAATAAATCATAAATGACTTCAATCAGTGTTATAATCCTCTTAAAAATCGAATGTATCACAAAACCAGGAACCCTTGCATAGACAAGTGGTGTGGGTGCGCACATGGGTGGTTAATCAGATATTGGACATGTGTGGTCTTTCACATGTACTCTCTTTTTTCTCTTCTTTTCTTTTTCTTTTAAGATGAATGAATGATGACAAAAACTAATGCATATTATCTATGAAATTGAAAATACGTACTTACATTATAAATTAACAAACCCTCTAAAAAAATTATTCCTCTTTGAAAGTAAAAAAAAAATAGTCCATTTTACGTGTTAAACAAACAAGTTTTAACATAAAACTTGGTGGTGATAATGATCATTCTACACATAATTTCAATAATAAATTTAATTGAAAATGTTGTAATGAAAAATTGATATATACGTTCAATTTTGGCCATTGAAATTTTAAAGGATCATTTTACTAAGTTTTAAGGCCTCGTTTGGTTCGCAAATTTGAGCATTCAAGAAAGGAAAGTCTTTCATTTCCTTTATTTAGTAAGCACAATCTCCATAAACACTTTCTTGACGGAAAGGAAAAGTAGGGGATATAGTCATTCTTCTCAAAACCTATGGGATTGATTTTCTCTTGTTATTTCCCAGCAATTATAACAAAAATTTGGACAATAATACACTACCTAAATACTTTCCATACTTTACCAAACACAAGAAAGAAAACTTTATAGGTACTTTAGTTTTCCACCCCTATAGAAAAGAGACCTAAATTGAATCTTCTGATAAAATTTGGCGGAGATGATCTATTGAATATAAAAATCATATCCTCTAAGTTCATGAAAAAACTTGTCCATTTAATTATTAAAATGGATGGTTTTTTTTTCGTAAGAGAAGATTGTTTTCTTTAGAGCCTGCCCATGTAAAATAAATCATTATTCCCTTCATGAAGCACTAGTATAGGTAAAAAAGCCCAATCCAAGTTTCCTTCCTCCTACTTAGTCGGCTAGGTTATGGTTCGGGCTTCGAAGAAGCAGTGAGCTTCCCATAACAAAATATTAGCGGGGGTAGTAAAGCCCAAACCAGGTTTTCCCTTATTCAATTGTAACAAGAGAGAATGAAAGATCCTTGTGTATCACGAGTATTCGGATATTGTGACCCTACTTCCGAGTTATAAGGGCCTTTACCCCCGGAGACTAAAGGAGAAGTTGGCAACTCCCCAATCATTACGCCCCTTGATTGATGCAAGTTAGAGGATTAAGAGGACCATCGCCAACAGGATCCTCTTAGATGACAAAAAGGATCATAAATCCTTTTAGGAGAGTGATTCTTTTTTTTTTGTTCTTTAAAAAATGAAGTCTAAGGTGGCGTTTAGTAAAAAAAACTGAAAATTGAAAAGGTTGTTTGTTTAGTTCTGAAAATTGTATCTAAAAAAATGTTATTTGTTTGAATAAAACACATCTCAAAATTGAATTTTTTTTAGTATGACAATTTTGCCCTAAATGTTGTGGCCAATTTCTATTTCTACCCATCCTTCGTTTCTCTCCTACATCAACAAGACATTAGTGATCTAACCCTAACTTAACCTTAACCCATATTTCGAATTTATGGACCACAGGTGAGATATTAGTCCATATATATATATACAGTCCGGCTATTAAGAGGGACTCCCTTACACTATTCGTGTGGGATGGATATACTACTTCTATAACCAAACAGATGCAATCCCTATTAAAAAAAGAAAAACACGCGTAAAAATCCCCTCCCAGTCTCCCACCCGTTCAATTCGTCTCTCTCTCTTTAGATAGCTGCATGAATATCCCATCCCCCTTGTTCAATTCGTCTCTCTCTCTCTAGACAACAGCTGCGTAAATATCCTCTACCCCCATGTTTAATTCATTTATCTCTCCCTCTAGACAACAGCTTCCTCGTCTTTCTCTCTCTCTAAACGAGGGCTTTCCTCCATACACACCCTTCCCTCCCACACAAATTGCCGGCCTCACCCTTCTACCCCACGCAAATCATCAGGTTTGTTTACATGCTAGAACCCTCTCCTCACGTAATTTATCCTCCTCTTACGCACGCACCAAACCCTTTCCTCACGTAAATTGTATTAATATAATGCTTTATATTGATAATAATTATTATTATCAACAAACTGATCCTTCAAGTTCAATGTCTATATTCTTAATTTTCCAAATTGAAGGTAACAGTATAAACTCCTCACGTAATTTATCCTCCTCTTACGCACACACTAAACCCTTTCCTCACGTAAATTATATCAATATAAACTTTACATTGATAATAATAATTATTATCAACAAACTGATCCTTCAAGTTCAATGTCTAAATTCTTAATTTTCTAAATTGAAGGTAACGTAGACCAAAAAAAAAACTACAATCGTGGAGATTAAGTAACACTATAAATTTTTAACCAATATCTTTTTTGCTAATTGTTTATAATGTTAAAATAAAATTAGGTATTTGATTTTTGAAATATATTTTATACTAATTTTTGCCTATTTGGATTAGGTCTTTGATTTTAGTTGTGGAGATGGATAAAGAAGGTTTTAGTGAAGGAGCAAATACTGATTTTTGTGTTAATTCGGAAGATAATATAAACCTTGAAGGAGAAACGACCCATGAGCTAAAAACTACAGTCGATTCATTTGGTAATTACAATCCTCATGTAAGTGATGAAGTTAAGCCGATAAAAGGACAAGAATTTTGAACATTAGTCGACGCTCAAAAGTTCTATAATGCATATGCTAAAGAAGCTTGTTTTAGTATTAGAAATCATTCTTCAAAAAAGAGGAAGGGAACTGATGAGATTATAAAGAAGGAATTTGTGTGTTTCAAGCAAGGAAAAGGTGAAAGATTTGCTAATGTAGATGCAAAAAGGCCTCGAGGACAATTAAAAGATGGTTGTAATGCTAAATTAGTGGTCGTAAAAACAAAAACGGGTTCTTTTGTTGTGAGTATATTTAAAGAGGGGCACAACCACCCGTTATCAACCCTGAGAAAAACTCATCTCCTACGGTCTCATCGTCAAGTTTCAGATGCGGCAAAATGCTTGACTCAACAATTCTCTATGGTCAATATACCCTCACATCAACAATATACTTTGCTTCAAGTACAATCAGAAGGGATTGAAAAGTACAATCAGAAGGGGCATGATGGGGATATGTTGGGTATTTTAAATTAGAAAAATTCCTTTTTTTTTAAGATTGAAATGTACTCGGGTGCACACAAAAGGATTGATATATAACCATCGTTATGGGAAACACAAAATGGGAGCTTAAATAACGAGCTAGGCTTTTGAGTGGCTATTTAACCAAAGAAATGCCGGGTGATTATCACCGATCAAGACCCAGCATAACAAAGGCCATTCCTCTAGCCCTTCCAAATACGGATTTAGATAGGTGGTTCTTTATATAGTAGTTTTTTTTTCTTTAGATAGGTATAAATTTTTTTTTCTTTAGGTAGGTATAACTTTTTTTTTCTTAAAATAGGTATATATTTTTTTCTTTAGATAAGTATATATATTTTTTCTTTTGATAGGGTTTTTTTCCTTCTTCTTTAGATAAGTATATTTTGTTTTCTTTATATAGTTATATTTTTTTTTCTTTAGATAGGTATAATGTTTTTTACTTTAGATAAGTATAATCTTTTCATACTAGTTCTTCTCGTGCATTTTTCACAGGTATTGTAGTTGGCACATTTGTATGAAATTTTCAGAGAAAATTGATGCAAACAAATACACGTTATACTATATTGAGTTTGCAGATTGTATATGGAATTCTGAGAGTTGTGAAGAGTTTGAATTGAAGTGGACGGGACTTGTTGCGAAAAGTGGATTAAAGGACAATAAGTGGTTGAACGATATGTATGACATTATGTTTAAATGGATTCCAGCGTATGTTAATCATGTTTTCTCGGCCAACATGTCAAGTAGCCAAAGTGCAGAGAGTAGTCATGCATTTTTTAAGAAATATATCGGTAAAAGCAACTCTTTGGTTGATTTTATGATGCAATTTGGTAGAGGACTTGTGAAACAACGTCATCAAGAATTGATTGCCGATAATAAAGATATAATTGAGAAGCCTAAAGTGAAAATGAATCATGATTTTTTGGAACATATGGTTGAACTTTATACCCGTGAAATGTATTACAAATTTAAGGATGAGCTGTGGGTCTGCTTGAAGTATAAATTTGTGCTTATTAAGGAAACATAGAATGAATAAATGTTTAGTGTTCAAAAAAAGGATGCGGAAACTAGTAGAATCCGTGAGATTCTTTATAATAGGCACTTGGATTTCGCTTCTTGCAGTTTTAGGAAATTTGAGAGCTCTGGCATCCCATGTAGGCATATCTTAAGTTATTTAATCAAATTTCATGATTTCATTAAGTTGCCCGAACACTACATTTTAAAAAGATGGACCAAGGAAGCAAAAGTTGGGACAGTGATTGATGATGGTGGGTTGCATATAAATGATGACAAAGAATATATCATGAAGCGAAGCCAATTAGTGAAAGCTTCTTTGGATGTTGTTGACACGCCCCTCACTTGTGAAGAAGCAACAAAGATTTTAATGATGGTTTACGAAATATTCGTTAGAAAATTAATGCTTTGGGTTGTAGTGAAAAATATAACCTTTTAGGCAGTTGTGCTACAAGTGGGAATGCTTTGGGTAATTATGAGCATGTTTATAACGAACCGAATCAAGTCCGAGTGAAGGGATGTGGAAAAAGGCTTAAGGGAGGAAAAGAAAAAGCACTAATAAAAGCCAAGAAACATAAAGCTAGACGGTGCCATGGGTGTGGTAAACTTGGTCAAGCTCATGATAAAATAAATTGTCCGTCACTTTTAAACCCGTAAGGATATATTATTATTGTTTTTGTTCTTTTTCTTTTCATCTTTAAAATAATGAATCCAATACATATTAAGTAATATTATTTTTTGATTTGATAGGTTCTGTTCAAGCAACAAAGATGCACATTTATTTGAAGAGAATGGGTCATCTAGCGAAGACGGGGATGAAGAAGATATAGATTGTGAAGATTGACTTTTATTATTTAATTTTAGTTTATAGCTTAACTATGTAAGCATGCAGGCTTATTTTGAATATTGCATTTTTCTAGTATAACTATGTAAGAATAGTCTAAACTTGAATATTTATAGTTTCTAGGTAGTTTGACTACGTAAGCATTCATTGGTTTTAAATATTTAATTTTCTAGATTCTATGTAATAATGGTTGGATAGCGAATCAAATTTTTATGTCATTTTGTTGTAGTTCACTTTTGATTGTGTCTATTATGGCAGTTCTCTTTTCATTTGTATGATATTTTCACCATTGTACATTCAATTAAAAAACAAAAATAAATACAATGAAAGTCATTACACTTACTAATTCAAATCACAAAGATTGCAATTTCAATTAAGTTTGCAAACACTTGGTATTTTAAGTCACAAAAACAAATACACCAAAAGTCATTACAACACTACATTATATCTCTTTATATTGTCATCACGTACATAGAATACTTACTACCTACAGTACATATCAAACAAATACAAAAATGGTCACAAAGATAGGTAATAGCCAATCATTCATCTCATGTTTGCCTTCTTCTTAGAACGGCTGATTTGCATAAATGATTAAGCATGTTGGCTATTGATCGAACCATGTCAGCATGTGGAGTCTTTTGGCCTATTTGTTTTGTGAGGTGGTTGATTGCCAAAAGTAGTCATACTAGCAAGATTAAAAATAAAGTAAATGCGGCATGCTCCAGCTCATAAGATGAATCGCAAATTATCCCGTCTAGAACTTTCACAAATAATTGAGAATCATATAAGGGCTACCATTTCCCCCTGCGTGGAAAAGAAATACAAGAGAGTCAAATACCATTCTCCCTTAGCTGGAAAAGTAAGCTAGAATATGTTTATAATAAAAAACAAAAAGAAAAAGTAACAAGGTTATAGAATGTTAAGAATTAAGACTTGGGAATATGTAGAAAACTGGGAAATGAAAGAGTTATCAAACAAGATACAAGCCATGTTAAAAATCCACTAAGAGCAAGCATATAATAATCTTGATAAAATATATAGATATAATCACATGGGAAAAGTAGACTCTTGATTTGGAAAAGATTTAGATTGTTGTATCTTATTTAACTCTCAATTTAATATTTCTTTTTTTTAATAAAAGAAAAACAATATTTTATCAGTCATTTGACAATGATAGAATTGGTAGCATCACTTCAACAACTCAGAAAAATCAAGGATACATTTGGCATACTACAATTTACAAAAGGTAATAAGAATAACTAAAGGAAAGGGAGTTGGAGATATTTACTTAAAAGAAAACATAAAACAAGACCTGCAATTGAGCTGCGTAAGAGAAGTAATTAAAAGGTAGGATTGGATCATCAACCAAGTGCATTGCAACAAGTCCCCAGATTCCAGTGACTGAGTCAAGAAAAATCAATATCAATTCAGTATATATTTAACATGCATAGTGATATCATATCAGCACAGTAAAATAACATCAACACAAAAAGTAAATTCCACTTTCTTTCTTGGGAACTGCCATAGTTGCTTCACTCTGTTTTGTTAAAATTCCAAATCTAACTAGATTTTTTTACACATAGTGCATGTGCTTTTCCATAATATATCATTTCAAAAAAGCATGCTATAATACTAAGAGCAAGCATCTAATACTCTTGATAAAATAAACTCAAAGCACTAACTCATAATTTTTGGGATGTAGAATATCAAAGCACTAACTCAAAATTTTGGCAATCAAATACACACCTAACTTACTTCATTATATAATTTCAAATAATAAAAACATTGAGGAAGGAACAAGTCATAACAATAGATTTTTCTTTTGGCAATTACCCCTGTTTATTAATATTTGGTATTCACTATGGTAAATGGTAATCGAGCTGCAAGATGTGCATATGTATATGTTTAAACAGTAAACACAAGTTTCTTTAATAACTTAGCTACATGCTTTCTATTCAGTTTGGCCACAAACTCATGTTTTCTTTAATAACTTATTATTCAATTCCACTGAATAAAAAAATCATGTAGAAACAATATCCTCAACTATCAAAAAACAAATACCCAATATCATCAACTATTAAATATCAAATACCCAATAACAAGGTTCTCAAATATCAATTACATAATAACCTCAACTATATAAGATATTATAAATTGGAAAGAGAAAATTAATAGTGTATAATACAGAAATTATTTACCTTCAAGACCCAAAAGAGAAAATTAGGGAGAATTAGGGCTTTGGAGGTGGCGATGGGCAGTGCCGGATAAGGGATGCCGGCGTTGAAGAGGGACAGTGAAAGAAGGAGGTCTTCAATTTGGGGGAGGGGATTTTGCTGTGTATATACCAGAGAAAGTGTGTGTGTGTGTGTGTGTGTGAGAGAGATAGAGATAGATATATACATATATATATATAGAGATAGAGGAGTAGACGCCGATGGAGAGGGAGACCAGTGATTACGTGATGGAAGGGTGTGTATTTACGTGTGCATCGTCTAGAGAGAGAGAGACGAATTAAGCTTGGGGGAAGCGTGTGTATTTGCGTTGCATCGTAGAGAGAGAGAGATAGAAAGACGAATTGAGATTGGGGAAGAGGGGATTTCTACGCGTGTTTTTCTTTTTTTAATGGGGATTGCATCTGTTTAGTTATATGAGTAGTATATCCATTCCACACGAATAGTGTAAGGAGTCCTCTTAATAACCGGACTGTATATATATATAATATGTATGTATAGGTTCCTTTATGTGCATGTGTGTGTATGAGAGAGAGATTTTACCTGAAGAGAGAGCAGCGGTGTCTAGACATGGAGTAGAGACTAGCGGCTCTCAAAGTGAACAAGTGAGGAAGTGAGGAGACCAGATGTGTTTTGTGATATGATAGCTGTGTAATTCTTCTAAAAGAGTGGGGCAAGATGGACAATTTGCATTCATTAAAATTAAGTTTCAGATTTAAGTGGCAAAGTTGCCACTTAAAATTTTGGATGAAAATTTTAAGTTTTAAGTAGTAAAAATTAAGTGGACACTTAATTTTTTGGGTTAGTGAACAACTTTTTAAACCACTTAAATCTAAAAATTTTAAGTTTTTAAATTTAAGTGGCAAGTGAACAACACCTAAGTCTAAGTGGATGCCTCACCTTAGGTCTCAACAATGGGTCGGGCTAAGCCTACTCGACCGGGGCTTTTAAGGCCCACTGGCTTTTTCGGTTGGGACTCAAAAGGCTTTGACCGGTCAACAGTCTGGGCTAGCCCTAAAAGTTGAAAGTATGCTCATAACTTGCCCATGGGCTTACTCAAACAGGTAATTTTAGGGCCGGGCCGGACTTAATAAGTCGGTCAAATGAGCTTTTTTCAAAAGAAAATAAATGTTAAAAATATTTAAAAATTCATTTTTATACATATTAAAGAAAAATAAACCATTTTTGTTAGTATTGTAATGAATATCATAAATTGATATATTATTTAATTATGGATTAATATTCTATCAATATAAAGGTATACATTCCAACTACGATATGATTAAATGCAATTTATTCATTTACTTTAACATTATAAAATTTTATTTAGTGATACTTTATAATTAATTATCTTTTGTTCATTAATGTCACTTTTTGAAATGTTAAAATACAAATGTGAATGATTTTTAACTATATATATTATGTTTAAGTAATATATATATATATATATATAAATACATCATTGATCAGCTTATTGCATAGGTTTTGGGTAGGGCCTAAAAAGTTTCGGGTTAGGTTGGCTTAAAAATTAAACATCTACCCATGGCTAACCCTATTGGGTGGGCCGCCCAAAAATCCGTTGACTAGTCAAATGGACTTGATTGGGTCAGGTTTCGGGCTACTGGACTATTTGATGAGGCCTACCTCATCCCCACCCAAAAAAAAAAAAAAAAAAAAAAAGGAGTGTGATAAGACTCGAACTTGGGCTCTTCACCCATGTTTGAGTGGCAGCCTCTCCTAACTAGCCCACTTTGCTTGATTTGTGGCTCTTATGCCTTACGCTAACAAGTGTTCAACTCATAATGCAAATCTAAATGACACAAAACTGGTGGGAATCAAGAAATGAAATCCACCAAATGCAACCTACAAGAAAAATGGACCACTCTACCCAATTAGTTTTGAGTTAAATGCTCTGAACTCTAACATGCTAGGCCCAACAACCACACGAGCCCTATGTCACCCCATATAACAAGTTTGTGTTACGCTTAAAATTACACTACACGTGAGGAGGCGTGTTGAGATTAAAAATCTCACATCTAGAAATGAGATCCTCTAAAGTAATATATAAAAATATGGAACACTTCCACCCATTGCTAAATAATTTTGGGTTAGATACTTCAAACTCTAATAAAAACGAACTATTCACCAATCACCACCCTTTAAACATGCAACTATATATGAGTCAAACCAAGTCTTTCTCCCCTTACTTTCTCATCTCCAAAAAACCAAATTATTTGATGGAGAATGATCGTATAACTTACAACAACATACACACACTGTTAATAAAAAGGAAAACTATTATCAGTAAATTCAAATTATTGATATACCAACCAGCTTTTTTTCCTTTTCTTCTTTACAAAGAGGAAAAGAGAAGTGCAATGATAGCAGTTATGTATTTTCTTGTCATCAACAGGTTATATGAACACAAATGAACATTTGGTGCATTTTAAGATTCTTCTTATTCTGTCGACGAATAAGAGTTTCCTTTGCGGGTGAATTAGACTTGAAGCCAGGTTAAAAAAGGGCCTATAGAGAGTCGGTCCAATCCATCTCTGCATAGTGCATTTCCCGCTGAATTACTTCAAAAATTATCAAAGGAGCCCAAGTGTCTTCAGTTGCTGAATATGCTCCGGTGAGAGTGGTGGGGGTGACCAATCGGATCCGTTCATCTCACCATCAACATCCTCGACCACGTATTCCTAATGAAGCCGTCAAAGCAATCGAAATAAATTAGTGTATCTTTAACAAAGTTGATATCAAATTAGATGAGGAATTTATAATGATACAACAATGTGCACTTCTCATACAAATTTAATATTAATGTAGAAAAGGAATGTACAATCATGCATCTCAAATTAAAAGCCACACTTTCTTTTTCAGGATGTCTCCAATTAAGACTCCTATTTCCTTTTTAGGACATAATCAGTGGTTAAAATTAGTGTTTTTTCAAATGTACCAAAGACAAAGTGGGACTATTAATTTGAGAGTTACTAATTATTAGAAGGTTTAATGCATAATGAAATCTTATTTTCTCATGCGATACTTGGAGAATATAACTTCCAAAAAATTCAGAGCACTCAAATCGTACACTAGACTAAAACATGGTTTTTGAATGGTTTGGCACCATACAAGGGTGTGTTTTATACACTGTTTTCAATGGAATATTGCCAAGATCCATATTTTCCATCTTTACTGGTGCTCGATCTCTTCAACTTCAAGGGAATCAAATCTTGTTCTAACCTAATATTTCCCATTAAGAAGGAATCCAAAAACCACCTCCTGCTAAGTTTTTCATTTTCATAGAAAAAGCTTAGTCAAACATTTCCAGGAATTCAATTTTTTGTTAGCAACGAATAATAAAAACATAACGATTAAAGCAACGAAGGATTCAGACTTACCTTTGTTAGCATTCTTTTTGCCAGTATATGATAATGTCGCTGCCAAATCCTTTGACCAACCATTGTAGCCACCAGCACACTGTAGAATATTCCGATAACAGTAAATAGTCCGAGCACAACCAAAGCCATTATAAACAATAAGGGTAATCCAGCTTCACCGGCACCTCCTAAGCAACCACATTCACCTGCAGCACTAGCACAACTTTCAAAGCATGTGGTACAATCAGTCCACATACAAAGAGTGCCTGGCAAATGGCAGTCTGCGCACATTCTGCAAATACGATAGACATTATGCAATACATATATCAGCCAATTATACAAATTCCAAATATTCACATGCCCTTGTATTAAAAAAGAATATGAACCAACAATAATAACCCACAAATTTCTCAATTTTTTTTTAGTTTGTAAATTAGATATTAAGGGCCAGCCTGGTTTGGGGATGAAATAGACATTTCGGTCATATAATCATAAGATTTTAAACAAGTTTCATTGCCACATGAGTTATTTTTCACCATTTTACTTTTTGCCTAGAAAATCACCTCACCCCAGAACAAAACGGCCCCCTAAAAGTACAATATTGGAAGAGTCTTACTGCAGCACATTGGACTAGTTAATTACAGTACTCTCCTGCCTCGAATGAAAGAGGTCTACTTCCTTTCTAGACGTTTCAAATTAAGGATCTCATTTCTAATGTTAGGCTATAAATTGAAGTGATATCCAAAATTAACCATTTATTACAAGGGTTAAATTAAATTATGTCAATGACTCACTTTTCCTTTAGATGAAGGATAATCATGATACTTTTTTTGTATGTTTGAAGCCAAATAGGGACTCTTTAATTTGGGATGTGTCAAAGGAAAACACTAACTTCAAAGTAATCCATGGCAGCAAGAGTAACAATTACTTACTATCATAAGATCTGCTACATTGATTAATCCCAGTAAAGAAGCATAACTCTTGATTTGAGACGTGCCAAAGGAAAATTAAACTCTTAGGCTCCCTTTGATGGCAACATGGAAAATGAAAAGAAAAATAACTAATTTGGGTGAAAAATGGAAAATAAGTTGAGGCATGTGGTGAGATGCTCTGCATCTCATACTCATTTTTGTGAGTATATGTCCTCCATCCTTATTTATGTTTTGTGGAAAAAATTTCTTCACGGCCACTTAAAGAAAAAATTTCCATGGAAGAAGCCAAAACACAATAGTTAATCTCACATTCTCACCACATCCCTCAACTTGTTTTCCATCTTCTCACCCAAATTAGTTATTTTTCTTTTCATTTTCCAAGTTGCTATCAAACGGAACCTTAATTCTAGAATGAAGGAGTATCAATGTACTATTATTGCATATATACACACGCATAGTTATATATAGCAATAAAGGATGGAAAGATTAAAATAAAACATAGAAAGAGTAATATACCCGGGCTGACAACAACAAAGGCACAATTCTCTACATGGCTGAGCCAGATCACTACGCACTCTTCGATCGTAACATGTTATGAAACATCCAGATAACCCCAGCAAAGCAAAAAACAACAGTGCCCCTGCACATTACATGCCAAAATTAACACATATTCCGTCATTAATTAACATCAGCAGACCAAGTTTCAAGCATTGATCCATAAGTAGGAACAAACTAATTTTCCCTGTTTTTGTTTTTCTTTCCAATAACTTCAGATGTACATATTTCAGGATCCTTTTGCAAAATTAAAAACAAATCCATTTTCGAAAAAACAAAAAAATGTTTAAAGAAAATACAAAAAAGGCTAACAAAGCAACCCATTTTCTACATATGATTCCAAAGCAATTTCATGCATTCTTGAAATTTGTCATAGTTTGGGCTAAAGGAATTCTTTTCCTTACACTTCTGTTCTAGTTTTAAACATTTGATGAATGTCATTTCCACATACACGAGGTTTGGTTGCACTTTTAATTTTGAATGTTTTCCAAAAGTAACGTACAAATCGTTAAAAAATAAATTTCTTTGAGTGAAAGTAATTTTCCTAATTCACACTAGCTATGCACTTCCCCAACATACACGACCAAACAATAGACATACACTTCTTATATGCCTGTTGAGATTTGTATATATGTTATTTATAGAATGTGTATATTTAGGAGATAATTAGGAAATATCCTTATTTTTAGGGTCTCTCTCTTGTATATATTGATGTACTCCTTTTCTCAATAATCAATAACAATTCCTCTCACAATCTCTCATAATATCACTATGCCAAACACGACCAACAAACCTTAGATGTCGATATATTACTGCTTTTTGTAAACAAAAAGAAAGATAATTGCTAGAAGAAACCAAAAGGAAGTTTATCTTAAAAAAACCCAAGTCAAAGAAGGACTTTACTGAATAAGTTTGGGTGGGGGAAAAGAAGCTATCATCATTGTATGTACTATACATATACAATATATATTCTTGGATATCTATGTAAAACAAAAAAGTAGCAAGCATGTATTTCTTACCGATTCAGTACTTACATAATGTACACAATGATAAGTGCACCAATATGATATTTATATTTTTTTGTCATAAGAAAATACTTGACCGTTACTCTTTGAGGTATATATAGAGAATTTACATCTCGAATGACATGTCCTCAAGATGTTGGTGTCCTACATTTTAGGATTTTTTATGTCATCAAATCTATGTCATATCATCTACGAAGCACAAACACGAGACATGACACGGGACACGCAATTTTTCCAAAACGTAGGATACAACACTTGGGGGGACACGTTCTTAATTTTTTATATATATATGCAATAAACATTATAGATATTTAAGAATTTAACAAAATGAAACTAGATTGCATTAATAATCCAAATAACCAAGTGGCTTAGTTATATCATCCTCAACTAATGATGCAGAAGCACCAACTGTTCATTTTCAAAATTGATTCATTTATACATACATGTGTAGAGAGAGATAGAACAGTAGTAATATCAATTAAAGAAGATCTGTATAGATTTATTTATACATACATGTGTGTACATAGAGGGAGAGGGATGAAAGGAGAGGAGAGAGAGTTGCGTACATTTTTACAGGAGAGAAGAGTCAAAGAGGATGGGGAAGTTGGGGGGCTAGGGTTTTACAGGAGATACGAGATTTGTATTTCTCTTCTTCTATTATTATTTGAACCCTCAATATTTTTTGTTATTTCAGATTTGACCCATTTTTTAGGTTTTAATGTTTAAAATACCCCCCAACGTGTTAGGATTAAAAAATAAGAGTTGGCGAGTGTCAGGGTGTTGGACACTTGTCGAGCCTGACACGTAGCCTCAAAGAGAGTGTCTGTGCTTCGTCGCATATCATACTCATAGTGTCCAAGTCTGTGTCCATGCTCAATAGAGAACAACATACTCCCTCCATATCAATAAGGTAGTCCGACTTTGACTTCTGAATTTTTAAAGAAACACTAATTTCAACTCAATAATGGTAAAAGTTGGACAACGTAATTGGATTTTGGCATACTCAACTGAGGGCCAAAGATCCTTACTAATATAGAAGAAAAGGGTATAATATAGGAAACCAAATCAAAGCCAAAATGGAAAATATGGCATGATATGCCAGATCTATTCAATGCCAAGATTCTAGGGATCTTACATATAAACACTTAGGCTCCGTTTGATTGCAAGGTGGAAAAGAAAAATAAATTGAGTTAGTTGTGGTGAAAAGATGGAAAATAAGTTTTGTCATAAGGGTTATATCCTTTTGATTTTTAAGTTTTTCCATGAAGAAATTTTCTTTGCTTGGTGGTAAGGAAAAAATTCCCACCAAAAATATAGGAGGATGAATGATATCTACTCATAAGATAAGCAACATCTCTCACATATTTTCTATCTTTTCACACAAACTAACTAAATTTATTTTCCTTTTCCATCTTTGCAATCAAACGGAGCCTTAATAAATCAAAATAATAGCTCATAGATAGAAAAAAAAATATAGATATTTCAAAACACCCCATCGTATTGAAGGAGGTGTTAAACCGAAATCAATTTGGCAAAGCCCTCAAATAAACATGCTTCTCTTGTGCTTGAAACAGGCACATGTCTAGAAAAGCACCTCCAAAATTGACTGCAACATGCGCAACGAAAGGCGGGAAAACACATCGACCGCAACATGTGAAAAGGTGGGAACAACATCCACCAAAAATAATGTTGAACATGGAACAATTGCACTAGACTGAACCCAAAAGGCCACCAGAAAAAAGGCATATGGAACAATTGCACGATAAAAAACCAACGAATTTGAAGCACTATAATATAGTATCAGCAAAGAAATGAGGGAGCTTAGAGGAATCAGCTGCATGCGCTAGGATGCACCAAATCGGCTCAAGGTTGCACAGGGTTGGCTGAAAAGCTAATTGGAATCGGAAAAATGTGGGCAGTCACCAGCAATTCGAATGCTACTAGAATTAATTAAAAAAAAGGGAAGAAAACCTATGTGACCGGACGAGCAACAAAAGGCCTCCGCTGGAAAGGTGGAAGAAATGGATGAAAACCCTATGTCAGGCTCTAATACCAAGTTGGAAAATGTAATTGGATTTTGGCATACTCAGTTGAGGGCCAAAGATCTCTATTAATATAGAAGAAAATGGTATAATTTAGGAAACCAAGTCAAAGAAGCAAAAATAGAAAATATGGCAAGATATGCCAAATTTATGCAATCCCATGATTTGGGGATCCTAGATATAACACTTAATAAATCTAAATAATAGCTAATAAATGAAAATATTATAGATATTTCAACAGTAAAAATGCAAGTTTGGTACATTGATTATGTCCCAAAAAGGAACATCTTTTTAGGACAGGGAAAGTATAACAAGAGTCATCAATCAAATGAAATAAACAGCACAAACATCAATGAAACCCATTTAAATATATACAAATGGATCAAGTTTCCTTGATGAGTATTACTTGGATCAAGTTTGAAAGGATTTACCACATATGTAGTAGAAACTAACTTCACTATCAAAACCCCAGGCCAGACGAAGCCAGAACTTCTGGTAACCATCAATTAGATACACCAAATATGCCAATGAAGTAATCACCTATAACAAGGAAACATGAGACGTAGGAATCAACATTTTCTACCATGTTTTGAACAACATTAAAGTGAAAAAGAAAAAAGAAAGGATGAACGACCTACAAGCTGAACAGATAGAAAGATAAACAAAATGTCTCTAGTAACAAAGAACCGGAATTTCAAAGTTCGCCACTTCCTATCAGCAAGAACATGAACTCTCAAATGATAAGGCGTCTTGCAGGTCGTGCAATGAGCAAATGCAAACCCTTCCTACAGAAAGTCAAACAGGGGGAGTAAATTCCGATAACGACACAATACTAAATGCTGATCTTAAGGAATGGCATAAAGTGTTAGTAATAATTGACTAAACTCAGCACCTATAGATATTAGACCGTGTTTTTCTTCATTCAACGATTATAATAATATTCAGAAACACTGATTCAAGAAAATAACAGAATTCACACTGTAGGAGCTAAATCAGGAGATGAGAAGAGGGGTGAGCTGAGAGCGTACCAAAGTAACTATTAAGAAGTTAAGATAAACAACAATTACAAACAGAGATTATTAGGATATGACTTCTTGTTCTGTGACAAAAGAAGTTTACATCTAAGTAAATATATATGCGCAAACCTATAGATAATTCATCCATTCTTTGAAACGACATACACTGTAGTTATACACTGCAGCCAACAAAATTGTGCAAGTCCTTTGTTCTGTTAAGCTATCATAGACCGCCACATGGTCAGCCAATTTAATGACGACAAAAGTGATGCTGGAACTTTTACCTTCACTGCGCGCCAATGATCTAGACATTCTCGATGAACATACTTTGATGTCCCTTTGCACTTGCAAGGCGCAATAAAATCCCTGCCTGAAAAGAAGTAAAAAAGTGTATGGTAAAAAGTTATTGAAGAATGACAATTAGCTTACCCTAATTGATCCATTTAACATTAAACAATGTTATTCAGAAAGTAAGGAACAATACAACATATAACTGCGTAACGACCAATCGATTTACACAACCCCAACATAGAGGTGCAGCATTGACATTATAATGAGTATTAGTTCCCAATCAAGAAGATCTGTGGCATCTTGGTCCTATACCACATTGCACTTTTCTCATTCTTTCTATGTATCTTCTAACTGAAAAACTAACCTTAGATTATTTTAAAAATCAAAATGTTTTCCTCATGTTTCCAAGTGCAACGTCTTGATGTAAAAGGTTAAGACACCAAAATTGCTCCAATGCCAGAATAAGCAGACAAGCAGTTGTTCGCTTAATGTAACAGAATAGATGAACTAACCCAATACAAGAATGTAACTGAAAAGCAATATTGGGTAAGCATCACCTCAAAACAGTTCTTTATTCTTTTTCACATTTTAAAAGACCCAATGTGATTACTTAACTTTAACCAAGGTATATGCATGCATGCGCACGCACACACATATACATGCATACATAATATATATATATGTGTGTGTGTGTATGTGTATAAATTGAAGGAGGGAGGGAAACAGATGCATATAACATTTAGGAACATCAGGGATATAATAGCTCATTTACAGACCTAACCTATACAGTACACATATAATAAGAAAAGTAGCCTTCAGGTGAATTGTATTTTGCTCACATTCACAAACAATGGAGAGGCTTTCCTCCAGTTTTCACTATTTTTTGAGCAGATACATATAAGTTTAGGAACATGAGGATTATAATAACTCAAATTAAAGCCCTGCATTCATTTACATGTATCTTAAAAATATATAATTCAAATACTAAAACAGAGCGATACAGTATACATACTAACGATAGTTTCAAATGAATTGTACTGCTTGACATAATTCACAAGCAATTGAGAGACTTTCCTCCAGTTTTCACTAAACAAGATTCCCTCAAAAACAAACAATAATGCTTAAAAAAAAGAAAAAAAAAGAGAAATGTAAACGAACTATAAACCCTAGGTGAAACTTGGATGATATAACAGAGTAAATTTTAAAGAGACCACAATTACCATCAGTTTCAAGACAAATTCGACACTGAATTTGTTCACCGGGACCGGCTTCTAGGTCGATCTCGTTAGGTCCGGTGATCGGTGGAGGAGCAACTAGTGGAGAAGAATCGGCCCGATCAGCCATTTGACTTCCACAAAACAATTTTTTTACAAAAATACGAAAGGAATTCAAAGCTCGAAACCGATTAATTCAACGTAATTCTGTCCATGAACAAAAACCCACAATTCTCTCATCGTATATGTTTAATTTACATAATAATAATTCTCAATCCAATCTAATCTATCGCGTATTTTGAAAGGAATTTTCAACTTCTTTGAAGGGTTCCTTTCTCTCTTTTTTTTTTTCTCTCGCTCTTTTGATAAACAAAGAAGAGCAAATAACCCCAGAAACCCCTGAACTATTTGATTTGTGCAAATTTAGCCTTAAACTACTAAATACGCGATTAAGCTCCTAACTATTTAAAACCAGTTAAATGGATCAGATTTGGTAAAGAGTCAAAATTAGTTTGTAAATTTTTAATTATATAATAATTAGTTTGTAAATATATAAAAAATGACACAACTAAAAGAAAAGTTAAGCCTAATAAAAGTAAAAATTTCTTTTTCCCTTGTAGAAAGACTTAAGTTATAATTATTTTTTATAAGTGTAATAATAATCAGATGATAAAAATAAATAATGATAAATTTACGCACATAGGTATCTTTTGAATCGAATCGAATTTCAAATGGATAGAATCAACATATATTCATAATAGATATGTTAATCAAAGGTCTAACGGATTCGGATCAAATTTGAATATACAAATCAAAAACTATGATCCAAATATGACTAAATGGATTGGACTCATATCGAATTCAGGTACGAATATGATCCATTCACATGCCTAAATAGAAGCCCTTTTGTCATTTTTCCAACCAAATTTAGATGGAAATAAACATGTGAGAGGTTCTTGCCTTATTTTCAAGGGTATTTTTTTTGTATTCAGCCTAAAAATACCTAAAAAATTTAAATTTAGATATTTTTAATATTTAAATATATTAAATCATGGACTTCTAATTTGTTGAATATATAAATATATTAAAATAACCTCAAAATATATGAATTTATAAAATGCTCAAAAATATAAAATCAATTGACCTAGTTTTAGACATTTTTTATTATTATTATTATTATTATTATTATTATTATTACATAAATTTGAGCTATTAGATTAAATCTAAAGATGATTCAGGATGTCACAAATTATATAAATTTATATTAATAATTTATATATTCTACAAATTAAGAATCCGTCATTTATTTAATAAGGGGTGATGATTTTTTAATCTTAAAATATCTAAAGGATAAAGAATTGAGTGGTTGAAATATTAAGATACATATTCAATAGTTGATAGTGTTTTTGTTATGAATTACAACCTAATTGTATATACATAAGTATTGAAAAATGTCAAACTATATATTTTGAGGGTTTTTTAAGTTGAATACTAGAACTAGCCTTGACAATGATGCATGTGTCTCGCACATGCTTGTTTCGGTCCAAATTTGGATGAAAATTTGGCAGAAGGGTTTTTTTAGCCAAGTGTAAGTAGTTTAAGGGCTTAATTGGCATATTTAATAATTTAAGGACCAAATTAGCACAAATAAAATAGTTTTGGGGCAATCAAGAGTTAATTACTCAACATAGAAAAGAGGACCTAATTACAGCAACTGGGCTCTCTAAAAATTAAAATAATAAAGATTCGATTTCTATTTTGAATGACTGTCCAAAAAGCTTTGGTTAATTACTCAACAGAGAAAAGAGGACCTGATTACAGCGATTAGGCTCTCTAAAAATTAAAATAATAAAGATTCGATCTCTGTTTTGAATGGTTGTCCAAAACGCTTTGGTTAAATTTGAAACTCTGAGTGCAACTTTGTTTGTGGCTGGCTAGCCAAACCAAAAATATTTTAGGGCTTGGGTTAGATGTGGTTGGATTATTTCTCATTTTAGTTTTTGCCACGTGTCTCCGCATCCGCATTGGGAGGTGACTAATCTATATTTGAGAAACTAGCCACAAGTGCATTAAGTGGAAATTAAACTCCTGCGATATAGGAACACTTACTTGAAGTGCAAATTGTCTCTTACAAAACACTTTGTATATATTTTTTCTGAATCGCATTATAGTAACATCTTTTGTAGTAAATCATAAAAAGGGCATAATAGTTTTAGAGTAAATAGTTTTACATCTAAATAATATATGGTATATAACTATATATCTATCTATTGTATAAATTGAGCACTAATTATAACCGTCAAATAAAATTATCATATTTTTAAAATGCATATTTTACTTCACATGATATGAGCACACACTCCTTAGTAATCTAGACTTGATGATCAATTATATATGCAAATTTCAGACGCATCAAGCATATGTACGGTAATCTAACGTTTCTTTAATCAGATGCATGAAATAACCGAAAGTAATTTTTATATTATTTTATTTCCGGCGTAAAACTCAATGCACCAGGTTCGTGGTGCCACAACTATGAGGTGGTGATGGTTCGTAGTGCCACTGGATTTTGTTGGGGAGGTGAGGCCGTGGTGACTGGTGAGTGTTGCCGTTGGTGGGTGGTCGTAGTTGTGAAAGGTAACATGGCGATAACAAATTATTTAATTAGGATAAGATATTATCACTTTTTTTTTCTTTTTTAGTTAGGTTAATGGTCATGTATGTCGAAACCTTTTAAATTATATTTTCCTCTCCTGCTTTCTATGAGTCTACATGGACAGAATTAATATATCAATGTGTCAATTATTCATTAGTTATAATAAATTACGATAGAATTCATATTTAATATATCAATTTTTATATCTACCTAAAGATAACACTTCCTAAGTGTGAAACACTAATGAATCTCTTAATAGTATAAAAAAGAGAAGAAATAAGAAGTTTTCACTTCAAGGTCCACCTCCTTTGATTTTTCTTTTAAATTTTTATCACATGCTCTTTGACACACAATCACCAAGAGTGGCCCGGTGGCCGCAACATTAGGTTTAGCTTAATTTGGATTTAATTAGGAACTTTTCAAGGCTTGTCAATGGATCGAATTTTGACCAAATTACCCTATATCTAATTGGATCTATATAAAGAAAAATAATTCAATTTGATCTGATAATCCAACAGATTGTTCATAATCAAATCTATACTTGATTTTGTGAGGTTGATGGATCTCTGATCCAACAATCCATTCCAAATTTTAAGAAATATTTTTTTCATTTTTTAACTACGAAAAAATAAATAAATAATATAACTTTCAACAACAAACAATAAAATGAAAGAAAAAAAATCATAAAAAGAGCTTAACATCAGCCTAAACACCGTGTCCTTCTAGTAACAGAGTTATTCTTAAGCAAACTAAATACAAAATGAGTGCTCCAAGCCCCATCCATAATTAGTATGATCTACTCAAAATATATTTAGTAAATATAAAATATATATTATATAATACCGAATCGGATCGTTAACGGATCAAATATGCCTAAATCCATATTTGCTCTATTAAATTATCGAATAAGCATATTCGGATTATTGGATTGAAATTCTAAATCTATATCCAATAAAATACGTCTAATTCCGATTAAAATTTGATCCATTAACAGATCGATCCCAGGTCGAATTACAGCAATTGCAAAAATATCTGGTGGCCAGCAATCTACTATACCAAGAGCAGAGATTAGTCGAAGTTCCCAAAAATTGGTCTGCATACCCCGTGGCATAGATTAAAAAAAATGCTCTTCAACACATTAAAATTTTATTCCACTAAAATTTTAGATTTTTAGTTAGCCCATTTCCCCTTTAAATTTTTCGACGAAATTTGGTGAAGATGATCAGTTCCATCAAAAAAATCATTCATGTAGCCCTTTAAAATGACTGGTTTGCATTTAAGTATCAAAAAATTAGTCCTCTATAGATCCCTTATATATATATATATATATATATATTATATGCATGAATTTATCATGCGCAATTGCCAATCGTCAATAAATCTAGATTATAATGGGCCAGATTATGATGGGCCAGATTAATCAATAAATCTAATTTATTGACAATTTGCAATTGCACATGGCAGACACACACACACACATATATATATATATAAAGGATTTAAAGAGGATTAATTTTTTATTCTTTAAATGCAGTCCAATTATTTTTAAGGGGTAAATGGTTGATTTTTTTCATGAGCCTAAACACCATGTTCTTCTAGTAACAGAGTTATTCTTAAGCAAAGTAAATATAAATGAGTGCTCCAAGCCACCATCCATAATTAGCATGATCTGCTTAAAATATATTCAATATATGTAGTAAATATAAAATATATATTATATAATATCAAAGTGGATTGATTAGTATATTCGGATTATTGGATTGAAATTCTAAGTCCATACCCAATAAAATACGTCTATGTCTGATTCCGATTAAAATTTGATCCATTAAGGTCTATCCCAAGTCAAGTTCTAGCAACGACAAAACCCTATGGTCACCAACGGAATACTCTACCATGGGAAGAGATTACTCGAAGTGCACGAAAATTGGTCCGTATACCCCCATGGCATATATATTTTTTATAGAAAAAGGTCTTCGACACACGTTAAAATTTTAGATGTTTAGTTAGCCGACTTTTCGTTTGAATTTTTCAACGAATTTTGGTGAAGATGATCTACTAATCATGGAGATCATCTTCAACCAGTTTCATCAAAAAATTAATCCATTTACCCCCTCAAAATGATTAGTCAGCATGTAAGGACCAAAAAACTAGTCCCTTTGGATCCTTTATATATGTATATGCATCCATCATTGTAATTAATATGACCCATTATAATCTAGATTTATTGACAATTTACAATTTCGCGTGATAGATACATATAGAGAGAGAGAGATCTAAAGAGGACTAATTTTTTGGTCTTTAAATGCGAACCAATCATTTTGAGGGAGTGAACGAATATTTTTTTTTATGAGCCTAAACACCATATTCATCTAGTAACAGAGTTATTCTTACGCAAATTAATAACAAAATGAGTACTCCAAGGCACCATTCATAACTAGCATGATCTACTCAAAATATATTCAGTATATGTAGTAAATATAAGATATACATTATATAATATCGAATAGGATCGAATCGGTAACCAATCAGATATGCCTAAATCCGTATTTGCTCTATTAAATTATCGGATTAGCGTATTTGGATTATTGGAATGAAATTCTAAATCCATATCCAATAAAATACATCTGATTCCAATTAAAATTTAATTCATTGACAGATCTATCCCAGGTCGAGTTCCAGCAACTACAAAACCCTCTTGTGGCTAATAGCCGGTCTACCTCGAGCAGATATTAGTCGAAGTGCATGAAAATTGCTCCGTATACCTCGTGTCATAAATATTAAAAAAAATACTCTTCAACACACGTTAAAATTTTATACCCATTAAAATTTTAGATGTTTAGCTAATCCACTTCTAGTTTAAATTTTTTGACGAAATTTGATAGAGATGATCTAATCATCAAGATCATCTTCACCCAGCTTCATAAAAAAAACGATCCATTTACCTCCTTAAAATGATTGGTCTGCATTTAAGGATCAAAAAATTAGTCCTCTTTAGATCCTTACTATATATATGTGTGTGTGTGTGTATCTATCACGCGCAATTGCAAATTGTCAATAAACCTAGATTATGATGGACCATATTAATTACAATACTTTTCCTAACCATAAGTACTCTAATCATAGGAAGTGAACATTATCCTACATAAATCACCACATAAAGTTGTGCTCTTTTTTCCCAAAAAGAAAGAAAAAGGAAGAAACTAATAGGAACATGAAGTTAGGGTAAAAGAAGTCGCATACAAAGTACATGAAGAAGGTTCAACTAAACTCACTTGTTTCCCTTGTTTGGGGGATGAAGTGCCTCTTCCTCATTTACTATCGTCACCCTCTTCTCCACCGTCATCATTATCATTGTCACCACCACCACCACCACCACCACCACCACCACCATCACCATCACCATCATCATCATCATCATCATCATTAGAGTGATGGCCATCCCAATCCCCATCATCATCATCATCATCATCATCATCGTGATTTTCATCATGATCTTCTTCATCCCCATCATTTCATGCACCGTTGGCTCCTCGTTGTGATCCCTTGTTGGAGTTGTTCCTAGTGTTACCAAAGGCCTCTCCATCATCGGATGATAAGTTGTCCTCTCCTTCACCGAAACCACCATCTTCACTATCATTACCCCCCCTAGCATCTAGTGGCATGAATAAGCATGGCGTTTGGTGATATCTTTTGGTTCTAGGTTCTTTGGTTAGAAGCCCAAGAGAATCCTAATAACATGATTCAAGAGAAAGAAAGTGCAAAATGGAATTAATAACAAAGAAATTACAAATATTGAAAACAAGACGAAACCTATGACAGTCAAACAAAAGCAAAAAGTAATTAAGGGCCCATTTGATTAAGGTGATTACTGATACATGGAAAAGGGGAAAATTAAGGTGAACTGGCTTGTAGTCTTGTACTATGAAAATATATTCCATGGAAAAATGTCAAAAACCAATTAAACATCATAAAAATAGTAGATATAAATTTTAAGCATTTTCCAAACCCACCCTAAGATTAAAATGAGCGGACATACGCAAACATAAACGGGCATTAACGTACAAAATAATGATTACTACAAAGCATGAACACAACATTCTTGACATAGTAGCTCATATAAAAGGAAGCTTATAATTCATATTTTACAAGCAAAGGGTACAGTTTTCATTCCCATTTTAGCACTCTAGTTTAGAAAGTTTCATCCCCATATTAGCGCTCTAGTTTTAGCTTTCTAATATAACTTTGAATATGTAACTAATTACAGCTGGAAATTTCATTGCTCCACTCTCAAATCAGACCAAGTGGCCCACCAGCAAGGAAATTCATTATCTAAATTTAATGTTTTTTTTTTTTTGATAAGAAAGAATGTGATTTATTGGTTATTGCATTAAGCTAAATTAATTGGATTGGATTGGATAAAGCTTTAGAATTTTTTCAAACTCTTCTTCTACTAGGCACAAGATCCATCAACACAAAGTAGGCTTAAAATCTTTGAACTACAAATAATACAAGTATAAACTTACAACCAGATCCTGATTGACTATTCTTCCAATAATGGATAAAGATTCTCCTATCCAATGGCGGATCCAGGAATTTAGCCAACGAGGGCGAAATTTAAAGCACACAAAAACATACTTAAAGTCATAAAATTTAACCGCAAGAATAGCATTACTTGATACAACTAAAAGTCTCAAATACCCTAATGTCTACAAATTATAATAACATTCTATGAGATTTCATATTTTGAAAGTATCGCAACACTTCCTCCTCCTTAATATTACTGAAAATGTCTTTTATCAATGTATGTCACTAAACAATCATTCATAAATTTATCTTCCATTCGGTTGCATGGCGCACTCTTCCTATTTAGGGCAAATTAAAGATAGGGATTTAGACCTAAATCACCTAATATTATGAAATTAATCAAGAATTAGACCTAATATTAAGCAATCACTAGCAATCTTCAATTAATCTAACATATTACGCAATTAAACAAGAATATAACTAATATTATGCAATTAATTAAGAAATATACTTAATATTAAAAAGTAGATCTAATACTAATCAAAAGGAATTAATACTGTGTGTGTGGGTAGTGGGCAGGGGCGGTGCAGCGGTGAATTGTGGCAATGGGTGGTGGACTGTGATAGAGAACTAGAGAAGTGTAAGAAGTGAAGGAAGGAGAAGTGGAGAATGAATGGAACAGTGGACGAATGAGAGAGAGAGAGAGAACTGAGGAAAGAGGAAAAATAGACTAGATGTGTAGTGTATGTGTGGCTGTGAGCTACGGATGAGTTAATTAGTCAAAACTTAAAAGTAATTTTGAAGTTTCAATTGGCCCCTAAAGTCTAGACTCTTAACATAGGTCCCTATATATATATACCTTTTTTTTCAATAAACACCCCATATGTAGTAAAAAAATTCAAATCCAAGCAGGGGTGATTCCCCTCCCCCCTGCCCCTACTTCCGTTCGCCCATGCTCCTGTCAATGCCAAATCTTGCATCCACTCAATACTTTGATGTTCCATAAAGTTTTTCTTAAAATATCGCAAATACTAAAAAGAATCATGCCAAGGTCTATCAATAGTGCTTAAGTGGCCCTTCCTGCACCTTTAATCTATTTCAAACAAAATATCTCCGAGTTTTTTTACGATCATCAAACAATCCCCATTGACTCTTGTCTGATCAGGTTTTGATAGTGGAATTCCGAAGACAAGAGGAACAGGATTATGTTTCACTGTTATTCAGTATATATATATAGGGATATAAAATATTTATACACATATAGCTTGCAGTAATAGACTAGCCTCTGGATTCTCTTTCTCTCTATATATACATATAGAAAGTCAAAGAACTTAAGATATCCAGAACTGTTACAGCACCTATTTATATATAGGTGCATGTATATTAAACTTTTCTGAATTCCTACTTACTCTACCTACATCAACTATTGTGGATGCTCTAAAACACTGCACAGAAGTTGGACCCGACAACTAGCGTCCACTAAAAGTGGACCCATCTGTCTCACCAAATTTCTTCGGTGGGAAACCCACAACCCTTCATGGTGAGAAGGTAGTCACCCTACATGCCTGTTCCAAATGTCTCAACTCTTCTGGGTAGCACAGATTACCCAGTTGAGCATATGGACTATGGCATAACATTCCAAATGTGGGACCAAAAATATAATGTTCAGTAGTCAGAGTCTCACGTGGTAGGATATTTTCAAGCACTATCAATCCAATAACATATTATCCACTTTATGGTTTTACTTTTATCATTAAAAGGCTTTTTATTTAGTGAACACATACATATAATACATGATCGAGTTCATCTTACTCCGGTTGTGTGAGATAAACATTTATATATTGAAGCCACACCACCACACATGCAGTACGTTGTTGATACTATCACATGTATTTGCCTTTCTGTATGCATGGATTGTGAAACATTTATATAGTTTAGTGGCCAAATTGTGACCGAAGAAAAGTATTACGGTACATTGGTGGAAGGAGGGCCAAATAAGTAATTTATCCCTCGGATCTCAAAGGAAAAACAATCTAGAAATAGTCAAATACACACAGTTAGTTAAAGAAAAACTAATTCATAACTTGGAAATTAATAGCTTTAACTAGTTTATGATTCAAATTAACACTTTCATTTTTCTGGAAACTATGTTGAGTTTAAAAGTACTACTGGACTACAGAAATAAAACTAGCGGAAAAAAAGGCACATACTTTCCCGTACGAATGAACTAATTTTTCCCGGAAAGCGGAGGAAAACTAGGAAAAAATTGCCAGGAAAGTAGTAAAAAAAATCTCAAAGCGTCAACGGGAACGTAATAAACAGAAATGAAGCACAAATTCAGCAAATCGAGCCTACCAAACTCTGAAATGCACTGAGATAAGAAAGAACTGTGACAGAATGAAGCATAAGTCATAAATTAACATCAATATCAAATTGAAATAAATGGAGCAAGTACCAGTTGATTAGGCAATCTGCGAAGATAATTTAACCAGATGAATCCAGTTCTCGGAATTTAAAGGGCTAAAACCACAAAAAACGGAGATCAGTGATTGTAATCATTTTGTACCGTCCGATCGAGATCGTAGAGACAACAGTGAAGAGAGATTGTAAATATAATAAGGGGATGTTCGGGCAGCACGGTTAAAAAAAGAAATATCATTGCCCGGCTACATTAAAAAATAGTGATCCATATCAATACTCTGCTCTAGAGGATCCGAATAACAATTTAAAAATAATTGTCATAAATTATTTTTAAAAAAATTATTTCATGTAAAATAAATAAAAAAAAAGTAATAAATATAAGATGATATTATTATTAGAATAATTATATTTATTTTTTAACATAATTTAAATATTTCACCAAATTTATTACTTTTAAGTACTTAACATGGTATGGGAAATTAAGTTATAATCATCTGCCAGGGGATTTTGTTCCCGTGCGCGGCCCAAACCCGAACTTAATTTAACTCCGTGACATATAGATTATGTTTACCATTTAAACACTTTGCTCTCTATTCTTAATTAGCTTTATATTTTCTCACATATATGAGAGGCAAAAGATTATGAACAAAAGACATTTTTTAAGTTTTATATAGTATAATGATAATGCTGACACGCATAAAAAATTGTGAGGAAAAAAAAATTAGAGGTTTCGATTTTTTACTGTCAAATAAATTTTTTTTAGATGCACCTGGTCGAAAAGTGTCTACACAGCATACATGGCTAAACTCCAGGCCCATATTTAAGCCCAAACTAAACAAGTCAACCCCTACAGAGTCGTGATCCAACATTATATGGGCATTTCTGGTGGAGTTATGAATTAGAGAGAAATAATATAAAATACTACGTAAAATATATAGGTAAAGAAAAATGTCATCGTCAAAATCCAATAGCACAATAGCTATTGCCAAAACAATTAGAGCATTTTTAACTATTGTTCAAAAATTAATGTGTAGATACTATGCGTCAAATTAATTTTTGCTTCGATAGTATATTTATAAATTTTTGTGTAAAATTTGAAAGAATCAATAACATATCAACACGTGTTACCTATCATTTATGCAAAAAAAAAATCTTGAATTTTACTATACATAATATTATAATTACAATGGATCTTGATTTATAACTCTTAGTGAGTAGATTTCAAATATATAATTTTTATTAATATATATATTGTATTAAAAGTTATTATGCTTTAAAATTTACTAAAAAGATTATGGAAAGAAAAAAAACTGATGTGGCAGTGAAAATTGAGCATGTATTACACAAAACTCGTTTTTAAAAAATTGTTACAAATATAAATTTCTACAACATGTGAGTAAATTTTACACAAAACAAAATTATAGAATCCTTAACATCTCCAATAGTAATGTAAATTATTGTTTTGTGTAAAATATACACAACTTGTAATTTTTTTTTGTCTATAGCAGTTTTTTAAGATATTTAGACACGTATGATTTGTGTAAAAGTGTAGTGTAAGAATATCTCCAATATTAGTGTATAAAATAACATGTCAATCCATTTTTACACAAAGGAGAAGTCTAAAAAAAATGATCCAATGATTTATTTGTAAATCTTGTGTAAAAATTTGAAAAATGCCAAAAAGATAAGCGACACATATTAAATGCCATTTGATATAAATTTTCATAATTTTTTTATAAATATTTTTTAAATCACAATGAATCTTGTTTTATTTGTCTTGAGGTTTATATTTCAAATATATATTTTTCACTAAAATCCATATTTTGTATTACAAATTATTACAATTTAAGGTTTTATAAAAAGTGTGGGTGGCTAAAAATTAATGAAGCCCAATTTAAAGATAATCGCCCTAATAAAATTGATCGGGAATCAAAAAATTTAGATAATGAAGATGAACAATAATAAAACAGTAGACTAAGGATAGAAGAAATGCTAGATTTGTTTAAGCATAAGTTCGTCCGGTGATTTTAATTTCCAATCCGACAATACATCCTCCCTAGTGTATGTGTGTGTGTGTTGATTTTTTAACTTAAAATCTCCCAAAGATATTACAATTGCAAGGTTACAAGGGATTTGGCTAGAAGAAGAAGAAGAAAAATGTGTGGGAGTCAGTGTAGGAAAGAGATAATTAAATTTTATAGCTATGAGTTTTTTCTTCATATTTACATGTATAGAACATGGTTACATTAGGGTTGATGAGATATAAAAATTACTATAAATGATAAACTTGGGTATTAATCAAAGTTAACAGTTGTCTCTAACCTTATTTATAATTGTATAAAGTGGTTATTTCCCACAACTTATTCTCCAGCTCAGCTTCCTTCTTCCCGTTGGTCGACCATAATTAGTCGGTCGCTGTTGAAATTATATATGATGGTGGGCTAGCTGTGATAGCTAAACAGTGGTTGGCTAGCATATGAAAATGTATTGGTCAGCTATACATTTTTTCTTTTATAATGGAAATGGGCATAAGGACTCTGGACTATGAGTCGACTATGATATGGATTTCTCAAGATGAGCTTGTCAGTTAAGCCCATGTATAATTTTTAACTCCCACAAAAAGATTGTAGAGAGAAAAGACTGCATGTCATTGTAAATAGGCTGTGTATTTTACACTATATATACTTTTACATAAATTCTATGTATCCAAGTCTCTTAAAAGACTGTCAAATTTTTTTACAGGTTTTGTATATTTTACACATTGTAGTTGGAGATGCTCTAAAATACATAGTGTAACACCAACGTCTTAATGTACAGGATAATACCCGTAATTAAGACTTGGAGTGTCACTAACCCATCTTAGTATGACTAAGACAGGTGTATAAGAAGAGTATAAACCAACAACAATATATAAATCAATCAACGACATGCATGGGCTACAAAAATGATTCTATGACTTGTAAATAAGTATTATAGGTATACATGGCCAGACCATATACACAACAAAAATATAAACAGTCTTCGGGCTAGCCGTGGCTTCCCGGACAAACATATCCATCACAAAAATAACTATAACATTAGAGCTTCTATTTCATCCCTGATCCTGTCGCCTCTTTGTCCTCATGGGACTCGTGAATACCTGTACTAATTTAAGGGAACGGGGTGAGCTATACGCTTAGTAGGGGTAAGTAATAACGAAAGTATCACGTATAAAACACAAATCAATTTAAAATCATATGTTCATTAAGTAATGCATGCATATGCCAATGCAAGTTACCTCCCTTGTATCAACCTTAGAATCACGTAGCCAGAATATATCAATGCTAAACCAGAGTGTGACCGCCCTCAAGAGAAAAATCCAATAGTAATTATAAATTGGCCCATCGGCCTCGAAGAATATCGAGAAATCATAATCGGGTTAAACCACAAATTCACTAATAATATCATAACAACAGAATCATCAGTACCTTACTGTTGTCTAGATTTTCGAGCTACTCACCGCTTGCTCTAGACAGTCGATGCATTGCTACCCTCTAGAGGTTTAGGGATTTTCAACCCAAGGGCACCGGCCCTACTTATTTTCATACCTACAGATACCAACCAATACATAATCCTTTCACCATCGAAGGGTCACAATATAATCATAACCGAATCCATACCAGGATCATATTACAATCAGAACGATATAATAATCATAACCAGCTTCCATCATCATAGAGAGCAGATATACGCCTAAAGCGACGGGCCATAAGAATGATATACATATACCGAGAGTCTCCAAGCAATTGGTTGACATAATAATGATATGTATAGTATGCAAACATGTTATTTCATGAAAACATCAAGGAATCTATGCCATATCCACTCAATTAAATCTTATTTCATATCTCTTAGTGTGTATAAACCATCAACAATTCTATTTTTTCAACAAACAACATTCACACAACCAAGAGATACCGTATATAGTTCTAATACACTCTACAACAAGTGTGTATGACATATCTTGCCTCAAATCATGCAAATATAATCATAAAAATCATAATACATCATAAGTCTCCTTACACATAAAGTTTCAAACCAAATTAAACCAAAGATCATGATTATTAAGCAAATAAATCATTTTATCAAGTTTTGAAAGCAATATAACTCATACCTCGTGCTTATCGATTGTATAGAAAGAAGAAAGATGATAATTCAAGCTTCCCTCGCAAAAATCCCAAGGATGAAGACGATGAGTAGTGAATATAGGAGGATTTGGATGATTTGATACTCAAATCTTCAATCGGGAGTGAAAACAAGCGAAAATCGCCTAAGAACTTCTCTATTTCTCTCTTTAGAACTCTCTAGATGTGTGTGGGAGTGTTTGGACTGCAAATGAGTGAGAAAGGAGATAAAATGCACTTAAAATGATTTAAGTCAATGCACTATTCCAGATGGCGGACCGGTACGCCAAAAACAGAGTACCCGTCCGCAGTGTAGATTTTCCCAAATTTTTATACGTCGGATCGGTTTACTAAAACCCACATACCAGTTTGCAGCTAAACTTTTCCCTAAAATGCAAACACCGGACCGGTATGCCAAAATACCCATACTGGTTTGCGATTAAACTTTTTTCCAACTTGTTTTGGCCAAAACTTCTCGCTCAGAATTCCGATTAAGACGATCTTTATATGCCTAAAAAAGTAATTCAGAGATGTACAATTTATGGACGGAGCTTTTCTCCAAATTATGGATAAAAAAATTTCAACAATATAAATTCCATACCATATCTAATTAAAACAACACAATTAACATTAACATAAATACAGGGTGTTACACATAGTCTACTTTCATTTTTTTTTCTCTACAATTTTTTTATAAAATTTTAAAATTATAATAATTTTTAATACAAACTATGAATTTTAATAAAAATTATATATCTGAAATCTACTCATCAAAATGAATAAAAGAAATTCCATTGTGATTATATTTATTTATAAAAATTATAAATAAAAAGTTATGAAAATATATATCAAATGGCATTTAATATGTGTCGTGATGATTATTGGTTTTTCTAAATTTGTACACAAAATTCATAAATGTATCATTGGAACGTATTTTACTTGAATTTCACATTTTGTATAAAAATAAATTAATACATAAAATAAAAAATGCTCTTAGCCGACCAAATAGGCAGGGAGAAGAATGGCATTACCACGATAAGGCATACAATATCTTGTCTTATCAATTAACAAAAATATTAAATGCAATTAATAGAGAAGACCTTTGGAAAAATTGTTATAATACAAGAAGTCAACAACCAACTTAACTCCCAGCAATAATTAAGACCCCGTTTGATAGTAAAATAGAAAATGAAAATAAAAATAACTAATTTAGATGAGAAGATGGAAAATAAGTTGAGGTATATGGTGAGATCCTCTCCATCTTATTATCATTTTTGTGAGTATATATCTTCCATCTTCCTTTAATATTTTGTGAAAAAAAAAATTCCACCATCACCTAAAGAAAATTTTGTCATGGAAAAAAGCAAAAGGCAAGAGTTAATCTCACAACATCCCACAATTTATTTTCCATCTTCTCAACTAAATTAGTTATTTTTTTTTTCATTTTTCATGTTCTTATCAAACGGAGCATAACTGTGGTAATTTATATATAACAACCCAAATCACGCTTGTCTGCTGTATCAATAATTAGTTGATCGAAAAGAATAAGAGATTGTTTTTCCAATTACAAAATCAATTGTAAATTTACAAGCATTCTTTCTATTGGTTGACAGAGGCTAGGGTAATAAAATGCTATAGAAGCTTCTAAATTATATAACCTAGATTGTAGGCAAACCTTTTATCCCTTTCGAGCGATTAGTTACCAAGAGGAATAACTTAATTTTCTCTCATCTAATTAAAATAGTCGCTATTCAATTTAAATATATCGAAACCAAACCACTATTTGTAGTGCAAATTAAAACCCCTTTTCAAGTTAAATTTGGATGCTATGTGGTTGGCACTTATTTCTCTTTGATCTTTTAATCCATTTTGAGAGGTTGTTAGAGAAAGGAGATAAGTGTCAACTACATTACCACACAAATTCCAACATGCATAAACTTTTTGTTAAATATTCAAATTCTACATGTTTTTCATTAAACATATATATATATATATATATATATATATATAAAGAGGTGACGGAGAAAATATTTTTGTGAGATAAGATTCGTCTTATATAAAATGCAACTACATAATAAGGGTAATATTATTTGATATCTAATAGTACCCAATATTTTCCGATATATATATATATATATTAATTTTCAACTCATTTAGGATTTCCAAAATATGAATTACATATATATGTAGACACACAAAAGCCATCACGGAGGTACAAGCTGTAAAAAGGCATAAAACTTTATTCAATGTACCCAAAAAAAGCATATATCCAAGCTCCAAGGAGAGTCTCAAAATTCCCCTTTTACTTTTGCATTAAAATCTTTGATAATTTTGAAACAAAAATGACGAGCCATTCTTAGTGCCAATCCACCTCAAAAATTGCACTTACAAATACACCATAAATGGCATGAAAATAAAGTACACTTTCAATCCATTTTAAATTGTTAGTCTCACTTTTTTATTTTAAAAAATATATTTTAGATTGACAATATCATTACATAATCAAATATATTAAACACGCAATACAAAATAAATTATATTTTTAAATATTAATTATTTAAAATTAATATTTTCTTAAAAAATACAATATTTCTTTTTATATATAAAAGGTAAAATTGTTGCGTGACGTAACTTCTTCATTCAAACATGCACACACAGTCACACACAAAACTACAGAATATTAAAAAGGAAAATCACTTTAAAAGAATATCAACCAACCATCAAGTGGGTATACCCCCCTCCCCACCATTATTATTCCAAGTTTAAATATTATATTTGTTCACATTATCATCACTACCATTTTTCCTTAATTGATCCATTATGCTTAAATCTTATCGGATCCATTTTTCCTCTAAGTGGATACATTTATCAATTAATAGTAAGCAGGGTTAGAAATTGGCGGTTATTTTGGTACCGTTAACATTATTAAAACTTATCCTTCATTAGTTTAATTAAAAAAGTAATATCAACCGAACTTAATTTCAAGTGATAAAAAAAAGAGGAGTATTCACATAAATAGGTTCGAACACTGTATCGGCCACTCTCTCTTTGAACCACCCAAATGTATAAAACAATATCCCTTGCGTGTGAAATATGCATTTTAATTACCGTTACTGGATCGTAGATTCTTGCATATATAAGTATAATTTAAGAAAAATATTATAGCAATGATAATAAATGGCCGGTAAAATGGTTAAATATAAACTTGTATTGCTTAAGATAAAAGTTTGATTTGTTGTGCCCACCAGGATATTCGATCCGCGCATATAGTAACGATATTATCCCTAATTTAAACACCTTTAAACCACAGGTGTAAGGTTTTACTTAAAAAGTCTCGTTATTATGTAAGGACACTTTCTCACTCATATATTTATGTTGAGTTCTACAACTTTTTTAATGGTTTGAGCCAATCATTCTTAACAATCTTCACCTTAATTAGATCAAACCATGGCTCCTGTGACGCCCTGAGTGATGAGTACTCCCTTGTGTGGAGGAATGGTAGCTCGAGCAATGAGTACTCCCTTGTGTGGAGGAATGGTAGCTCAAAGGGGGCATCCCACACCGGAAGTTGGGGGATCCTTGGAGACCCAGTACTCCCTTGTGTGGAGGAATGGTAGCTCGAGCGATGAGTACTCCCTTGTGTGGAGGAATGGTAGCTCAAAGGGGGCATCCCACACCGGAAGTTGGGGGATCCTTGGAGACCCATATAAGTAAGATATGGTCGCTAATTAAGTACGAGGCCTTTTGGGTAGCTCACTGGCTTCGGATCCCATAAGAACTCCGAAGTTAAGCGTGCTTGGACCAGAGAAATCTAGGGATGGGTGACCCCCTGGGAAGCTGGTCGCGAGCTCCCAGAAACAAAGCCGTGAGGGTAGATGTCCTGGGGCTGAGGCCTGGCTAGGACGCTACCCAGAGCGGACAATATCGTACTAAGGTGCGACCGGGTCGTTACAGCTCCACCTTAGACTAACACTGGTGGAGTTCTACAACTTTTTCATACCATTCTCAACAATCTTCACCACCTTGCCTTTGAACTGTTAATGTAGATCATCACTCAACAATATTCAGAAGATTGTCCACCTTTGGTTAATGCACGGCTCCACCTAGACAACTTGACAGCACCCCAGGTGTACGTAGGCTGTAGCGACTCCACATTCGATGACAACACCCCGGGTGTACGTAGGCTTTAGCGACTCCACCTCCGATAACAGCACCCCGGGTGTACGTAGGATGTAGCGACTCCACCTTCGACTTCTCCGAGTCTAACTCCACTATAGGCTCCACCAAGTTTAGTTACCGGGACGCTTTTTTAGCAACTTATCACTTTAGGCTTTACCGAGTTCTTCCTGACTTCACTGAGTCCAGCTATTAGTATTGTTTCATAAGTATGTTAATCCACCATTAAAGTCAGGCCTACCGGTCCGCGCACATAGTAGTGATATTATCTCCAACTTAAACACTTTTGGGCCATAAGTGTGGAGTTTTATTTAAAAGATCTCATTATTATGTAAGGACACTCCACCACTTATATACCCATGTTGAATTCTACAACTTTTTCATGTAAGATTAATGGTTTAAGCCAATCATTCTTAACATGCTTCCCGTTGCAAGCATTGCAAGATTAAAATTAAAACAAAAGTTTAACACGTTTTGCATATATTTGAAATTAGTCTTACCTTTATAGTATAATATAAATGATGACGACAAAATATATTAAATACATAGATATTGACGAAAAAAAATAAAGAGAGAAATCATTATTAATGGTAAGGACATACTCACTTGCAATGAAATATGATCGACTGTCTATTTTTCGGGCATTAATTTAAGAAGCGTAGCAAGTAAAACATTAGACAGTGTTATATGCACATTTTTTCAGTGTTATATGCACATTTTTTTTGATACAAATAATACACAAATGTATAAAGTTTGAACCACGGGGGGAGAAAGAACGAGACATTACTACCCAAGTAGTCCACCAAATGTGTTATATGCACATTTATGCACATATAATATATTAATGATCAAGGTATTATTGTAATTAAGTTAGCAAGAAAATGAGAAATAAGTACGAATAAAAATTATACTAAAAATAATACACACTCATGCATGTACCTATTACAAAAAATGTACACACGAGCGCACATATAATTGAAAATCTTTAGAGTGTTGTTAATTTCCATGAATCCACGTATTGGTGTTAACACATAATTAGGGCTGGCAATATTTGACACGACACGCTAACCTGACACAAACTCGACACGAAGTTAGCAGGTTTATGTCAAGCATAAACGGATTCGGGTCAATTTCGGGTCAAACACTCTTAACCCGCAAACTAAACGGGTCGTGTTCGGGTTAACCCGCTAACTCGAAATTGACCCACAATTAACATAATTATTCTTTTTGTTTTTTTTGCAACTATATATATATATATATATTATTTGGCCATCTTGCTTGAACAATTATATTCTTATTTTGAGTATTGGTAGTAGATGATAATTATTATGTTTTTTATAATGGATAAACTACTAATTTTTTATATTTATACTTCAGTTGTGGAATGTTATATATTTTGACTCTAGATTATTAATATTAAATTTTGGTATTCGGTGATACTTATTATTACTTATTAAAAATTTAAAATTATTATAAAATAAGTTAATTTTTTTTACATGAGACTTAATTGTCATTATAATCTTAAAATATTAATCTTGTTGTGTCGAGTTACAAGTTTAACACGACCTATTTATTAAACGGGTTAGTCGGGTCGTGTCGTGTAACCTGTAAAATAAATAGGTCGTGTTCGAGTTCATATAAATGACACGATTAATTAAACAGGTCGTGTTCGGGTTGACACTAATATTGTAATATTTGTGTGTTGACACAATCTGAACATGACACGCGAACCCGAATCGCCAGCTCTACACATAATAACATTCACCAAAATCTTTCATCGGAGGCAAATGATTATTGTTGTAATCATTAATAATAGTACTACAATTAAGGATAAAAACTAGCATTTTATGCACGTGAGCAAATAATTTTAGATGTAACAGAGACAAGGCATTTTACCTACACTTAATTATATCAACATAGATAATATTTATAGAAAATTAGGAGTTAGTCCATTTCTGAAAGGCTTATTTTAATGAAACCAATTCTTTTTAAATATTAGGATTTAGTCCAAATTTTTGGAATCAACCCAAGAATTTTGGAATTAGTCCAGGTTAGTTTTTATTTTATTTTTGATTAATATACAATAAAATTAAAAATCGTTAAATTACTAATATGGCCTTCCTAATTCATAATACACTTAATTTGGAATTAGGATTAGAAGAAAAATGTGATTATACTTTGGAGGATTTATGGATTCATGAATGAAACAATTAGGTCAATATTCTTAATTTCTTGATGTGAAATCATGAAAATATAGACTAGAAAAGGATTGTAAATTGTAAAGCACTTCAGGTACAGAGACCTGATGTTGTCCTCAGTCATTTCAACATGATGCAAGGCAAAAATAAGTTTCTAAATATCCAATTTTGACGACTTTAATTTATTTTCTTAATTTCTTCTCCACAAAAATTTATATATGAACCGACCTAGAAGCACAAGCAAAACATACCCTCTCTTGCCCCATTTTTAGAATGTTTATTACCTGAATTCCAAATTAAAAGTTTACATTGGCTTTATTTTTCTGTGAAATTTTAATAGGTTGACACTATTATTAAAGTATAAACATGCAATATATATATATATATATATATAATTTCCCAATGCAGTATTATACATTGACAAGTGCATAATTGTTTTACCAATATGAATACTCTTTTAATATTTAAAAAATAGACAGAGGAAGTATATAATACATCATAACATTAGTCATCCTGCATTAATTTAATTTAATTTAATTACTAACTACGAATTAGGATAAAAAAATCCTTGATCAGAAGTGTTGTTTTTGAGACGTAGAATTAGTTTAATTATATACATAAATAGACATAAAGATGGATGATGTAATCAACCTTGTTGTTATCCTAATTAATTATGTATATAATTAATACACCTTTTAGTTAAATAGTAATTAATTTAAGAAGCCAAATATTGCAGTGGCAACTTGATTCTTAGCTATGTCCCTATACGATTTTCAAGAGTTGATTAATGGAAAGGTTATAATTTGTTAGGACATATATATATAAATATATAATTATATGATCGAATTAACTATAATGTTAAACAGCTAGAGTACTATGTATTTTAAAAAATTTGCTATGTATTTTAAGGTAAAAGATTCAATACAAAAAGGTTTTATTAAAAATATATTGTTCTTTTCTATCAATTTCTTTTTGATTTGGAGAGAAAATTACAATTTTCTCTCCCTTTCTATCCTATTATCTCCTTTAAACGCGACTATACGTCTATTTATCTCCAAACAAAAACTCTCAAATAGAGTTACATTTTTGACCAATTTAAATTAGTATTTTAACAATGGCGGGATTTATATCTACCTCCTTGTAATAATAAATTGTATTAAGCGTCTAGCCTAAAGATTTAATTAAGATTTTTTCCCTTGAGAAATGACAAAAAGTTGGAATTAAAAAAAAATAAAAAATTAGTACTATTTTCACCGTTTTCCAACTTTCTCATTTTGAGTATCAACTTCATTTTTGTAAATTAAAATTTACGGAGAGGCATAAAGCACAATCTTCCCTCTTTCGTGGCACTTCGCGCTATTTAACCAACAGCATTTACAGTAACAACCGTCACACTGGCCCCTCTGCACGCGACCTTCACATTCCGGTTAAAACTCACCGATCCAGTCGCCGTCATCCCAATCCCGCCCCGAACCCCGGTTCCTCCGAATCCTACCTGCAGGGAAATTGCGTCAAACTAAGATACCCACAATGGGGGCAGACGTTTAGAGGGAGGGTGGGGGTGCGCAGGTTAAGAGGAGTGAAGTGACCTGGTGCGCATATTCAAATGAGGCGTTTGTCGTTTGATAGTGGAAATGTGACAGCAACGCCTTATTAATCTCCTTCACTGTGCTTCACGATAACACACTCACTCAACACAACACAAATTCAATTTTTTTTTTATATATATATATATATAAATCAATTGGATCTTTGTATATATAATACATATTTTTTTAATATTTTTTTTTATGTATTGAAAATACTTTTTTTTTAGAGTGTTAGAATATTCGTTTGTGGGCTAATAACTAATAATATATATTTTGTATATATATATCGATGTATATTTGCGTTTTTAGTTTCATTTATATAGATTTCTTTTCAAAAGATGTGTTGTCGATCGATACTTATAATTCTCTGTAATCGACAAATAGAAGCTAGGGTTTGGCCGAGTAGAGTGTTTCGATCTAGTGTTTGGACAGCTGGAAACTGAGCGGGAAAATAAGTTTTCCTCCAATTAGCTTTGAAGGTTCCACTTCTAGTTTCTGTCTTTTCTTTTATGTATCCTTTCTCGAGAATAAGCATAAGTTGATTGCGTAATAAGACTGAATTAGTTGATTGTTATGTTTCTCTTTTTAGTTGTTTGTGAAAATTAGAGGACCCAATAAGTTTTTTGATGACCTTTTTTCTCTTCCATATTATCTGCTTTCTCAGCAACCAAACAGAGGTCTACTCTTTGTATTTTTACTGTTTTATGTTTCTTGGATGAAGCTTATTCTACAACCGTTGATTATGTGAGTTATATATTATGTCCAGTAGAATCAGTAGCTTCAAAAGTTATTTTCTCTTCAATTTTGGCTGCTTTCTGAGCAACCAAACAGAAATCTTCTAAGTATTATATTGGGAGATACTATTGCCAGAGCAATAGTTTCCTGTCAGAGCAAACAACCTCATCTTTATTGCCTAAAAATTGAGACGAAATTGCTCCGGCAAATAACTCTCCGGCAGAGCAATAGCATCTCCCATATTATTTTGTTGGATGAAACTTATTCTAGAATTTTGTGCTTTCTTAGTAGACCTGTTAGTTCTGTTAGTTATGCCAGTTATTATTGAGTTGAGTACCTTCAATCGGATGAAGAAAGCAAGCACTAAAAGACTGTCTGAAAAAGGAAGACAGTACTAAAAGCACTGGGTAATCATGATGAAGATATCGAGAAAAAGAAAAAGTCAGTAGGTTATCTTTTCTTTCTGTGTTTCTTTCTCATTTTTTTACGATTTGATAATCCACTTTATGTAATAGACAGTTAAGTTGAGGCAGTGAAACAACTTAAATCTACTGGACACCTAAGAAGCTTCACTAGTGCAAATTCAGCTACTTTGGCCAGCTGGATTTATCTTGACATAAGAAAGTTATGAAATGATGTGCTGCGAATCGGATGATACTTAATCCTTCTTAATTAATTTTTATTAATTTTATTCTATTTTATGTTATTTTATTATTATTTTTTATTGCGTGGTACTTGATCTACAAAATTTCTTTTTCCTTTGTGGATACGTTTTTGATAGACGGAAACTGGATGGAGAAATAAATTAGAATGTACATGTATGAAGGAATTTGATGTCTCCATTCTCTTATACATATGCTTTGAGTTTGAGAAGACTTTAAAGTTTAAAGGAAAGGATTTGTCAGTCTAACGTATTTGGAGGCATTCTTCGTTTGCAACTTCAGTTTTCTCTTAGTTTCTTAACATGGAATACCAAAAAATGGAAACTTGACGAGGCAATTGTTTTATTAATAATTTCTTGATTGAAATAACAACACACTAATTGGGAAGGAAATGGAAAAAAATTAAGAATGAAAGGGTCCTTCATTGTTGTACCGACGAATATGGTCATCTTAAAAGTAAACGCAAGCTCCAATAACACGATTTTGGTTTGAAAGAATCAAAGAGCTCTTCATAAAAAATGCCTGTGGGGAATTGCGTTACAATGTCATTACAGAGGCTAAATAAGATTCATTTGCCATCTGTTCAAATGACTATTGTTCTGTACTTTAAACTGTTTTCTTAGTTGTGGGATTATATTTTCTGTGTTACATATGTTTCCTTGCATGTTTGTTAGATGTGCTAAGTTACCTTTTTGAAGGCACGTTATCCCTAGGGCCCTATTTCAATAGATGTAAAATATTTTTTGATCTTGAACTAACAGAAATTTCCTAGTTTTTAAAAAATTGAAATTTGCAAGAAAACATAAATACTGTATGAATCATGCAAGTATTAGGGAAGATAGGCACAATTAAGACTCAGGAACTACTTAATGCCAAAGCTAAATTTGAATAAGGATTTGTTTTGTTGAGTTTGTGCATGAGAATGAAAAATTTTGGAGGTAATTACTACTTCATCTGTTAAGATTTGTCTGTTGCTTACATTCAGGGTTCTACATTTACTCTAAATAGATGTAATTATGTAAATTTGTTAGTTGCTCATTATCTTTGTATCTATTAGCAGTCAAAAGAGCATATGCATTCTCCATCCAACCAGTATGTCACCTCAAGGGGGATGGGTATGTATGAGCCAATTCACCAGATTAGCATGTGGGGAGATTTCAAAGGCAATGGCTTTCCAAACACGCCTGCGTCCGTGATTATAGAGGTGGACACTAAACAAGACAGCCAGGTGGGCATTTTCCAAAGTTCTTTACTCTCTGCCGCCAAACCCCTTAGGGTGTGCATGGCATGGTTGGTCTGGTTTTTGAACCAGTTTTTGGACTGGTCCAACATGGCCAGTTTTGAAATACTAGAAATCGGACCGGACCGACTTATGGATCTAGGCGGACCAGAACACTTCGGTTTTTGCATGGTCTGGTTGGTCAGTCTGTTGCGTTGGCTTGAACCATTTTCACATTTGACCTATCAACTTTTATGATTAATTTTAACTAATTCCCCATTTCTCCATCCCCTCGTTTTTTTCAGCTATAGATAGTGAAGAAAATCTTTCCTTTTCTAGAGTTAAATTTGGGAATTCAATCTGAGAAAGTTTTTACCAGTTTGAATGATTTGGAACTTCTGAGGCTGTTTTAGTCCTAAGACATTGCCACTCTCTGTTCTTGTTCGCCAAGGTCACAGTTTTTCAGTTGCTCACTTTGTTTTGACAAAAGCAGAAAAATTGAAAAAAGCAAACAATACAACATGCTTAAAAGAAAATTTACTATTATTATTATTAACAAAAATAAAAAGTGAGGCGGTCCGCTCTGATTTATTTTCACAAACCAAAGACTGGACCAAAGGCTTGCTTCCTCAACATTTTATGCTGGTCCGGTAGGTTTTGTTGGTCCAATCGGTTTTCTACACACCCCTACCCACTCACAATCTCACATGGCATCGTTTGTGCCTTAAATTTGTTTCACATTAATTTCTTGATTATTGAGCAAAAACTTACTTATAAAATGTACTGTCTTTAGTCAGAGGAGACATCACAGGGAACACTTGGACCGACCTCCAACAATTTTGATCAAGAAGCAACTAAACCTGTTGATAAGGTAAAAGACGATGTATCATTGTTTGTTGAGTTCTCTAGCCTAAAATTCTTGATTTCTTCTTCTCATTTTTTAAGTTATTCCTTTGGATTACTTTCAACTGAGAGTAAGTTTTCATAGGGAATAGCATCTCTACAGATGGTTGTCTAACCATGTAATTTGAAGTAATAAATCTTGTTTGAGACTTTCACATCTTGCAACTGCTGCTCAGAGTTTGAGTGAGTGCTTTCTTAATCGCAATTAATATCATAGCCCATAATTCTTTCATCTTGTTGTTCCATCTTTCTTCTTATAAATCATCATTTTGACTTATTTATCTTTTCTGTTGTGATTAAAGTTAAACACCTTTTTTAACGATCAGTTTTTACATCTCTAAATATACCATTTCCAAAATCCTCTCTCCCCAGTTTTAGTGAGTCACTGCATCACCTTCCTGATTATGTTATCGTGTTCAATATATTCTGATATTCCTTTATTACATTGGTTTTGAAACGTATAGAACTTAGTATCAGTATCTTGGTGTATATATGAACATCATTTATCCATGATATTATGAGACTATCTTGCCTAATGTGGTGGATATTTACCCAGCACTCCTCACATTATTTTACGACTACCCCTAAACACTCTACCCTTTTATAGTATTGCCAATCATCATGGACAATTTTAGCAGTCTCCACCATTTAATAGAACTCATACTCAACATTTTTTAGTTGCCTTCATATGTCTATAATGCAAAATCATGTAACTCATTTTCTTTTGGTGGAGCTGCATAAAAATATAAGCACTCAGCAGAAATGTGATATCATGTCCTTGTGCTTGCCACACAAGTTCTTCTAAAATTGTTTGCTGCTTATAATACAGAGACAATTGATGTTGCATATTAGTACTTTTTGGCTGGCTGCATATATTAGAACCTATATTCTTATTATTATGATTATTGAATGGCAATTGATTCATTATAAGTTATAATATATTGTATGCGTATTTTTTTATAACAAAAAATCCTGTTACTTCTTCAGCTTTAATATATTCCAACTTTCTATATTTATATTACAATACTAATTGAAATTGAGACTTTATGTACAGGTGCTGAGACGTCTTGCACAAAACCGTGAGGCAGCTCGTAAAAGTCGTTTGCGGAAAAAGGTGGGTAGAGGGTACGCATTGAGATTGATGGATCATCATTATTTATTACAATTGTCATTAATTTCTAATGCTAAGACACTTACTCGGTTCTGTTTTGTAGGCCTATGTTCAGCAACTAGAGACAAGTCGTTTAAAACTGCTTCAACTGGAACAAGAGCTTGAACGAGCTAGGCAACAGGTAAGGAAAACACCTTATTTGATCCATAGGCCCTAACTGTGCTGATCCAGTGAAATACTTCCCCCTTTTATTTTATTTTATTTTTTGAGTAAATACCATCAATGGCCACTAAACTCTTGTCAAATTCTACCAATGGCCACTGAACTTCATTTTGTTCCAATCAGACCATTAAACTTTTAAAAAGTACTGTCAGAGGCCACTCTGTCAAATTACACCGTTAATTTTTGACGGAACCAAGTCATGTGCAAAATGTTAGGGGCATTTAGGACTTTTTATCTTTCTTTTTCCTTTTTTTTTTTCTCTCTTTTCCCTTTTATTTTCTTTTCTTCTTCCTTCCACCATTCTTCTGCCTCCGAACTTCTTCTTCTTCTTCTTCTTTGCCACCACCGACGACACTGCTCTCTCTCAACTCTCATTTCCAGTTTCTCAAATTTTAAACATTTCACTGTTACTCCACAATCAAACCTACCTCGATCGAAACCCTAAAAAATTTGACTCTTTCATCAAATCGGAGAAATGAACGAGATCCAAGTCTCTATAGACCACGATTCCCTCCATTTTCTTGGCCTTCTTACAAAAAAATCTGTTTTTACCCAGAAAATCGAAATATGGGTAGGTCAATTTTCTAAAAATTGAACCCAAATAAGCAAACAAAAGCAAGAGAGCTGTGATTAATTACCAACAAAGAACAAAAAAACAGAGTTTCTTTCTCTACCATCTTTTTCCAAGGAAAACAAGTGTTTTGAAGAGAAAATCGAAAGTGGGTTTCTGAATTTCTTAATAAGGGGATCGAAATTGGTGTGATTTGTTTTTGGATTTTGAGATAAAGTGGGGACGATTTGTTGAAGAACCAATGAAACCAAAAACCCATGATAAAAAAGGAACGATTTTGCCTTCGGATTTTGTCAAAGGAAGAAGAAGAAACAAAGAACAAAAAAACAGAGTTTCTTTCTCTACTATCTTTTTCTAGGGAAAACAAGTATTTTGAAGAGAAAATTGGAAGTGAGTTTCTGAATTTCTTAATAAGGGGATCGAAATTGGTGTGATTTGTTTTTGGATTTTGAGATAAAGTGGGGACGATTTGTTGAAGAACCAGTGAAACCAAAAAACCATAATAAAAAAGGAACGATTTTGCCTTCGGATTTTGTCAAAGAGGGAAGAAGAAGAAGAATGGCAGAAGAAGAAGAAGAAGTTCAGAGGTAGAATAATGGTGGAAGGAAGAAGAAAAGAAAAAAAAAGGGAAAAGAGAGAAAAAAAAAAGGAAAAAGAAAGATAAAAAGTCCTAAATGCCCCTAACATTTTGCACATGACTTGGTTCCGTCAAAAATTAACGGTATAATTTGACGGAGTGGCCTCTGACAGTACTTTTTAAAAGTTTAATGGTCCGATTGGAACAAAATGAAGTTCAGTGGCCATTGGTAGAATTTGACAATAGTTTAGTGGCCATTGATGGTATTTACTCTTATTTTTTCATTTTTTTTCATATGCAAATGTCTCATACACAACGAATGCTTTGCTGCAGGGTGCATATCTAGGTGGTGGATTAGATGCTAGTCATGTAGGGTACTGTGGAAGTTTGAACTCAGGTATGCCATTTTCCTTCATTTTTTGTTCTTTTTTGACCCTTTTCCTCCCCCCAACCCCCACACACACACGCAAATAAAAAAAATAAAAAAAATCTAACATGTTATATGTGAAATTAGACTTACCCCCTTGTTTTTTATAATTGTTAGATTTCCCCTTCTGCATTTGGGGGAATCTCAAAGAATTATATAGGAACAAGCGGTTAGGTCAAAGGATTACTCCAAAATAATTAGATACCTCCCCCCCATTTTTTTCGTAATTTTTTAAGATTCCCGTGCATGTAGCGGACAAAGTCTAATGATTATGATTAAGAATAGAGGGCAAAGTCTATTTCCCCTGAAACAGCAGGTATGTAGTTTGAAATGACACTAACATTGCCATTACTCAAAATGTTTTTTAACACTCAAAAGTTTGAACACTTAACAGTCAATATTGTCAATGCCATTAATAATCTATATGGTTCTAGGTGGGTTCTAGGTGATGCATTTACAATACTATAGAATTCAGAATTAATGGGCTTTCTTATTTATATTTCCTCATCATTGGTAGATTATAGAGATCAGACAAATGCTCCAAAGTTTGAATGTTACATTCAATGTTTTGTGCGATGAGCCTGTTAGCTGAAATTTCTGCAGCCATGTCTTGATTCTTATAAATGCCTGTTACCTGGTTAAATGATTATATGGATAATTGAAATTGAAGTTACAAACCAAATATCTACTGCAGACACCTTTTCTATTTTCAGAATATGCATCATCCTTCATGAGGTTGCATAAACATAAAATATGTCTGAGTACTTAGTAAAATTATTGAATCTTGCTAGGAGAAAACACTTTCAGCTTGCTAACTGCTACTCACCCTTTATAATTGTTTTCCAACAAAATCTTGATCTCTTTGGAGCCTGATAAACCTCTTTGCTATTAAAAGAATATGTTACTTAACTAAAATAAACCTAAATACGTGGTAGCTTTTTTTTATTTTTTTTATTTTAATGCATATGCATAGGAGTTCTGCAACTATGCTTGAATCTTCTTATGGACAAGTGATAATATTATTCATTAAAGAAAGATAATTGATGGTCACAAAACGCAAGGCAACTTTCTGATAGGCTTGATGTGCAATAACGACATCACTACAAAAGTCATCATATGTTGTTAGGAACGTAAAATCCTACTTTGGGAGTTCAAAGCTTTGCATGATAATATGTAAAATCTCCACTGAGCTGCTTCATTTGGATGGAACATGTTAGCCAAGCCCCCGCTGGGACGGTTTAGTGATGCCTATTTTAGATCATAAAACCATACATCCAACAGTTATCCAAGCGTGATAAGTTTAAATTCACTAGCGAAAGTGCTACACAAGATAGCATAATGTATTGCTTTGGTAAACGAAGAGTGCATCAAGTTGTGTTAAGTGTTCACTTTGACCTTTTCATCTTTTTACGAAATGCACTAATTTGGAACTAATCAATGGTTGAGAACACAACTTGTTTGGTATTGTGGTTTTGGTGCATTGATTATGTCCTAACAAGGAAACTGGATTAAAGGGGTGTCTGATATAAAAAGGTTCGAAATAATTGAAAACACTACTAATTTTTATGAGAAGTTAGAAAAAAGTTGGTGGAGATGGTGAGTAGGATTTTTCATGGAATTTCTTTGTACTATGTGTAATAAAAAAATTCCATATAAAAAGAAGAAAAGGTGATGAAACTTCTAACCAAATCGTTTTTCCATCCGTTGTCCACTTTTTTCATCAGATAGACCCTTAATGTGGGACATCCCAAAAAGTAATAATGGACTCCAAATTTGAAACAGAAGGATTATAACATTAGTTATCAAGTTGTAATACTGATAGTGGATGCTCTCACTGTGTTCTTTTTGCTGCAGGTATTATATAATTCCCTTATCTACTCAATCGATTTTGCAGGTATTGCCACATTTGAGATGGAGTATGAACGCTGGGTAGAAGTACAAACTAGACAAAATTTCGAATTAAGAAGTGCATTGAATACTCATCTAGCAGATATAGAACTGAGAATGCTTGTCGACAGTGTGATGAACCATTATTTTGATCTCTTCCGCATGAAAGCAAATGCTGCAAAGGCTGATGTGTTCTACCTCATGTCGGGCATGTGGAAAACTTCGGCTGAACGCTTTTTCATGTGGATTGGAGGTTTTCGCCCTTCAGAACTTCTAAAGGTGATGCTTTGTTAATTCATAGTGTCATCAAGCTTCATGGTCTTATGCAGATTTATTGGAACTGAGTTTTGGCTTAAAGGCCACATTTGGTTTCGGTTGAAATATAAAATGGGGAAAAAAAAAACTCTCCCCATTTCTATAAAATTGCATAGTTATGGACTTATGGGGTGCTCGTATATTCGTAATTTTGTATGGAGAAAAAGTTTATCCCGAAATAGGCGAAAATTCATTTACCATTTCATTTCTTCCAAATGTTACACACCGAACCAAATGGGTCCTGTGCGGTTGAAAGAAATATATCAACATTTCATTTTATTCGTTTGATTCTTAATCTCTAAATCCTGGTCAATATAGAGCTTTCATTTCATACTATGTATAAGATAAGAAATGTGTTAAACGTTTTATCCCCGTCTAATGAAACTAAAAGTCCTGCATCAGGTTAATGTGTTTTTCATATCTAATTAGGTGTCTACTTTTATCAATGGCCTGTGTTATGCACTCGTCTTGTTACATGAAGGTTTTTGTATATATATGCAGCAGCACTGTTGCTATGTATAATCTCTCGAATCATCTATAATTGTATAAATGGATTATCATGAAATAAGATTGACCTCCGCCTAGACTTGTTGTAACGGACAATTATGTTCTGTGTACTAAATTAAAATATTGGTCAAACATCCTAAAAAAGAGAAAATTTAGAAAAAAGAAAAGCTTTAGTTACCTTGATATCTTGATTTGGAGATGCTTATTCAGGACATTTTTATGATTCTGTTCATTTGAATACATCAAAAAACAAGAAAGGTTCATTTACTAAATAATTTATGATTTATATTACAGGTTCTCGTTCAACATCTCGATCTTTTGGACCAACAACTGTTGGAAGTTTGTAACCTTAAGCAATCATGTCAGCAAGCAGAAGATGCACTCTCACAAGGAATGGATAAACTCCAGCAAATTCTATCCGAGACTGTGGCGTCCGGTAAACTCTGCGAAGGAATGTACAACCCTAGGGAGGGTAATGCATTGGAAAACCTGGAAGCGCTCGTGTGTTTTGTGACTCAGGTAAATCTTTCTCCCTTTGTTTGGTACAAGGGACAAATGGAGGGATAGAAGTGGACAGGAGGAGAAGTGGAAGGAATGATCAGTTTTTGTTTGTATTGTGTAGGAAGGAAATGTGGAATAACCCATTTCCTTCCTAGCCCAACAAATCCAATCCTCCCAAAGAGAAGAGGACTAATGGAAAAGTGGAAGGAATGATCAGTTTTCCTTTTGTTTTGTATTAGGAAGGAAATTTGAGGGATGCATTTCCTTCCTAACCCATGAACTTCAAGCCTTACTGTAGGGCGTGCTGGGGCGAACCTAAGGGGTGGCTTTAGTTAATGAAAAAATTTTAAAAACTCACCGGTACTTGATTAAAAGAATAAAATAAAATAAAAAATATTTAATATAAGCCTATTCTTTTACTAAATTTTAATCCACTCCTCTAAAGATTTTAGGGTAAAAAACAATAAACCCCCTTAAACTATCACTTTTTTGCACTAAACCCTCCATCTTTTAAAAGTAACACTAAACCCCCCTAAACTATTATATTTTATCACTTAACCCTCAAAATTACATAAATGTCCTTGTAAATAAATGACCTTTTATAAATTAGGGGGTAAAGTGTCAAGTTGTGATAGTTTAGGGGGGTTTAGTGCCAAAAAGTGATAGTTTGAGGGGGTTCAGTATTTTTTATCCAACTTTGTACAAGGACATTTATGTAATTTTGAGAGTTAAGTGATAACATATAATAGTTTAGGGGGGTTTAGTGTCACTTTTAAAATATAGGAGGATTTAGTGCAAAAAAGTAATAATTTGAAGGGGTTTAATGTTTTTTACCCAAGATTTGAAGTCCGCCCTTGAGGGCGTGATATGGTTTGGTGACTCTTACCTTATTAATTAAATGGTTAAATAAATCAAACATCTTGTTACGAGGATATAATTGGTAAAACACATGTTTATAATTTTCCCTCACTTTCCTTCCTCCGTACAATATTAACAAAAGATATCCCGTTTGGCCATTTCCGTCCTTTACGCCAAATAAATCTGAGAGAAAGAAGATTGATCTTCCCTTTTAATTGCTTTTGCTTTTCTTTCCTTCATACTGACGACCCTTCTTGATAAATAATATGCTTGCCCATCTACAAACCTCCTTAATTGATTTTCTTTCTTGAATTTCAACTAAGGGAATTAACCCTTGACCCAACCCATCCCAAACCCTAATGTTAGCCAGCACTACCAGTGACCTTTTTTGTTTTCCTTTGTGACATCCCAATCCACGTCTATGGCCAAACCATTCTCCTCCTGGAATCCTTTCTCTTATTCTTATGCTTATTCAACAAACACCTCACTCTCTTGTTGATTAGATAAGAACTAAGAATGCCAAGGACCCTTGGAAATTTGTTTAGAGAACCAGCCTAGAAGAAAAAGATAGAATAGGAAAACGGATATGACTTCTCGATCTATGCGGGATTTTTTTTTTTAATTTAACAAATGGGTTGGTGGTTGGAAAAAAGATTTTGGAGCTTTACCTGATTATATTTTTTCATTTGAAACAAACAAAAGCTTTACTAGCATTATTTTGACAACGCTGGAATTCGACCTTATGAGCTCTAAGTCGACCCAAGATTGTTCCAGTAAAAATCTTATACCATTGGACCAAGAGGATTAGTTGGACCAGGAAACAAAAATGTCTAGCTCCTGTTTGGTAGAAAACTAGAAAACAAGATTTTTAGTTTTTTATTAAAAAGTCAATTTTATTTTCATATCTTTTAAAATTTATTTCACTTTATTTTCTCTTTTATAAAATACACTATAATTTTAAATTCAAAAATTGGAATTAGATAAAAAAAACATATTTGGAATTTATTCGTTGACATCTATAAAATAAGATTCATTATTACTATTTTTTGAGTTTTTTAAATGAGTTTTTTTGAATTGGTTGAAAAAAATTTCAATAAAAACCAAATTTAACTTTTCAATCTACTTTCACACTTCTCAACAAAAAATCTCAAAAACTCAACTAAAAAACTGTACTAAACAGGTTCAAGTGCTTGTTTGGTTGAGATTTTAAAACATGCTTTTTAGATAAGTTTTTGAAAAGTGTGAAAGTAAGCTGAAAAGTTAATTTAATTTTAATTGGAGTTTTTTTCAACTTATTCAAAAAAAACTCATGAAAAAAATTCAAAATATATTCACAATGGATCTTGTTTTATAGATCTCAATGAGTAGGTTTCAAATATATTTTTTTAATCTAATTCCGATATTTTAATTTAAAGTTATGGTGTTTTAAAAATTTTATGAGAGAGAAAATAAAGTGAATTAGAAGTAAAGTTGACTTGTTGGTAAAAAATTTAATTTTAAAATCTCAATCAAATACCACCAAAAATTAAAAAACTAGTTTAAGACATTACTACAGTCCAATTACGGTAAACATCCGACGTATTGAAGTATTTAAATAATGAGAGTTTTACCCCAAATATATTTTTACTAAGAGATATAGGATTCAAAGCCCCTTTATCACAATTTAAAAGTATCTACTAGTTTCACTTTCAGGTTATTTACGTTTGAAACTAACCCAACCCCATTTAATATTTGTTAGGTTTTACCATTTCTGGGTTTGTGTCATAATATCCAACCCTAACCTGCTCATTACATGTCAAGTTCGACTATTCAAGTTGTGTTAAGGTGCGGTGCCAAAAGTTCTGAGTCACCACCTCAACTTTACCCTCTAAAAATACATACCTAGCAATACGTAAACGCATTTTACCAATTTTATGCAGTGGATATTAATTGATTTGCTTTAAACTTTGGAACAGGCAGATCATCTTCGACAGGAAACACTGCAACAAATGTCTCGGATCCTAACTATACGGCAAGCAGCTCAAGGCTTGCTGGCATTGGGGGAGTACTGCCATCGCCTTCGAGCTCTCACTTCCCTTTGGGCTACTCGCCCTCGTGAGCCTACCTAATCAAATGATTCCCCACACGCAAATATCAAGGGTCTAGATGGTCGCCACCAGAGATGATATGTTTCATCAGCATGTGTATGACTCATGTTGTTCTACAACATATATATATATATATATATATACCTATGTGCTTCCTCGTTTCCATTAGCCTCCAGTAACTGAGATGTTGTACATATGATTATTCATTAAGAGGTAAAATCAACTTTTGATAGTTTTGTATATAACTTGTTTCCAAAAGGCAATTTTTAGCCTTACACAAACTTATGGTGTAAATTTCCAGCAAGGAAGTTCTCGTTTTGATCAATATTCTGGTATTAAAATCCAAGTTATGGCAAATAATTCTATACAGATTAATTAGCTCATCCAAATAGACGCACAATGAGGGCGTCTCATTTCTAATCTGAAGTCCAAATCTGAATGTTTGATGATAGATTATATATTAAAAATTCAAATTCAGAGGCAAGTATAATTGTTATGCTCTTAATTATTTACAAAAGCAAAAAAATATTTTGCCCCCTCTACATTATGAACGCATTCAAATCAATTGAGCACGTGAAATTGTTCGGCTTGTGATGAATTCATTAATCAACCTTTCATGTTTTTGGATATCCTTATAAAACTATATAGTGCATAAAAAACGTATAGAGATTCAACAGATTGAAATCACATTCCGAGATATCGCTTATCAATTAACCATTAAGTCAATTTTGCTTTCGGCTAATTTCCAATGTAGTGCGTCCTTGATCCAATCCAAAGGTAACACAAACGAAGGCTGTATTGCTAATTTCTCCCTTTTTTTGGATGATTTTAAAGCTATATTATTGCTCGTGTGAACATTCAAATTTGCCAAATTAATGTTTATTCATCATTGAAACATTTTTTCAGTTTAGAAAGAGAACATAGCAAATTACTGTTTCTCACATTCCGCATGAAGCTAAGTAGAGCACATATTTTACATTTGAAACCATCATTTGTCAAGGCAGGGGAGCGTCAATGCAATTCAGACTCCTTGTCGAAAGTTTCTCACAGCGTTGACATTGAATAGTCCAACGCATCCACCAAAAAATCTGCATGCAAAGAGAAATCTCGAATGGTTAATTACATGGGAAGAATGGAATTCCTTGGAGTGGTTTCGTGTGGAAATAAATATTCAGGGAAGGTTTCAAATTACATGGAAAATGAGATCAGATTAAACAAGTTGTATCGTGAAAATTTATTCCACGGACTATAGGCAATCAAACATTACTGGAGTTGGAAAAAAACGAATATCTGAGCAATTTCCATGCGCAAAAACACAACCTAATATACTCCCTGTCCCACATCAAAATTTACGAATCCACTATCGTATCACGACGACCCAAAATATAATCACCAAATCTCATGATAGTGAACATGTTTTGTTTCTAACCACGAATTATCTTCAAATTAGTGTATGAAAAGAAGTGTGGAAGTAAAAACATTGACTCTTAATTTGGGACTGAGGGAGTAGCATTTTGCAAGACAAACTGCGAGTTCAAATACAATAATTATATTCTGCAAGCTCGTCTGAAGAAGTTTTTCATGAGAAAGCTCCCAAAATGCCAATACTTGCAGACGGGGTATAAACCGGTGATAATCTTAGCCCGTCCAAAAACTAGGAAAGAATGAGTACCTGCATCATCTTTGTTGAAGCACATAGGTGGCTTTATTCTGAAAACATTTCCATGCAATCCTCCTTTGCCAACTAGAACTCCAAGATCTTCATTCAAGAAAGATATATGTTATTTGCATCCGAATAAGAGATTCTAGGGAGTTAAATAGTTTGCTTTGTTAACATATATATATATATAGGGTAAATTTCAAGTAAGACCTTAAGTCACGGATTGGGTATTTTGGTGGTGTGTGTGTGTTGGGGGGAGTTTTTGATGAAACTTGGTGCAAATGATCCCCATTATTAGTAGATCATCTCCACCAAATTTCATAAAAAAATTCAGCCGGCAAGTGTACTAACTAAAAAATTGAAATATATGTCAAAAAAAACTCATCCATTGGACCCCCAAAATGCCCAATCCGTGACTTAAGGTCCTTGAGACCTTACTGGAAATGTACTCTCTCTATCCATATATAAATACCTCTAAGTTTCTCAAAGAGAACTGCAGTTTCTGCCTTGGCAGGTGTCTTCTCTTTCCTGTCAGTGACAAGTTCTATACCAACCATCAAGCCCCTCCCTCGCACATCTCCAATAACTGCGTGCAAAGATTATATATGAGAAGAAGTGCATTAACTAATAAATATATTTTGTTCATGAAGATAGTACTAATGTACTGTCCATGCCAAATGTGGATTTTTTACCCATGAGAAGACACTAGGCTCGTATGGGTACGGGTGAAACTAAATATGTAGAACTGTAACCATATTTTCACCTATTTGTCATTGAACTATATCCACTACCTGTGTTAAACTACATATGTATAGTGTGTGCATCTATTCATAATCTTTTAAGCGCAAAAAATTCACCGGACATAGGTAAAAATGCCTTTCACCGTCTTATTCTTTAGATGCTAAGTTAAAAGGACAATTACTTTCATGTCTTTGCTGAAGCTCTCTTAAACGGCCAATCAAGTGGGACCCAACATCAGCGCAATGCTTTAGCCTGTTTTCCTTATCAAGAACTCTGAGCACTGCATGTCCGCCAGCAGAGCAGACGGGGTTCCCTCCAAAGGTGTTAAATTGTATTTTCTGAGCCATCACATTTGCAATTTCTGGTGTTGTCACAACAGCCCCCAGTGGTAATCCATTGCCAATCCCCTGAAAATCATTGTTTGTGGTCAACTCAACGGAATGATAGCAGAAAATCAATACGAGTAGGAGTGACGGTCCTTGTGTTGGTGGAGTTGGGGGTGTAACAATGAATATTTTAGTGCCATAATTCATGAATTTCGAAAAACACTTAAAATGATTATCCATTCTGAGGGATAAATGGACGGGTTAAATTATGAAATTTGGTGCCATCAAAAAATTAATTCAAGAAGTGGGTGTACAAAACTGATAGTGTGTATATTTCAGCCATAAAAAAGGAGCGTCTTTTTCATATATAGAGGATGGTCCTCTCTATATAAGGGCTATATATACATATATATGTATGTATAGTTATATTTACACATATATTGATATCTCACAGTATCTAGCCCTTTTAAAGCAGTTCACCAATCCGCATGCACCAGCACCAACTATGGAATGTATATATAGATATGTCGCTAGGCTCAGAGAAATTCTCTCTATTTAACAAAAAGAAGAGATGTCCCACTTGGAGGGGTAATGAAATAATGATATATCTATGCATTTTCAGCTGCTGAAATTTTTTATGCTCATCTCACCAACTTCAAGATTGAATTTTTTTATGAAATTTGTTGGGATCATCTCTATAAATCTGCATAAAATTTTTTTTCTCTTTATAACTCCAAATGGACATTCCTTTTTGTTGTAAGAGAAGGAATCCCTCTTTAGAGCCTAGTTGTACAAATTTATGTTTGTATATATCCTAGAGAATTAGGATAAAAGTAGCAAATGAAAGACAAGAGATACCTTGGCCATGGTAACTATATCAGGAATTACACCCTGCGTTTCGAAGCCCCAGTAATGGCTTCCAGTGCGACCAAACCCAGTCTGTACTTCATCGGCAATGCAGACCCCTCCAGCCTTGCGTACAATGTCATAAACCAATTTCAAATATCCAGGGGCTAATTCAACTGCTCCCCCAACTCCCTAAAGTTCCGCCAAGATGATAAATTCATGTGAAATTAGGATCACCATAGTAATAAAAACATTATGATTAGACCCTCATAAAAATTTAACTATCATCAACCTGGATGGTTTCAGCAATAAAGCCAGCAACATTCCCTGAAGTACCATGATCGATGTGATCCTGAACGTCTTCGGCATAGCGACTGGCATCAGATCCAAAGACACCACGATAGGGGTTAGGATTTTGGACGTGGTGAATTTCGCCCTGCAAAGTTCCATAGGAATACATGGATAAGTAACACAAAGGGCTTTCACAAAAAAAAAAAGAAGATAAAAAAAGGGGAACAAAGGGAACTTCTCAATGATTCTGGCCCACTCAACTTGATATTTTAACTTAGCTAGAAGTTGAGGATTTTTAAAGCACATGCGATACATGTGCATATTTTCTTTTTCATTTTTCTCTGCACATACAATGTGTGTGTGATATGTGATTCAAAATCATAAGGGTAAATCCTTGTTATGTTTTTGGGGAAAATATGGTGATAAGGTCAAAATTGGAAATCACAAATTTGGTGTCATTATCTGCTACCCTCCTGTTGACTTTTATAATAGTATAGATTAAGGAGCACACACTGCGGGATATTGAACAAGAAACACTAAGAAGAACGAGCAATTAAGGGAGGCTTTAGAAAGAATAAATTATGCTTCTTCTTTCGACAGGGATTAATTGATTGCAAACACAGAAATGTTCTAGTATCATCGAATTCTTACACACTGCAAAGGCAATGCATGTCATCTAATTGAATTTGATAACAGAAGCCAACGCTGTCACAAAATTGTGCCAATAATTTGAGAACCCAACTACTGACACAGATCCAGGGGAAGTTTTTCCTGCTTTCCTGAAGGATACCAATTTGTGTCATTTGGGGAGAGGAAATTTAGCTCAAAAGATACGCCCGGCACCAAATTATTGCTTATATGGATTTAAAAAGCCTCAGAATAAAATTACAGCTACTAAATATGAATCTTCTTAAGATATGGTGGTTAATACAAACCTGGGGTATTGAGTACTTCCACGTGTTAAGAGCGGTCAGTCCAATTGTACCTGCACTTCCCCCATGATATGCATTCCTCAAGGCAATCATGCCGAGGTTCCTACTGTACAGTCGAGCCATCAACATTGCTAATTCATTTGCTTCAGTCCCAGAATTCACAAAATAAACAACCTGCATTATCGAGGTAAAACAAGCAGCTGTAACAATTCCAAAATTAGTATCATAAGAACACTCTTATCCAGTTTTGGGTATGAACTGAACCAGTTTTGACTCAGTAAAGTACTGGTCAACCCATCCGGTTTTTTAAAATAAGCCATTTTGAAGATGATGTAATTTAGAGATTTAATTCAAACATTGTTTAATATCCATCTTCTTTCTCAATAAAGAAACTCAAAACAAACTGAAAAGAAAAAATCAGCACGGGTGTTTAGTGGCTTAATGCATAAAATAACTAACTATTATATTAATCTATATGATTATTTAATCTAATTAAACTATGAATAGTCCATCAGGCGACCCACTGATTGGACCAGTGACCTGATAACGCAGTCCATTTTGCTGGGATGGGTCTGTTAAGTACACCCGTATCAGATTTCCTGGCTTGACAATCATGCCCTCCCATTATCAACACGATCAGTGGTGAAGCCATGACTCTTTTAAAGTGGGCCAATTTTAAACTAATTTTTTTTATCAAAAATTTAGGAAGGGGAAGCTGAGATTTTATAATAACACATTTTTTCACATTATTACAAGGACTTATCCAACATATGCCATTTTCAAAGAAATATTTTAGCAATATGACACGATTTTTCAAAATTTATTGGGATATACTTTGAATCTAAATACTACTGATATCACTATATCAGTTCTAACATCTCACATTGAAAGAAAATCTAAATTCCTCTGCAATGGGAGAGTAATATGCTACATATACCAATCATCATAATTTCATAGTTGCAAACTATATGAAAAACTTAATTTGTTGATGATAACCTTTAGGTTACCGGGCATCTTAGATGCCAATGCTTCGGCAAAATCAGCTATTGCATGGTGCAGATATATGGTGGTAGCATGTTGAAGAAGTTTGTTTTGCTCCGTGATAGCCTCCAAAACATCAGGATGGCAATGGCCACAAGAAACTGTAACTATTCCCGCAAATGCATCAAGATAGCGCTTCCCACTCTCGTCAAACAAATACTGCATCCTCCCTTGCACAATATTTAGCTGTGCACGTGACCAAAAGTTAGAAATAGCAAATAAATTATAAAGCTTTTGAACGGTGTTTGTCGAATTTATCATGTACATTAAGGGCGCGTTTGATTTTAAAAAATTGGAAAATGATTGAAAACCCTACTAATTTTTTACGAGAAGTTGGAAAATAAATGATTAATCTGATGAGATGTTCTATTGCTTTTTGGGTTTTTCCATATGGAGAAATGATAAGGAGAAAATTCCACGGAAAAAGAGAAAAAGATAAAAGAACATCTAAACAAATCACTTGTCTCTTTTTTTCAACTTCTCAAAGAACTTAATTGTTTTTCCAGACATTTACCAACTTGTTTATCAAACAGCCCCTATTGCTTACCAGAAAAATTAAGCTAAACAAAATTGTACCACGTAAATTGATTCCATTCAAAATTATGCAATGAAATACCACTGAACATGAAAATTTTAGAACTTCCAACATATTCCATGAAGAAGAAGTGCAATGAATGCCACACAGTAGTCAAAACAATTATAATTAATGAACCTAAAAAATGAGCAATTGGCTATATAAAGAAGCATCAGTCTAACCGAATCACATCCAAACGAGGAACATACATTAATTTTTGGTTGATTAAGGATCAGCGCTGGGTTCGACCGGGAGCTCCCCAGGTCGAATCCCGGCAGCTGCAAAAACATCTGGTGGCCAGCGGTTGGCCACCGTTCCGCGAACAAGGATTAGTCGAGGTGCGCGAAAGCTGGCCCGGACACCCTGTGGTACTAGAAAGTATCTAGACCAACAAAAAGAAGACAGACGTATTTGACGGTAAATACAATTATTTGACCTGACCAGACTAGACTAATAGGGTAAAGAATATTCAAAAAAATTAAACTTTTCAAATACATTACCTAAAAAACCAAATTGAAGTGCGTACCAATATAAATTTCAGATTGATTTCCGTTAAATAGAGAAATCATACATTACCTATTAATTTTTGGTTGATTAAGGATTAAAATCACAGATCCTTCATCGCCGAACAGTTTGATTCTTAGATAATTTCTAATAATCTCTTCTCAAAATTTTGATTCAACAACCAAATCAATCAATACAATAGGTATAGAATTCTCTTGGTAGAATAAATGTGAATCTATATGTAGAGAGAGAACAACCAACTTACAGGCTTCTGGTAGTAGTAGAAGAGGGAGGGACCGAGAAACTTCTTGCGCTTCTGAAGAACTTCGTCTGCCAACGGTCCTTTGTAAGGCTCCGGCTGGTAGTCGAACGGCGGCAAATCCGGCGGGGACGGCAACTTGTACTCAGGCGGCGGCACGGCGGCAGTGGAGGAAAAGCACCGGAGCCATGGATTATACGAAAGGCTTCTTCTCAGTAAGTTTCTTACTATTGCCATGGCCGATCACCAGAACAAACTTTGATTTTTTACACAAACATAAACTTGTAGTACTAGAAGGAGTAGAACAGTGCCTGTAAGATTAAATTAAATTAAATACTGCATATATATATATATATATATATGTATTTTTACAAAATCTAATTGTGAAGAATAATAAAGTGGGAAGATGAATCAGTGTTTGATTTGAAAATATTAAGAATTGATATAAATAAATTGTCTGCGAGTTTGGTGGAATAATGACTACTACAGAAGAGGGAGAGATTGAGCATCTCTAGGAATTCCAGAGAGAAAAAAAAGGGGAGATTCACGAGGTTATTATTTATTAAGGAACTGGGGTATACCCGTGCCATCCGGCACGATAAATTAAATAAGAATTGATAATAAAATAAAAAGAAGTAACATGTAATGAATTTAAATCGACAAACTTAAGTTCAATATATTTTCATACTAGAAAAATTAAAAGTAGACTGGATTGGACCGACTTGTTTTTAATTTTTAAAGAAATTTTTAATCATATTTTTTTATCTTATTTTGATATCGGCAAGATAAATTTTTAACAAATTAAACTCAAGGCCTTATGTGAAAATAATTCAATTACGTCTGTTGGTATGATTTGAAAATAGTTTAAAAATTTGACTGATATATTGTTATCATTCCTAAAAAAGACATACAAAAGACATACTGAGATGACCAATAATGTATGAGTACATAAAGTACGTCCTTAAATGTTATTCAATAATTTTTATTATTTTTTTTTACATAATTCTATATTCATGATGAATCTCGTTTAATTGATATTGATTAGTAGATTTAAAATATTAAATTTTGAATTTTTTATTTTAAGTTATGACATTTTTAATATAGAAAAAATGATTGGTGTGTGAAAATTTATTGTGTGCATATTATTAGTGTTAAATGTTACTCAATAATTTATTTATTTTTACATAATTCTGTAGTCATGATGGATCTTGTTTAATTGATCTTGATTAGTAGATTTAAATATTATTTTTTATTAAATTTCTTGATTAGTATATTTTAAATATTAAATATTTTTTTTATTTTAAGATGAATCTTGTTTAATTGATCTTGATTAGTATATTTAAATATTAATTTTTTTTATAAATTTTCTTCATTAGTAGAGTTTAAATATTAAATTTTTTATTTTTTATTTTATGTTATGACATTTTTAATGTAAAAAAAATTATTGGTGTGTGAAAGTTTACTTTGTGTATATTATTGGTGTTAAATATTACTTAATAATTTTTATTTTTTTTACATAATTTTATAGTCATGATGGATCTTGTTTAATTAATCTTGATTAGTAGATTTTTAAATATTAAATATTAAATTTTGAATTTTTTATTTTAAGTTATGGCATTTTAAGTTATTGGTGTGAGTGTTTTAACTTTAATGTGTGTATAAAATTCATCTAATGGAGTAGAGTTAATGCACACCATAATATTTATACTTTCAACCATTAGATTTTTATACTTTTTGAGAATAAATTTAGTCAAACTTGATGTTTTATAATATAGATAATGTATGTCCTTAAATGTTATACAATAATTTTTCTTAATTTTTTTTTTTTTGCATAATTATATAGTTATGATGGATCTTGTTTAATTGATCTTAATTAGTAGATTTTAAATATTAAATTTTTAATTTTTAATTTTAAGTTATGGCATTTTTAATGTAGACAAAATTATTAATATGTGAGAGTTTATTGTGTGTATATTATCGGTGTGAGTGTTTTAACTTTGATGTGACATCTTGATGTGTGTATAAAACTCATCTAATGGTGTAGAACTAATGCACACCATAACATGTGTATTTTTAACCATTAGATTCTTATATTTTTTGAAAAAAAAATTAGTCAAAAATAGTGTTTTATAATATAGATTTGGACTTCAACGTTCAATTAATTACAATAATAAGACATCATTTTTTATTGGAACAAAATTGGATGGAATTATGAGATTTTCAATGATAAATTAACACGTATTTATTTTTATTTAAAATTAATTTTTTTTTAATTTTTTATTTGATTTAAATAAATAAAAATATGTTATTTTATTATTAAGACTCCATAATCCCATGTAATTTTGCCTTGTCATTTTTTTTTCCAATAATAATCATCAGATAAGTATGAGAATAATGTGAGTTGACGCATCACCAACACGTCAAGATGTTTATTAGGTACGAGCAACATTCGTTAAAAGAGTCCATCCAATATTTTGAAGATTAAACTTGTTACCTATAAATAAATATTTTTGTATAGTTTTTCGTCCTAAACCTAATAAACATCTAATGAATCTTCTCTTGTATATTTTTTTTTTATAAATAATATAAAGAAAGTGGAAGCATTAATTGCTTTATTAATGTAAATCTTCAACTATTTAATTTTTATTTATTAATTTAATTTAATTTAATTAATTCATATCTAACAATAGTTTCCTAATTTTATAGCATCTCTTACCTTCACTCATTTTCACAATCTTATCTTCTTACTCTAGGTCTTTTTAGTGTCTCTTTTCATTTAATATATTTATTTATCATCATCTTTCTTAATTTCACTTGCTTATGTCTTTTATTATATATATGATCTCAAATCTTCCTTTGCCATTTTCTATTTGCAGTTAAAATTATATTATGCATAATCTTATACAAGAATAATGGAGGATTAAAAACTTGGATTAATATAAATGCCTTCGATAAGTGTCAGCATATAAAATCTCCTCTAGACGTGTCTAATTTGTTGGCCTGGAGTTCTTTCTTCTTATTTTTTGACTTTTTTATATATTAATGTAAAAAAATAAATATACACGTTTGTGTAATACTCCATAATTTAATTAGTAAAAATTAGCCATACATCGCCCTTAATTAATTAAGTGAAAGTTTAGTGTGAGCTAAAATGTAAAATTGTAAAAGTTTGGGCTTGAAATAATAAGATTTTGAAAGTATGGAATAAAATGTTGTAATTTATCCAAAACAATGAAAATTCTAGATTAAACAACAAAGTTGCTTTTGTTGGCTCCTTCTCCATTTTTGGCCGAGTAAGAGAGAGAAAAGAGACTTCATTTTTATTTAATTGTCGAGTTTTCTCTCTCTAGATTTCACCTACCAAACTTCACCGAATTGTGTTCGATCTTTAGGGAAATTTGTTCTACGTGTTGAAGGCTACACGAAAGTGTAAGAACTTCAAGGTTTCGTTAACGAATTTCTGGTCATCACCATCTCTATTCAATATTTTGAGATTTTAAGGTAAGCCTTAGAGTTGTCTTCCATTTTAGTGAACTTTTGTAAATTTAGAATTAATTTTAGAAACTGATTTGAGCTTGATAATTTTTGTGTTAGTGTCTAAATCAGCACTTGTAGAAGTATATGTATGTTTTACATGAATTAGTGGAAGTATGAATTTAAAACATGGGGTTATCCACACCAAATGTTTGCAAAAACTGTCTAAGCAAATAAACAGATTTTTAGCCATTGTTTTGGTATAGTTTGAGCAGATAGTTGATGGGTAAAGTTATATATCAAATACGTGTTTTAAAATATGGTTCAATACCTAACATATAGCTTTGGAATCACCAAAAAATGATAAGAAATGAATTTTTGGTGAATTTTACAAAATTGATGGACGGTATTGATTTCTAAGCGAGAATTATGAAAAATTTACATCATATATCATATTGTACTCCATGTATTGAACTGGTTATTTTTGGTTAGTAAATTAGATTAGCAGGTTAAGATTTGAGAATTTAAAATGTTGACTAAGTTACTACTTTGGGAAAAAGCTTAGTGCTTATTGAGGGATAGATTGTAATTGCTTTATTTGTGGATATAATTAATAATTGAGTTATTTGTTGTGAAATTGAGATGTTTGGAAGCAAGGAGAATATGGAGATATCTTAAGGAGACTTGTGAATGGTTGAATAACTTTTAGCTTGGATGAGAGGTAAGGGTTTAATTGTTTTTAGAACCCGATAATATAATTTTATTCTATGTAAATCATCATGTTTTAATTATCTTTGTTTTAAAAATTATTACATTATAAGGATGATGATGTTTTATGATTTATAAAGCCATGAGCATGTGATTTGAAGCAAGATATGCCATTATACTTGATATATGTGCTATTTGATATATATGATGTATTCTTTGGATGTATTGATGTTGTATATTAATGAAATTAATTAATTAATGAATTATATACATCGAGGAACGTGTATAGAGATTTGTTGTAGTTATATGGCATAAGTTGTTTCAAATGTTCATTTATTAGCATGCTATATATATTGTGCATCGTTAGTGTGTCAACCGGATTCTTGAAAATCTTTCGGCAAGTTCGGACTATTCTTATGGCTTATCATGTGAGTATATGTTTTGTATTTATGATGCCTAAAGCTTCTTATAATTGTTGTATCATTTTGGATGTGATATGACCCCGTGATAGATCCGATTATGATTTTATCGTGGTCCTTCGATAATGAAAGGAATATGTATTGATTGGTGCTTGCCGGTGTAAAAATAAGTAGGGCTCGGTGCCCTTGGGTTAAAAATCTCTAAAACCCCAGGGGACAGCAATGAGGTCGGTTGTCTAGAGCTAACAATGAGTAGCTCGAAAATTTAGACCTCGGCAAAGCACTTGTAATTCTGTTGATATGATATGGATGAACATGTGGTTCAATTCTATTATGATATAATGGTGATCTTTTATGGGTCGGATGATGTGATATCGTGATTATGTTCGGTTTATTCTCTAAAGCGATCAGGCCCGTACTCATTCTAATGACTATGTTTCGGCCTAGTGTTGGTATTTCTTAGGGACGGTTATTATTATTATTATTATTATTATTATTATTATTATTATTATTATTATTATTATTATTATTATTATGTTCGGCTTTGGTATATGTTGGAGGCGGTCAGGCCCATTGTTATTATTATTCTGATTCGATTCGATTCGACTTCGGTATCTCTTAATGACGTGGTATAATGGTTGACATAAGGGAGGTAATCTGCATATGCATAAGCATACATTGTTTTATAAGATGATGATTTTGAATTAAATTATTGGTTAAAGTATGATTTGATATTAAACTGCAAATTATGTTTTAAATATATTATCCTTTATTATCATCCCTACTGAGCTGTGAGTTCACCTCGTTTTAAATAAAAAAATTCCAGGTTCAAGTACTTCAAATTTGGGATACAAATAGAACGTGGGAGGCAATATTTTAAGTTAGTACTTGAAGATGTGGATGAGGTTTGAAAGGTTATGGGTGATTATTTATAATTATACGGTACATGTTTGAGATGATGCATACTGAGATTTTTATTTGGTTCATTTTATAAGTCGTATATGTAATGAGGGTTTTATGGTGGTAATTCTTGATAGAAATTATGGAATTCTTAGAATATAGATTATTATTATTAAGTGGTTTGATAGGCATATTATTATGCTAATAGAAAATTTTGATAGGTTACCATGTTATTAACTTTCTTTGACCCTCGGTCTTTTGGATTTAAGCTTAATTATGTGTTAATTTCGTGGAATTAGTTAATAAATCGTATATTTAAAGATCGGGGCATCATAATTTGTGTGTTGCTTGGTTTTATAGAGAAATAAAAAAACTTGAGGTCACTGTGTATACCATGATTAATCATATATTTTGGGCAATTAAACCTTATTTAATTTGTATTTCATTATCCCTAACTTATTCTATCTAGTGTCGATATTGTTTGTTGATTCTTGAAAGTTATATAAAATTTCTTTCTTTATCTCCCTATATATATATATATTCTTGAAAATTATATGCAACTAATTTATCTGTCTATATATATACAAGTATTTATAGAATATCCGGTATATGAGTTCAGGTAAATGAATAGGGTTTGTTAAAAGCTAAAGATAATGGGAAGTATAATTGAGTCTTTAAGGCCTCGTTTGATTCAGGTATTAATATAAGTGGGATTAATAATACCAGTATTAATAGTACTGGACTATTAATCCTGGTATTAATTTAATACCAATACCCTGTTTGATTCATTTAGTATTAATACTGGGATATCTCATGCTAATATTAATACCATGTTTGGTTTTGTAACTTGTATACGGAATTATATTTTGGACTAACAAATTTGTTTAAAAAAAAATTAAATTTTTTTTTTAATTTTTTTTAAATAATAATAATATAGTTGTAGTAGTGGCATTTTTGAAAATATTATAGTAGTAATGGCATTTTTGAAAATATATGGTTCATTTTTATTAATCCTGGATAAATAATACCACCTCCCCCCTGGTATTAAATTATAGCACAAAGAGTGGTATTAAGTTAGTACCGGTATTAGTAATCCCAGCACATTTGGGCGAATCAAACAAAGTATTATAAAAAAAGTGGTATTAATAATCCCATCCCACTTTTTAATACCCGAATCAAACGAGGCCTAAGAGTATCTCCAATGATTATGTATATTTTTTGTGTAAAATCCTACGTATAAGGCAATTTTAGACATATATTATACAATTATACATTTTACACTCCAATGATACGCATTTGTAAAATTTAAATGAATAAATGAAAATCACACAAATGGATTATATCATATGTAACATTCAATAATTTTGTATGGAATTTTTTTATGCATAATTTTATAGTCACAGTGGAGCTCTTGATAATTAGATTTCAAATATATAAATTATATTAAAAACTAAATTTTAGACTTTTAGTTATATCATTTTAAAGTTTTTATAAAAAATTAAAGAGAGAAAGATGATGTGATCTATAAATTAGGTTTGTATTTTACACAACTCTTTTACACAAATCCTAGATGTTGAAATCTTTTAATAAATTGCTGGGGCCATTTTTTTTATAAAACGAGTAAGTTTTACACAAACCAAAATTATACAAGACGGTTGGAGATGCTTTAATGGAACATGTCTCTCAGGTTTCATACATTTTTGGATGTTCTAGTATTTTACCATTTTTTTTGTTTGATTATTGATATAATTTATTTTTTGGTTAGGTTTTATACTTTTAGGTGTACAAATCAAAGGCGGAGATGCAGTTCAATTTCATGTTTTTTTTTCTTACCTTTTTAATTAAACATTTGGTCTCACGTGTATATATATATTCTTTCAATTTGAACCTATAGTTAATCAACCATATTCGATCCATTCATTATTTTGGCTATACATATAAATTTGTTTCATTATTCTAGCTATACAAATAAAATTTTCTTACTTACTCCAGCTTTACAAATAAATTCTTCTATATCACTATACTTATAATGTTTGTATAAATAATTAAATTTGTAATGCACATGTGCATGTGCATCGCACAAATTTCTTGTGATGTGCCGAATCCCATTAAGAGGATTTCACCTCCGGAACCCAATTAATCACGGTGCGTTACGCAATGGTGGGTTTTAAATTTACAAAATTAGAACTTTCAAAACTACTTTTTCTTGCATAACATCACTAAAACCCATTCTGATTTAAAATTCCTTTCATAAAATTTTGGCATGTGGAATCCATTTGTTTAACAAATCAACCCATGATAATAAAAGTCATTTCATAAAAAACTTTCCACATCAAGTCTTGGTATATAAATCACTCGACATATATAAAATATTTTATACAACTCCATTTGAATCATCGAATATATTAAATCCAATGTCTAGTTCGTAACTTAAAGCATTTACATACAAAAATACATATGAATCCAAATTTGTATACATCTTGGTCTTTAACGTAAGGACTAGAAAGTAGGTTCATCGACATCAGAGGTTACTAGACTTCATGTGCGTACCGTTCTCGAAAATATACCTGCAAAACTGGTTTAAAAAAATGGGTGAGCCAAACACGAGCTCAGTGGGAATTATAAGGTTTTGTACATAAAAATACGTTCATCATCCACATGCATCGTGCCATACTAAAATAAGGTTTGTTACAATTTAATAAGTGTAATTCATTAGCTTATTTGTGAGGCATATGCAATAAGCTTAAAATTAATGACATGCACACCACATGATCTCGTTCCCCAAATATCAAATCTGAAACCATCCATAACGGAAAATACATAATTATTAATGAAAACTACAATATGTTGGCAATTATAACGGGCTCCAATTATCCTACGCTAGGTCTCATATAATTTCAAAGGTAACTGAAAAGGGCTATAACCGTTTATTTGCAATGGGTTACAACCCAATGCATTAGTGGTTAAAACCATTAATAAGAGGCTATAACCTCGTCTCATCAAAAGGGCTACAACCCTTATCTAGTACAGGTACTTCGGGCTCCAACCCGATAATCTAAGCGGCTACAATTGTAAATGGGCTCCAACCCAATCAATAAGGAATGTGACAACTCTCCAAGTAAACCTTACAATTATCACCTACATAGATAATGGAGCCAAATCATTGAAACCAGGAAATAACGATAAAGCATAAAAAGGGCCAACACACCAAGTAGTACTAAATCTATGTATCTTATTGAAATCTCATATAAATATATTGTATAAACATAAAATTGTGTATATTACGTTTGTGAGGTTTTATATATGTGTGGATACCCCATTTTACGACCCTTGGAGAAAGAGGTTATTCGTTATTCACCTAAGCAAAATCAAATTTGCAGAACTCGAAAAACATGCACTGGCCTCAGATAGCACGAGGAAAAGGATGTAGTTGGGCTCCAATGGCACCAAGAAATCACATTTAACTTCAAAAAGATCAAAAATACAAGTAAATGAGCAATGGCCAACAAAGACTGATCAGTCAGGCTCAGGGGCTGATCAGTCTTATGATGCACTGATTGGTCTTCATCTCTAACATGCTTCTTTGAGGCACACGGGTCGGTTTTTGATTGAGCCGAATCGGTCAAGGGGCTTAACGGATCGGCCTTCCTTTATGCCAATCCGTTTTCTTAGTTAAGGGATTGAATTTGGCTCAGACCAGATCAGTCTTCAATATATCTTGATCGGTCTTCGACGTAGTCAGTGTAATCTCTAGCTATATCAGCCAAAATGCAGCATAAAGAAAAGGGGGAGCCTCTGAAGAGAAATAGACGGCCAGAGAAAAATCCCGGTTCTGGGAAAAGTCACAGAGAGAAAGTAAAGACTCGAAATCATATTTAGATAATTAGGAACTAGATCTAAAAATAGGAACAAAATTGTATCCAAAAATTTTAAATAAATTCGTAATATCTTAAAATATCAATCGAAACGAAAGTTTTGTCTTCGAAAATACGATATTCTATTAATATTTTTAAATTCGTCTTTAAATATTGATTGCCCCATACGTATATAGACTGTATTGCTGTGAATATTGTATATAATACGTACACATACATACACACTGTTTATACATATTAATAATCCAAAATTAGACCAAGAATGCTTGTATGACACGTATATTATTTTCGAACTTGAATACACTGTAAATACATTCATATGTCTCGATATCTGGTCTAAAATCAACCCCTGCATACTTCCTCGCACAACTTGAAAAATCAATACACTAGTGTGGGAAGACCGATCAGTCTTCTTGATATTCTTGCTAATTCCCTTCGTAATCCGTACTATTATTCCAACATGCTAATAAAACTGATATATATGTATATTTGGGCCAAAAAATTAGGAAACAAGAAAAAATATGATATAAAGCATGTCCATTTTGAAGTCGAAAGGGCAACGCGGATGCCTAACACCTTCCCACGTTGTAACATAATTCTCGAACCCAATTTGGTTGCGCAAACAACGTTGTGTCCCAAAAAGGGTACGACACACTTTTTGTCCGTTTTTCCAAAAAACGTACTGGTGACTCGAAAATCGTTTCAAACCGGAGACATGCACTGAACGTCGTAGGGGGGATGGGGGGTCCCGTCGGGATTCTCACAATATGTAAAACATATACGTATATCGTATGTATCACAAGTTGTATAGTCTGTCTTGTCGTATAATAATATCATTGTCGTATATGAAAATAGATTCGCCAAGTCCGTCAACTAGTAGCTCATTTAGAAACTCAATTTACAGATTTCACTAATGGAGAATTCCTTGATATATCAGTAAACTGGCTCCAAACCAAGCACAAGCCATAATTTATAATTTTTTAACTTGCTATAAACTTCCCCATATGGTTTTCACTTTATTCCTCAACCAATGGCATATTAAAGTTTTGCCTAGTATAGTTACGAACTGGCTCGTATTCAATAATTTTCTCAAAAGGAAATCCATAACTTATGTTCCATGATAATATCATATACTTATGAAACAAATACCAAATCATACTTCAAAACCCATTTGTATACCATTATATATGGACATCACATTTTACTATTTACTATCATAACAATAGTTGAGAGTTTTATACCAATCTTTAACAAAACTAAGATATGATTAGAGATTCTTATAGAATTATCATTTTGAAGTCTTATATGATGCAAATAAATCAAATAATGACAAGAAATCAAGCCCAGCCCTTATGAACATGCAGTTTGTGAAGTTTTTGGGTAAAAACCCTAGGTTTGTTTGATTCAAAGCATATAAAGTATAATCACTTGAAAAAGTGTTAAAGTACTGGTGTTCCCACCTTGAATGATAATATTCCACAAGCTTTAAAGTGTTGAAGGAGGCTAGACACCATGAATTCTGAAACCATAGTTAACATTGTGCTTCAATTGAAGAAATGAAGGTATGAGATGATGAATAGTGAAGAAAATGGAAGATTTAGGGCCTGAATCTTGAAAATTGATGTAAAGATCACAAGAATACTCAAAGATTTCCTCTTTCTCTCTAGAACTCTCTAGAGATGTATGAGGGTGCATTGGTCGAAGTTGTAGAGAAAATGGGTTAAATGGGAGAAAAATCGAGTTAAAATTCGACTAAAGGGAACCAAGATCGATCTTGGGAGCTCTCAGCCAAGATTTTTACCCTCCAAGATCGATCTTGGGGCCACTACACTAAGTTCATCTTATTTTTGATCTCTTGGATCCCCGAGATGATAGAATCTTGTTCCAAGACAAACACGAAAGTTGTAGAAGGGAATGATACGGAACTTTGGGCGCTGATGGGGACTAATTCAAATATTGGACGAAGAAGTTATGGCCTCTTAAAATTGGCCAAAATTTTAAAAATCGCGTAAAATTAAAACTTGCGATTTTTGCCTCGATTTCGATTCGGGCCATCCGAATAACGAAACGATTAATCCCCCAATCTTCATATGCCTAATATGACATGTCAAAAGTGTTGGGTCTACTACGAAGAGTCCAAAACCAAGATTTCATGCTCTAATGGAGATTTAGCCTTAACAAGGTTTAAGACAATAATGAACTTGGAAAATAGGACACGGGTATTACATTGCCCTATTATTATGTTTCATAAATGTGTCCCGAATTTCTCTTTCATATGAGTATCCGTAAATTATAGGTTTTATGGCACCTATATCTTTTCTTCTTACTTTTTTTTCACAAAAGATGATAGAGTCGTGATTCATGTTTTTTTATCGTGTTTTTGCTTGACACAACCTGATAAAAAAAATGATGACATGAACACAACACAATATTTTGTCTTTTTAGCTAACACACATACGACGTGTGAACATAAGATGATTCGATTGTAATTTGTTTCATCCTAATAGATACATCCTAACACGAATAGAAACATATTTTGCCCCCTCTCATTTAGACATGATTAGACACAATTAAAATGACATAACTCTAATTTTGTGTCAATTTTGCCCAAAATTTGGTCATTACATGATGTCATTTTAAACTCTAGACACAAACATGAATAATTTTGTGTCCATTTCATGCCAATTTCATTTCGTTTCATGACGTGTTTTCATATCTTTTTTAATATTTGCACCTCTAAAAGACATATCAACTACATTAATAAGTTAAATAGAATAATCATTTGATAAAAGTAGTAAATGTAACAATAAGAGTGTTGAATGCATATTACCATCGTAATTTATTTTCAAACTTTAAAATAATTTATCGTTTCTTTTATGATTTATTGTTTAACAAATTTATATTTTTCAAACATGTTGGTCGATATCTATCTACAATATCCAATTAAATAACTTTTACAAATGAGTAAATAGAATAGCTTAGTTAAAAGAAATACCATAAAGTACTTGCATACAACAATTGACATCAACTCATGAAGAAACATAACAGAGTGTCAAAATATTTTTTTTTAATCATGGATAATAACAAACTCATATATCAATCAAGGTCCCAAAACAAACGGCATTCAGTGGCGACTGATGAAGATTAGCATGGGGAAATCAAGACAAAATTTTGATGAACCCATATGTTAATTGAAAATAGGCAAAACATCTTATTCTGGTGAATTAAATAAAATCCCCAATTTTTAAAAACAAATCAAAACCTAATTTGAATTCTATGTTTGTAGGCATCCCTGTGATACTACATGTTGGATAATATACATAAGTCTTGAATCCATACAAAAATGGAATTACAAGAACTAAGCACTTTAATGATGGAGATCGGAATTTATACCTGATGAAGAATCCATCTTGCAAAATAGGAATTATAACAGTGAGAAAAGATCCAGCAATAATTTCACCCACGAAGCAAAGGAATCTTCTACTATCTTCTAAGCCTTATGCTTATACTAGCAAAATAGGAACTATCTTAAATCTGAGAATATGAGATGATTAAGAAGAGAGCAGGGACCTCCTTTTATACCTGAGAAAAAACCTAACAAAAACCCGCCTATTAAGGGATTTCATAATATCCTCAGTTACAATGTAGCGACGTGATGTGAAAATCTTGTACGACGTGTTAAGGGATTATTGTATGCTTAACTTACTTCTAGACATATGAGTCTCCTTATTATGATAGACTTTTGACAAATTATTGAGACCTAATTAGACTTTGTCAAACTATAATATATGACACGTATTAATCAACTAGCCTAAATATTAAATATTTTTCTTACATGGGTAGCCACATTTCTTCATTTGACCATACATCACTGATGGAAAGTGTCTAATATATGATGAAGATGAGTTGAAAATGTACTTTAAGTTTCATATTACAACTTTTGAAAGATTAGGGTAAATCCTTACAACTAATTCCATAATTCAAAGGTTTAATTTGCATTTATAATTTTCTTTTCAAAGGTATTAGTCAATGTCATTGCCACATATATAACTAACCCACCTCGGCCGCTGTTAACTTTTTTAACCGGAAGGTTTAAGTTACAACATTAAATATACTTCGAGGTTAATATTACAGTTTTTAAAAAATTAAAGAAAATGTTACAAATGATCCCATACTTTAAAGTTTAATTTGTCAATTCCCCTAAATTGTCCACCTTACAAAAAGGACTTTTAAAGCGACCGAGCTAACATTTTTTTTCTTTTTCTAAATTAGATTCCACTTATATTGAGAAAATATTTATACGTATTTCACATGTGCATCAATATTTAGCCTTTTTTTTGGGCATGATAACATAACAACAATATTAGAACAAAACAACACTAAACAAACACAAACAACACATAACTAGATTGCCGATTTAACTAGCATCAAAGTCTGCCTTCAAAATATTAGAAAACTCTTTGAGAAGATTAGTAAACCAATTCTTTGGTAATAGACTGTATCCTACTTTTAGAGGATAAGGTGATTTTTTTTCTATACAAAAAATTGTGGGACACAAACAATATCCTACTTTTGTAACGTGAAAAGAATGGGTCTTTAAGCACGTCAACCAATTCTTAGGTGCCACATTTATCACGAAAGGGTTCATGTTTATGTGGATCTAACAAGGAGTATATGTGTCTAGTTATAGAAAAAATGTTACCTAAATATATATACTAATATATATATATATAACCATGTCATAGAAAGAGAACGTGCACATGTATCGTCTATGCTTAATTGTCTTACTGTGAATGGAAAGAATTAGATCCTATATGAGAATCTGAAATTCATTTAACATATGTCAAGTTTTTAATTACATATTTGAAATTTTATCACGTGCACTTTGGACAATGTCATTTACTCAAGTTTTTCTTGTTTCCAAAATATCTCGGTCAAAAGGTCAAGTTATTAGGTAGTTGATTAATCATGTATATTATAATCTTTAACACTTTCTCTTACATGCGACCTATATTCGCTCGCACGAGGAGGGACAAATAAGATATGATACTAAGTTAAAAACTATTTGGACCAATAATATATATCATATTCTTTGACATTGTTATTAATAGAGGCTCTTTTACTAAAGAGGCATCCTAGTGCAGGAACAGTGCGAAATGGGCTCTTCAACTAAGGAGGCATCTTAGTGCAAAATGATTCAAATAATGTTGAAAATATTTATAATAAGGGTTTTTTAGTTTTTTTTAGTGAAAATTAGTCCGATGATTTAAAATAGTGTGATTCTATTTTCATTCCCAATAATGTTTGGTTTTACTTCTACACTTCATTCTATCATTGAGCACCGAATAAGGGCATGTTATTCAATTCTTGAGAACTGAGAATAAACTTATTATTCGGTGTTTAGTGACCAATTAAGGCATTTTCAAACTTATACTCAGCAGTCAGCTCTTAAGAACATAATAACAAATTTTTACTCGATGTTTAAATATCGAATAAAAAGTGATAATGAAATCAAGTATTATCGGGGTAAGATTAGAATCACACTTCTAAATATTATTTTATACCAAAAGAAAAGAAAAGTAAAAATATAAAATAAAATTATTTTATTGAAGAAAATTACACGTAGTGTGGTATTGTCTAGATATAATATGTATTAGGAATTTTACTGTGTAAATTATGTATTATGGGACATATTGGGCTTCCTTGTAAACCCTATATACTATTGTATTTATGCCCTATTTAAAGGAGTTATTTAATGAAAAACATAATTGAGGTGTTCTCACAACACGTTATCAGCACCCTCAAAACTAATAACTCTAACCTTAGAAAAACCCTAGTCATAAGGGTAACAAAAAAAAAATAACCCTCTGGGTTACCGAATCATTCCGATCATTTTAGAGCGGTTTCAGGGTGGTTTTTCTAAAACCAGCTTGGTTTCGGGTTTAAAAAAAACCGTCGTGGGTTCGATTTTTTCTCTTCTAAAAATCGCTTATAACCGCCACGAATATATATAATATAAAAATATTTATTTTATATAAAAAATATATATGTTTCTAACGAAAACCTAACCCTAAATACTTTACGCTACCCTCAAGAATTGAAGTTATTTGTGTTTTTAGTTTAATTGTGTGTTTAGAATTGAGATTATTTGTGGTTTTTAAAGAATGGATATTTAATTTGTTTGAAGTTTAATTGTGTATCTAGATTTAATGTGTTTGTTGGCTAATGTATATTTAATTGGTTACTGCCCAATTTTTGAAGAATACTTTTGTTTGAAATTGTTGCTGTCCAGTTTTTTAAATAATGGTTATTCAGGGCAAGGCGGGGCAGGGCGTCTCGACCAACCTGACATGTAATCCGTATATTCAGGGTGGGGTGGTTTGGATTTGGTTAACCATAAATTAACCTGGGGCGGTTTCGATTTTAAAAAAAACCCGTGGCAATTTCTGTTCGAAATGAAAAAATGCGGTTTGGCTTTGGATTTAAGTGAAACCGCCCCATTGCTATTCCTATTTAGCCGTCGTCCGCCATCACCATTATCTCCTCTCTCGTCACCCAACCTTCAAGGTATATATGTTAATTGATTAAAGATATATTTAAAACTGTTGAATGTTATGTTTGTTTAAGGATATATACATATATATATGTGTGTGTGTGTGTGTGATCTTACCAATTTGTTTTTTACCGAATTACACACACACACACACACATATATATATATATGTGATCTTAGATATCTTCCTGTTCCACCAAAAGATTAAAACTAAAAATTATATTTGCTTTAATCGTGACAATTTATTAGTCATTAAAGAGGATTGCGGAGATGATTTTCGTTCTTATAATTAAAGGGAGAGTTCTAGACCTCCTTTTGAAAAAAAAAAGACCCTTCTACAAATTTCTTTTTAACAAATTAAGGTAGAATAAAACGCAACCAGGCTCCAGCAGAATCATAATACAACGATCCCAAACTGGGGGAGGGGTGAACATTCACCCAGTTTTCGTTTCCTGACAGAGTGACCCAATCTAACAAGCATATATATGTTACTATATATGTCAAGTAAATATTGTTTTCATCTATTGTAATTCGATTCCTTTAGTTTAGGGATTTAATTAGTTTCCTTTTGTAATTAGGATTCTTTTCCATTTATAACTAATTTTCTTTTGTAATTAAGATTCTTTTGCTATTTAATAAGAACTCAGCCCTTAATGAGAGGTATTTAGTCCAAATCTTGAACAATAAAAATTATTGACATGGTATCAGAGCTATACTTTTTTCGTTTGATCGATTAAGTTTCTATGATCATTTTCTGGGCAAACGTGAACCTGTTTGCAAGTTTCTACTTCTGCTATTTTCTTTTGTTCGAAAGCTTTGCCGGTGTTGCTCGTTTTTCCGGCGGTTTATGGTATTTCGCGACAATCTGGTCGCAACCTCCTAGGGTTTCTGCTCGATTTTGGTCCTAGGGTTTCTGCTCGTTTTCTTTGGGGCTTGTTCTTTCATATTTGCTCAGATTTTCAACAAAGTATTCCAAGTTTTCACATTGAGATCTGCTTGCTCTGTTTTTTTTTGTGTTAACGGAGAGTGTGAGATTGTGGGATTTGAATTCTGCCATGTGTAGGCGTGAGATATTCGTTAGTATCTTACATATTCCTTTAATCGATATATTTGCGTACTCAATTGTCTGCTGGACTGTTTTATCTATTTTTTTTCTTGCTATGTCTGAAGAAAAAATATCTATTGTTCGCTTTAATGGCAAGAATTTCACCGTTTAGGAATTTCAATTCTCGATGTACGTTAGGGGAAAACAATTATAGGGTCACTTAGATGGCTCAGTTCAGGCTCCCACTGATTTAAATGAACGCGGTCAATGGGAGAGTACAGACGCTCAAATTATAACGTGATTACTTGGTTCTATTGAACCTTATATGATGAATGATCTTCGACCCTTTACTACTGCCAAAGAGATGTGGGAGTACATTCGGCGAGTCTATTATCAAGATAATATTGCTCGAAAATATCAACTGGAATTAGATATTTCAAATTACAAACAGGGCTATCTAACTGTTCAACAGTTCTATTCTGGATTTTGGAATTTATGGAGTGAATATTCTGGGATTGTTTCCTCTACAATTCCAAAAGAGGCTTTAGTTTTTTTACAATCAGTTCATGCTGACAATCAAATAGATCAATTTTTGATGAAGCTTCGTCCTGAATTTGAGATTGCACGGGCAGGGTTGATTAATCGATATCCTATTCCATCCTTGGAAATCTGCTTCGGTGAACTATTACGTGAAGAACAACGTATAGCTACTCAAATTAGTCTTAATCAAGACTCCGTTTTAGCTGAGCCCGTCAATGTTGCATATGCGACCCAAACAAGAGGGCGTTCTCAATCACAAATACAGTGACATCGTTGTAAGGAGATTGGCCATATTGCAAGGAACTGCATGAAGAAATTATGTAATTACTGCAAGAACGAACGGCATCTAATCAAAGATTGTCGCATTCGACCTCAGAATAGACAAGGGCAAGTTTCTAATCATACTATCCAGTTTAATCTTGCTACTGTCTCTCATTCGCCTCCATCATCTTAGTCTGTTACACCTAGTTCCACACATACTCTCACACAAAAAATGGTTCAACAGATGATTGTATCGGCATTTTCTGCTTTTAGTATTCGAGGTAAGAACCAAACTCTTACTTCCCCTTGGTTAGGGCTGGGATAATGAACCGAAAAACCGAAAACCGAACCGAAAAAACCGAAAAAAAACCGGTTCGGTTCGGTTATTATTATTAAAGTGGACTTTTTTACCGGTTCGGTTCCTAATAGTTATTAACGGTTCGGTTCTCGGTTCCTTGGTCAATTTAATTAAAGGAACCGTTAGGAACCGTTCTAAGGGTTTTAAACCGGTTTTTTAGCAATTTTAAGGGTTTTAACGGTTCTAACGGTTCTAACGGTTCCCCGAAGAACCGTTAGAACCGTTTTTGGCCGGTTCCTCTATTATTAATGGTTCTAACGGTTCCAACGGTTCCCCGAAGAACCGAACCGTTAGAACCGGTTCGGTTCCACTTTCGGTTCTTGAAAAAAAAAGCTAAAAACCGAACCGTTTTTAATTTTCGGTTCTCGGTTTCGGTTCTTATCATTTAGGACAAGAACCGAACCGGTCCCAGCCCTACCCTTGGTTAATTGATTTTGGGGCCTCAAATCATATGACAGGGAGTACGAATAATTTACATTATGTTCATAAGTATGCGAGAAATCTACTTATCCAGATAACCAATGGTAGTACTCTTCCTATTACTGCTGTTGGATCTTTTGGGACATCTTTTAACAATGTTCTTGTATCTCAAAAGTTATCTTCAAATTTACTTTCTGTTGGACAATTGGTGGATGATAATTGTGAAATTCACTTTGATCTAATAGTTGCTGTGGGCGCGATCAAACATCGAGGAGAGTGATCGCGAAAGGGTCTAAAGTTGGACGTCTATTCCCTCTTCAGTTTTCTATTCCTAGTTCTAGTTTCAATTATCTTGCTTGTTCTGTTGTTATTAGTGATAGTGATGTTTGGCATAAAAAATTAGGACATCCGAATAAAGTTGTTTTATCTCATCTTGTCAAAAACAGTTATTTAGGAAATAGAAATTTGTCTTCTGATATATCTTCTGCTTGTAGTACTTGTAAATTAGGTAAGAGTAGATGTTTACCTTTTCCTTCACATGTGAGTCGTGCATTTATGTGTTTTGAAATTATTCATATAAATGTCTGAGGTGTCACTCCGATTCCTTCACATGCTCATTACATGTACTTTGTTACATTTATTGATGACTACATTTGTTTTACCTGGATATACTTTCTTCGCTCCAATTCTGAAGTATTTTCAAAATTTCGGGAATTTATTGCTTTTCTTAAGAATCAATTTTCTGCTAATATCAAAATCTTACGATATGATTATGAGGGAGAATACATGTCTAATGAATTTCAAAATTATCTTAAATCCCTGGGTATTCTATCTCAACGTTCATGTTCATATACCCCGCAACAGAATGGGGTTGCCGAGCTCAAGAACCATCATCTTTTAGATGTTGTTTGCGCTTTATTAATTGAATCATCTGTACCTCCTCGATTTTGTGTAGAAGCCTTATCTACGTCTGTTTATCTAATTAATCGTTTGCATTCTCAAACTTTACAGTTTGACTCTCCTTATTCACGTCTGTTTGGTGTTGTCCCTGACTATGACTTTCTTCATATATTTGGTTGTGTATGCTTTGTTCACTTACCTCCTACCGAAAAAAACAAACTTACTGCTCAGGCTTCCCGGTGTGCGTTCCTTGGGTATAGTAATGTTCATAAGGGGTATGTATGTTATGACTTAGATGCCAATAAACTTCGCATCTCTCACAATGTTGTTTTCTTTGAAAATCAATATTTCTTCTAGTCCTTTCTGCCTCTAAAAAGAGTATGTGTCTCTTCCTATCTTTGATCATGATAATCATACTATTGATAGTCCTAGTACACGTTGAAAGGGAATTGTGTATCAAAGACGTGTTCCTCCTTTATCTCCGTCCCTTCTGGATTCTGAACCGATGTCTGATCCTTCCCTACCTAGTCCACGGAGGACATCCTGCATATCACGACAACCAAATAGGTATGGATTCTCTTATACTGCCAATTAGGCTATTATGGATACTGTTACTGTTCCTAAGCTATATTCTCAGGCCGCCACTCAAGCTTGTTGGCAACGAGCTGTGGATGAAGAACTTCATGCTCTTCTAGATAATCATACATGGGACATTGTTCCTCGTCTCGATGGGGTCAAGCTTATTAGTTGTAAATGGGTATATACTGTGAAGCTTCGACCTAATGGAACAATTGACAGATACAAAGCTCGTCTGGTTGCTCTTGGAAATTGTTAAGAGTATGGAGTTGATTATGAAGAGATTTTTGCTCCAGTTGCTAAGATGACTACTGTTCGGACTGTTATGGCTATTGCTGCTTCTCGAGGATGGTCTTTGCAACAGATGGACGTAAAGAATGCTTTCTTACATGGCGATCTGAAAGAAAAAGTTTATATGACTCCTCCGCCTGGTTTAATTATCACCCAGTCCACTGAGGTTTGTCGCTTAAAGCGATCTTTGTACGGGTTAAAACAGGCGCCACGTGCTTGGTTTGTGAAGTTTCGTACCACGCTTCTTGACTTTCACTTCACTCAAAGTCAGTATGATTCGTCTGTATTTCTCAAGAAGACTGGTAACGGACTTGTTATTCTCTTGGTCTATGTGGATGATATTGTAATTACAGGGTCTGATTCTCAGTCGATTAAGGAGCTACAACAGCATCTCAAGTCTGCTTTCCACATGAAAAATCTCGGTCCACTCCATTATTTTCTAGGTGAGGTGAATTCTTGTTCCACTGGTATACTCCTGCACTAGTACAAATATACTCAAGAGCTCCTCACCTTAGCTGGTCTCCAGTCTGGGAACCCAGTTCTTACACCTATAGAGGTTAATTTAAAGCTTCAACAAGAGGACGATAACTTATTATCTGATCCATCATTATATCACCAGTTTGTAAGGAGTTTGAATTATCTAACAATTACACGGCCTGGCATCTCTTTTGCCGTTCAACAAGTCAGTCAGTTTATGCAAGCTCCTCGCCACTCGCATTTAGCAGCTGTTCGACGAATTCTTCGGTATCTTAAGGGGACCTCTGGTCGAAGGCTATTTTTTCCTAAAAACACCTCATTACGATTGGTGGGTTATAGTGATGCAGATTGGGCTGGCTGTGTATATACCCGTCGTTCTATTACAAGTTGGTGTATGTTTCTGGGTGACGATCTTATCTCTTGGAAAAGCAAGAAACAAGACCGGGTTTCCAAATCCTCTACTGAATCATAGTATCGTGCTATGTCCTCTGCTTGTTCCAAAATTGTGTGGCTTCGGGGTTTGTTAGGTGAACTGGGTCTTCCTAAGTTTTCTCCTATTCCACTCCATGCGGATAATGCTAGTGCTATTCAAATTGCAGCTAATTCGGTTTTCCATGAGCGTACCAAGCACATTGAAGTAGATTGTCATTCTATTCGTGAAGCTTTTGATCAACGGATTATTACTCTTCCTTACATTCCAACTGAATTACAACCAGCTGATGTGTTTACAAAGGCTTTATCTCATCAACGTCATCAATTCTTAGTTAGCAAATTGATGCTTTCTGATCCTCTAGCATCAATTTGAAGGGGGATGTTACTATATATGTCAAGTAAATATTGTTTTCACCTGTTGTAATTCGATTCCTTTAGTTTAGGGATTTAATTAGTTTCCTTTTGTTATTAGGATTCTTTTCCATTTGTAATTAGTTTCCTTTTGTAATTAAAATTCTTTTGCTATTTAATAAGATCTCAGCCCTCAATGAGAGTTATTTAGTCCAAATCGTGAACAATAAAAATTATTGACAATCTGCATGGGCGTTAGCCTTTCTAGTAATATTGTCACGCTACATGTCCATGGACGATGAATAAGCACCTTGCAATCCATGACTCATTCATAGTAACTTCCATAAGATCAATAGCAATTTTCTGAATCTGATTGAGACCATTCTTGATACATTCAGCATTATGACCTTTCCAAATATTCCATATAGCGGCAGCAAACACAAAATCCCAAGAGGCACCTTTAGTGTTCGTTTTGTTCGAGTTTTTGTTTGTTCCAGGAACCTGAAATAGTAATTTCACATGGAAAGTTTTGAGTGTCATCAACTTATGATTCAACCTCTTTACATGAACTATAACTCTATAAGAGACTCCTATGAACTATAACTCCATAAGAGACTCCTAGTGTGAATTTATCATTATAAAAGCCCAGGAACGAACATAAACTCGAAGCAAACGAGCACTTAATGGATTCAAAGTTACCTTTGTTCTCAATGTTGAACAGAAGCCATTCATTGCGCCGCATGCTAAAGAACCGAGCTTGCTGGATTCCAGGCACCAGATTCCACACGTCTTCTATTTTTTCTTGGACAGCTTGTAGGGATTCCATTATGTTGACATAACCAAAGAATCTTATTTTTTGAGGAACCTTAAACCTCCAACTCCACTTCCAATTTCGATTACTGGACTAATTTTCTCCTTCTCTAGTCAAAAACTTGCACAAAGATTTCAGGTCTCACTTTTGTTAGCCTTCCACACAATAGCATTATCTGTCTCTCTTTTCAGGTTCAGTTTAATGTTGAGAATGAGATTCTAACATTTTGAGGCAAGGTCATTTTTAAGACAAGTCACGCTGGCCCTCCTGATGAATTATGCAGTTCACATTTTAGGTTTCCTCTGGATCAATTTCATCAACCATCAAGCAAAGAGGATCTTCATGCGCCCAGGAATCAAACAAGAGAGATATTTGGTCCCCTTTCCCCACACACCAACCCAAGCCTCCCCTCATCATGTTGAAACTCTTAAGAACACCTTTCCATGTGTGAGAAGCATTATGAACACTCGCAGTTCATGGACTAATTCTTCAAATATGTATCTTCGAAAGTTTGACCACAAAGACTCTTGTTTCCTAACAAAATTTTGCAGCCTGCTTTTGCTTGAGACGCCACATTAGCATTTCTAGCACTTCTAATATTCAGCCCCCACCATTACTTCTCTTCTAGATAACATTGTTCCATTTGACCAGATGTAGTTTTTTTTTTTCCTCTTCTACTACCCCAGAGAAAACTTCTGTTAATTTTATCAAGCTTATCACAAACACTTTTTGCGGAAGCCATGTTGATTACATTGTATACATGGGGCCCTGACAAAACAGATTGGATCAAGGTAGCCCGACCCACCAAGCTCAAATGTTTAGCTTTCCACCCATTCAAACGGCTTTGGACCTTCTCGATGATGAAAGCAAAGGTTCTTTTTGTGACTCGAGCACGAATGAATCGCGCTCCCAAGTACTTACCAAGATTTTCAGTCACACTAATCCCAGGGGAATTTTGGATTCCCCTTTTGATGCTGGTAGGAGTTTTGGGTCCAACAAAGTATTTCAACTTTGACAAACTAACTGATTGTCCTGATTCTTCAATAAAACTCTTCACCACGCACGTTGCACTTCTTTAGCTTGTCCCACCGTAGCTGTTTACCGTAGCTTTGGCAAACAGCTACGGTCATCAGCCAAAAAGAAGTGCAAGATGCTAGGGCCTTGCTGAGAGAATTTAATGGGAGTCCAACGATTTAAATTCACAGCCTGGGAGATTGTTTTGGAAAACATCTCCATGTATAGAACAAGTAGGTATGGGGAGAGTAGTCTCCCTGTCTTAAACCCCTAGTTGGCTTGAAAAACTCAGTAGTTTCCCCATTCCAAAGCACTGCCAATTTAGAAAAGGATATGCAATAAAATACCAAGTCAATAACTATTGAGGGAAACCATAATACTTTAAAGCATTAACAAGAAATTGCCATTGAACTTTATCAGATGCTTTTTTGAGATCGAGTTTAAGAATCATATCACTTTCCTTTCCCTTTGAACTTTTGAGGCTGTGGATGATCTCCTGGCAACAAAAATGTTGTCTGCGACTTGGCGTTTAGGGATGAAGCAAGCTTGAGTAATATTGACAATGCTACTAACAAAAGGCTTGATTCGGTTAACCATGACTTTAGTCAGCACCTTGTAAATAGCATTGCACAGAGAAATTTGTCTAAATTGAGTGATTGCATTTTGCAGAAAATCTCAGCATGGTCCTTCACGGACCATGAAGTACCACCCACGGTCCATGAAGGACCATGACACATAAATCTCATCCCACGATTCTTCATGGATCGTGGATGGGTGTCTGTGCATGGATTTGTGTGTGTGTGAGAGAGAAAAACATATGTTAAATGTGGGTTAGAGAGAGAGATAGCATAGGAACTTTCATCCCACTGGTCTCTGAAGAATGCTCTGTTATTTTCATTAAACTTCTACTAGTAATAAATATATACACACATATATATAAAGGGAGAGAGCACATATGTGTGACCAGGCACCATCAAACTAAATAAAGGGTAGGCCAAAGAAGTTCTGGTTAATGCCAAAAACAATATGTCATATTTTATACATAATGTACAATCACGGACTTGCACAATTTAGCATGGCAGAAGTCAAAACAGTTGTGACAACATTTTATTAAATAAATTAATGTATCTTATTGAGGTCTGCACTAAAACTTCCCTGCCTTGCATTAAGTAAAGCACTTTTATAATGCAAATATTGGGAGCACAGAGCTCTGCCTAGAAAATGTAAGCTAATTGTATCCTAGAATGTGGTCAGTCAAAAGAGAGGGGAAAAATATATCTAGTATACAAGATTAAAATTCAATCAAAAGTATAAATTAACTTTACATCTCTCTATCCTTAGCATCAAGGCCTAACCAAAATTTGTTGGCATTTCCTTTTTGGTTCAGGAATGAAGAAACTGATATCAATGCAGCACCGCACTATTACAACAGGCCCCGTCACTCAGAGGTCCCCCCACCACCACCCACCCAACAGTGTGTGTAGTCTTCTGGTTAGTCGAGCTCTAATACCATTCTGTCATGCCCTGATGATATTGTCCAATTTGGTTGCGAGACAGCATGGTTTACCCCAAAGGCCTCTTAAAAACACCAATGCAGCACCTCGCTAGTACAAGAGTATCTGTCACTCCCGGGTCCCTGCCCATCCAACAGAGTGTGTAGCCTTCCGGTTGTCCAGCTCTGATATCAGTCTGTCATGCCCGGTGATATTATATACTTGGGTGCAAACCAGCACGATTTTCCCGAAAGGCCTCTTACTAGAAAGAGTTGAACTACACATATATAATATACCTAGTCAATAAGGAACAAACTCATACATTGTGAAGCTTGCCAGCACCTACTGCAGGCTATAGTCACAAAGGCACATACAGCAACCTGCCCACAACACCAAGACCATCATATGAACGAACAAATTTGTATACTTAAAGGACTTAACAAAGCCCATTTGCTACCAATAATTGCGACAAGAGCAGGAACCACCTTGGAAATGGTGAAAACGAGTAGCGTCTCTTACAACAATTTCCCTGCCAACAAGCTTGGAGATAAATTTAATGGCCGTGTGACAGTCATTACAGACTCTAAGGTTCTTCATAATCCTCAAAGTAGTGTTCTCTGGAGTATTCATCAACCCAAATGCAATCGCAAGCTTTTCACTGTGATGCCTTAAAATCTGCTCTTTCACCTCTTCATCGAGATCGTGCAATACAGCTTCAGTTTCTGGAATGAAACCCATCTTTTTAATTTCCTTCCATATTTTTTCCATCATCATATATATAGCTTCTCTCTGTGGATGAAGCCCATCTTCAGCCCCAAAGACATGGACTTCATTTCTTATCTGAACCCAACTAAATCCTTGCTCTTTCTTCACTTGTCTATCTTTCATTGACTTTCTAATCCTGGCAGCATCTTCCCATTTTCCACAAGCTGAATAAACATTAGCAAGTGCCGAGTAGGCCCCACTATTGTCGGGCTCAATTAGAAGCAATCTTTCTGCTGCAACTTTTGCTAGCTCCACGTTTTTGTGAACCTTACAAGAGGCTAAAAGTGAACCCCAAGCTATCACGTCTGGTTCAATTGGCATATTTTCTATGAAATCTTGCGCTTCTTGTAGCATTCCGGCTCGCCCAAAAAGGTCAATCATGCAAGCGTAGTGGCTTGGGGTGGGTTCAATTCCATGCAAATCTTTCATCAGTTTGTAGTAACTTCGGCCTTGTTCAACCAATCCCATATGCGTACAAGCAGAGAGTACAGCCACATAAGTTATATGATCAGGCTTGATATTAAGAGCCAGCATGTGTTCAAAGAGTTTTATAGCTTCCCCTCCAATACCATGTTGTGCTAAAGCTATGATCATTGAAGTCCAAGAGACAGTATCTCTGTTCATATGTATCGAATTAAACACATGCCTTGCACCTATAATGCTACCAGCTTTAGCGTACATGTTAATTAAAGCATTGCTCACGGAAACCGATGATGCTTGCCCAGACCTTATGGCTTGGGTATGAATTTGTTTGCCATGACCCAAAGAAGCCAAGCTTGAACTGACACTCAACATAGCTGCCATAGTGTAGCTGTTGGGCTCTGGGCCTTCTCTAACCATTGATCTAAAGAGCTCAATCGCATCATCATTGAAGCCATTCTGCACATAACCAACAATCATGGCCGTCCATACTACCACATCACGGTCCCTTAATGAATCAAAGACCTTTCTGGCCGGATTTATATCCCCAAGCTTGATGTAGCCATCTAATAGTGCTGTAAATGCTATCATGTTGAGATTGGAAGTCTCTTTTTGCTCTAGAATCTTTTGAGAGATTTCAATACCACCCGACTTGGAGTACATGGAAATCAAGGCATTTCCAACCGGCCCCGATGTATCAAACGCAGTTCTAATAATGTGGCCATGAATTTGTTTCCCTAGAGTTAAGTCCTCAAGATTGGCACATGCAGATAAAACACTTGCTAAAGTATACTTATCCGGTTTTAACAATGATCCCTTGAGCATTTTTGTGAACATATTGAGTGCTTCTACATCAAATCCATGCTGATTATAACCTGAAATCATAGAATTCCAAGAAACAATGTCTCTTTCAGTCATTAGCTCGAATTGAGCAAGAGCAAGATCGAATCGACCAGACTGAATATGCAATGAAATCATCGCATTCCAGCTCGAGGTGCTCTTCACTCTCATTCTATCAAACACAATCTTCGCAGTAACCTGATCACCCGACTTTGTATACATATTTAGCAGCGAATTTGCCACCGTAATATAGGTACCAAGACCAAGCTTAACAACAAACGAGTGAACCTTCCTGCCTATATCCAATGCTTTAACTGCAGCACAGGAGGCAAGAATATTAGTCATTGTGTACTGAGTCGGCAAAACTTTGAACGAAATCATCTCTAGAAACTTTTGAATGGCACTGTCAAAATGACTCATCTGATTATAACCCACAATCATTGCAGTCCAAGTAACAGCATCAGGCTCCGGCATTTCCTCAAACACACGCTGTGCTGCATTTATATGGCCTTGCTTGGAGTAGGCTGACAAAACTGTATTCCAAGAGGAAGAGTTCTTGATAGGCATTTCATCAAACACTTGGTGGGCTTCTTTAAGAAACCCATTTTTAGCATAGATATTAATGAGATTATTCATGAGGAACACTCCGAGGTGAAGCCCGGATTTGATTATTCGAGCATGGATCAATTTTCCGGCAAATGGGTCGTTGTATTTTAGGCTTCTTTGGAGGAGAGAGGCGTAGATTTCCGAGGGAGAGGTTAGAGATTTTGGAGTTGAGTTTGACATTGTAACAGGAACAAAGATTTTATTTTGTTTTAAAAGCAGGAACTAGGATTTAGTTCCATCAACTTTGATGGCAGTTACAGTTAGAGGGTCACCCCTTTTCACCAACGACCCAACTTTTGAACTTGAAACTCAAAATAAAAAACTTAAAAATGCTAAACACAAAATATTTATTGAATAATTAATTCACAAACATATTTGTCATTGACAGTTAATCACAAACATGCCACTAATTATTTCATCTTAACCATGTATCAAAAAAAAATTATATCATCTTAACTGGGAGATGGCTAACTGTATGGGAGTTACTAAGGGCGGGGAGGTGCTAAGAGTATTACTAAAATGAATTGTTTTAAAATTTTGTTTATGCTGACGCCCATGTATTATCTCCCCCTCTCTATATTGTTAGGATGACGTATTACGTTAAACTGTTAAGAGATTGTAATAAAGATGTATATTCGTATCTACGATGATGATTAATACGAGTGCTTACGGGGTGTTTTCGGTTTCGGTCAGGGTAGAGATTTAGTATACCCGAAACTCTTCCCAAATTTTATATTTTGGTTTTAGTTCAGTTCGGTTTCGATTTTCTAATCTATGGAACCCAAACCCTCTTCAAATTATTCGATTTCGTTCCGGTTCGGTTTAATTCCGTTTTGTTTTATATTGCTAATACTTTGGGTGTGTTTGTCCTGCGGGATTAGAAACATGATAAAATTAATGAATTCTATCCGGTGTTTGGTGTCGGAAAGGATATGATAAATAAATCATATCCCGCGTTTGGCGCAAGGGTGAATAGGATATTTTAATCCTATCCCGCGTTTGGCGCAACTCGGGACTGGATTGTACTAAGGATTAATTATCATTTTATCCCTTTAGAATCGGATAAATATATACCACCCATATAGGCAGTAGTATTATTTTATCCCATGATTGCCAGATAACAAAATGAATATAATTTTTTTTATTTTAATCTTTTTCTTTACACTTTTTTAGATAATTAAATTTATTAATGAAAATTTTCAACCACCCAAAATCAGAGTAACTCAACTAATAAAATTGTGGACAACAATTAAAATTGCACATATTTTTAAAAGAAAAGCAAATTGTATTATATAATATCTGGACTTGTAATCTGAAACTCCATCAAATGCAAAGTTTATTAAATCTTTATCCGACTAGTCCTTATCATGTCCGATCCCGCTTAATCCTTATCCGACTGATTCATTTCATATCCTATCCCACATAATTTCTATCTGACTAATTCCGACTCTTATCTTATCCGACCTTTATCCTATCCTATCATACCTCTTTATCCGGCCCACCAAATGCACCATTTAGTTAAAAACAACATTAAAATTGCCTTAAAAAATGCACGCAAAAAATAGCACTGAAATTGCATTATAATCTGCAAAAAAACTACACTCAAACTGCACTACAACTGCAAAAAAAAGCACCAAAAATGCACTAAAATTACCTTAAAAATTGCACAAAAAAAGCACTAAAATTGCCCTATAATCTGCACAAAAACTACACTAAAACTACAAAGAAAAACTACAAAAAAAGCATGAAAACTACACAAAAACTACATCAAAACAACATAAAAATTGCTCTAAAATTTGCAATAAAATTATACTAAAACTGCTCTAAAATTTGCAATAAAATTATACTAAAACTGCACTAAATCTTCTTATAAAATATCCATAAATATTAAACAATCCATAACAAACATTTAAAAGTTAATAAAACAATCCATAAATATTCAAAAGTCCATAAAAAAGTTCACAAACATTCAAAACAATCTATGACAATAGTCTACAAAGTACAAACAACCCAAAAAAATTCAATAATGACACAGCATCATCTTTAGTCTTTAACTTCAACCATTTACATATCTTTATCTTTTATCTTTTGCCGATAACATGATATTCTTTGACATTTCTACATTTAAAAAGTATATATAATAATTAGTATATTATAAGACTAAAAATATAAACAATTTGAAATCAAGTACACTAATTCAAAGAAAAAAAATTACCTTTTTCAATCTTCTCACAAAACTCCACTTCCTCCGCCGTTGGTTCATGATTTAAAGTAACGTGACTTCTCCTTAGCCAATTTTGAATACAAATTAAAGCTTTCACCATCTTTGAACTCAAAAAAGAGCGAAATGAATCAATGATGCAACCACTACTACTAAAGCATGACTCGGAGGCAATTGTTGAAACTAGAATCGCTAAAATGTCACGTGCAATAAATGTCAATATAGGGAATTTAGATGCTCCATTAATTCTCCACCAATTCAAAATAGCAAAATTTGCATCCTCATCCCCTTCTATAGCATCCAATAAATATATATTTACATCATTTTGTACAATGTCACTTTTTTTGGCTTTCCTCATTAAACTTTTTTCTTACAACCTCATAAAACCCAAAAAAAATCCTATATTTCGGTTCGGTCCGGTTCGGTTTGTGCACACCCCTGGTCACAATAAAACTTTAGTGATTATTTAATACCTTATTCAGCCCTTGTGATAATCACAACCTTAATATATAATGAAAATACCAAATGATATTTAACTGATTTGATTCTAATTAGTGAACATGCATTTTTTATGAATAATGTAAAATCTTAATTTCTGCCTTTTTTAGTTCATTATATTAAAACATCTGCCAAACATCCATTACTTTAGACGCTAAAATCGAATGCATTATTACTTAACCATGCATATGATTTCCAATGGCCAATGCTTATGAAAAACTTTGCACTGAACTTGTATCCTTTAACAATAGAAGTATCCTCTAGAATTAGTCTTGCATGGTAAAAAATTCGGCAAGATTCTTCCCAATATAACTCTTCTATGATAACACGGAGATACCCCGAGATTGGAGTCTTTGTACAAAAGGATGCATCCCCAAGATCTTTTACCTTAAATTTCTTTATTAGAAATTTCTTAGTTTTAGATAATAAAGCTATATTGTTAATGGCTAGTAGAATAATATCTACATAAGTCCCCAAAAGTATTAGTTTACTCCCATTGATCTTGTGTTATATACAAGCATTCGTCAATTTATCCTCGACACCATATGAAGTAATAATTTAATGAAGTTTGTAGCACCAATAATAAGTAACTTACTTTGGTCCATAAATGAATTTCTTTATTCGTAAACAATATACTTTGTATTTATTTGATACTTAACTTTCTGGTTGCATCGTATATATCGTTTCATCAATGTTTTCATTGAGAAAACACAACCTTTATATTCATCTATGTATTACATAAGTCTCATTTATGATAATTTCTCTTACAGTTATTGAGCTTGTTTTTTCTGAAGCTATTATTTTTTTTATTGAGAATGATATTTATTATTGTTGTCTTAATATTCTGGATTTCCTTAATATCCTTAATTCCTTTTTGACCAACAATCAAAATTGAATTATGACTAATGTCAATAATATTTGACAAAGAAATTGACATCTTCTCAAGTACAACATTTGAAACCTTATCTTCCCCCCAAACTCAATATCCTCAAGATTTGTATTGATGTTGGCAGTAATAAAAGTAAAAACTGAATAAAAATTCAACATGCTCATAATTATTATGCATATACAAGGCAAATATTAATATCATTTAATATACGCATAATCTTTAATCCAATAATCAATAACAGTGTCCATCTCAAGATGTTTAATACAAACATCGATATTAATGACTTTGGTTAAAAATATGAACTTGTAAGTGGACCTCTCTATGCGTTAGTCAAATATAAAAGTTTAATCCTGTCAAATAACAACAATATTTCTATGGGTCAGTTATTATTCACATGAAAAACTTGATAGACGTCTTATATTTATTACCGCGTATATACCTATTATTCGGCCAAATAATTTGCTTCCTTTAGGTCGGTCATTATTCGCATGAATAACAAGCATATACATTCAAAATATACCAAAAAAAAACAAAAAAGATTAACAATAAAGGTCACTTTGGCAACATATTGTTTCGATTCATCGATTTTAAGATATTTTGATGATCCATCCTTTGTTTTCCTTATGTTCTGGATAGTTCCAAAACTACTGTAGTGACAAGAGGCGAAAAGTATAAACTTTGTTTTGATGCAAAATCGTAATTAAATTTAGAGTTTCTGTTCGACACGTGTACTAACATTGGCAAACAATAATTTTACTAGTACGCGATTTGGATAATAAAATTTAAATCAATTAATTCGATGTCAATATTTTAAGGTACCTAGAATACCATTAATACCAAATCTTTGGATAGTGATATTAACCGTAAGTGGTACTCTTAGCATAATGAACAAATATTGACAATAAATTATGTCAAATAACAAATCTATCTTTTAATTGATTTATTATTCACATTAGATTACCTAGACAATTGTCATATAGTTACCACCACAAATGTGTGCAATTCTGCCAAGTATTAAACTTTCTTTGGACAGTTAATACTCGCATAAATTACATATACACTAAGATCTAAACATTCCATACAAAATAATCTAGACAAGAGAAGTCACTTTGGTGACATCTTGTTTTAATTGGCTTATTAGAATATTAGACAATTTATAAGAATTGTATATGTTGCATGAAATTAATTAAATTTAACAACCCCTTAATTAAGCATAGAAGTTTAGGACAATATGTTTAAAAATTCATTATTATTCTTTAAAGGAACAAATCACATGTCAACAATATATACACATATATCCATGAACATATAAGCACATAACCCAATCTTTCCTTAATTTTTTTTAAGAAGTAGTTACGATGGTTTACTATTGTAATCGATCATTATTTTACGACAGGTAGTAGTTATGACAGTTTACTGTCATAATTGATTCTTGCTGCTAAAATTTACGACACTTTAAGGAATCTGTCGTAAATGCATTATTTATCTTTTTCCCCATGGCATATTCGATTGAGAACTATGCCATTTTCACAAGGCCATTACTTGCTCGATTCACATCCAAATTATGCGATCCACATATGTTTGGAAAGATCATTCAATATAGATCATGTATGTACAAGTAATTTTCCATGATAAACACTATATAAGCCTCTAAATAACTATCAAAATTGCGAAAAAAATCAAGTTTTTAGAACAAATTTCACCAAACTTGGGCAAGAGTTTTCTCTCAATTTATCTAACGAAATTTAATCAAATTTCAGAGAGTTAATCCATATATATAGAAGAACAAATACTAGTCAAAATTTCATTTAACAATGCTTCATATAATAAACCCAAAACTTGCACCCATCAATGGAGTTTAAAGAAAGAAAACAACATTGGCTTGTATTTGTTTGGCACAACAATTTAAATTGATCTCCAATAAATCATATAATCAGGTTTTAATCCAAAAAATAACCATATATAAACAAATGATCTATTAAAACTATATATACTTCATGCAATATTAAATATTAAATATATATATAGAGGGAAAATTTCAAGTAAGGACCAGACCTTATGGATTGGTCCTTTTTACGACGCTTTTGAGTCGTAAAAACACACCCCCAAGTGTTTTTACGACACAAAAGTGTCGTAAAAAGACCCAATCCGTAAGGTCTGGACCTACTAGAAATGCTCTGTATATATATATATAAGGCCTTATCAAATCAATATACACACTCTAGTGTACTATAATAGCAAAGTTATATATATATATATATATATATATCTCACTGCCTTCCATACCCATACCCATACCTATCCTATTACTTTATTATTTTATTATCTCAAGTTCTCTTTAGACCATGACATCACCATCATACAATTTTTTCATATATCTCTAATAAAAGTTATGATACAATTGTAATGAAGGGATATCTATATAATACGATCGATTGCGTAAAGCCCACGGTAGCAACAGAATCGGGAAAAGTACATAGAAAATATAGTTATTTTTTATTATATATAGTATATATAGTATAGTATTTTCTATTGTATTAGATTAGTTTTAATTAGTGATCCCGGCTTAGTGAGTCTTTTCTTCCGTGATGAACTGTTAATGTCAGTCCTACATTTTGTCTCTGTGGATCGAGCAGAAAGGGGGCGCGTTGGGAAGAGGATTGTACCGTGAGAGAAGCAAGAAGGTCAACATGTTTCAAATATATAATATGGATTCTAGCAATGCAATTTAATTAGACTCCCATGTCGATTCGAATGAATTATCCTTTCCACGGAGGCCAATCTTTGCATGCTAAGCAAGATGATAGTAAGTTACAAATTCTGTCTTCAGTAGGACACGTATTTCTATTATAATGAGATTCATAAAGGAAGTAGTTAATGGTAGGGTTCCCATTATCTTTTTTGTAGTGACAATTCCTGTATATGTTCCCAAAAAAAAGAATTTGTCCATTTTTCGGGGTCTCAAAAGGGCGTGAAAACACATAAGAACTCTTGAATGGAAACAAATGGAACTTTATTTACTTTAGAAATTGTAAGATCTTTGGCGCAAGAAGGGGGTAGATCCGTATCATCTTAACTTGGTTCTACTTCCTCTATTTTTTGAATAACACCGAGTCGGGTTCTTCTGCTACTCGTATCGAATAGAACATGCTGAGCCAAAAATTCTTCATGTAAAACCTATTTGATTTATATCGAGAAAATCATGCAATTTTATGAAATCATGTGCTATGGCTCGAATCTGTAATCAATTCTATTTTTGATAAGAATAACTGACAACTGAATTCGATTTTTCCCATTCTTTTTATATCCATAATAGTGCGAAAAAAAGGCCCGGCTCTAAGTCGTTCAAAAATAGTGGCGTTGAGTTTCTCGACCCCTTGCCCTAAAATTAGTTAGTTCTATTTCCGGATGAGGGCAGGGATAAGATATAACTCAATGGTAGAGTGTCACATTGACGTGGTGGAAGTCATCAGTTCGAGCCTGATTATCCCTAAACCCAATGTGAGTTTTGATATTTTGATTTGCTCCCTCGCCGTGATTGAATGAAAATGGATAAGAGGCTCATGGGATTGACGTGAGGGGGGCAAGGATGGCTATTTTTCTGGGAGTGAACTTTGGGCAAATATGAAGTGCTTAGATACAAGTTAGGCCTTGGAATGAAAGACAATTCTAAATCTGCTTTGTCTACGAACAAAGAAGCTATATGATGGAGGCAAGACTGTTGTGCAAAATGAAGACAATTCAAAGGCCATCCAAGTTCCAACAGGCCTAAGTACAAGGTCGCGGGCTAAGAAGTTAAAGGCATAGCTTAATGGATTAATTCAAGCTATTTGGGCTCAAGAAGAAGGCACAATCAAGCCCATTGGAGGGAAAAACCGTGGAGCACAAAATGGAGGCTGGGTTACACTTATTTAAGCCCAATTAGAATGAGAAGACCATGTCTATGCGGCCCAAGATGTGCAGTCAAGCCAGCCCACACGTTTTTTTATTTATTATTGTTATTTTTTTTAAAAGACTAGTCCTTGTTTGATTAGCATTTGTTTTGAGGATTCCTTGTTGGATTAGTTTCTTATTGCCTAAGTTTTCTTCTCCCTATTTAAAGGGGGTTCATTATTTTATTTTATTATCTAAGACATTATTCATAATAATATTTAGTGATTTTAATCCTCTTTGGTTTTTCACGAACTACTTGAATTTATCGGTTTGTCCGTGGCGTTCACCCGACTTATCAATCGGTATTCCTCACCCGGTTGTGGCGTCTTCGATTTCCATCCTAATCTGATTGTAAAAACGATCCAGGTTCTTAATTTGCTACGGTTTTCGTGTGTGTCTGTATCGAGGTTCGCACAACCAATTCGTTGTGTTTGCGGGTTTCGTGCAATATCACCGTAGGTCGTATCACGATAAGTAATCTAACTATGAATCTCATGGAGAGTTCGATCTTGGCTCATGATGAACGTTAGTGGCATGCTTAACACATGCAAATCAGATGGGAAGTGGTGTTTCCAGTGGCGGACGGGTGAGTAACGCATAAGAACCTGCCCTTAGGAGAGGAATAACAGTTGGAAACGACTGTTAATACCCTATAGGCTGAGGAGTAAAAGGAAGAATTTGCCCAAGGAAGGGCTACGACCTTTGGATACCACTCATCATGATTAAATCTTAAGAACTTTAAATATATGATCGCGTATCACGTCATACTATTAAAATATTGTAACAAAGATATGTACCTGTATCCACAATGATGATTAAGCGGAAGAATGAGTGATGGCAATGATCTTCCTATCTTTTTCCCTTTTGTACTTAATTTTCTCTCTTGAGAGGATTTTGAGAATTAAGGTGGGAGGATTGGGGAGCATTGTCCCCGTATTTATAAGTCCCTATGATGGTTGGTGACTTTCACTAATTCTATTTCTGCCCCTTATAGAAATAGAATTTGCATAATAGTATCTACACATTAATTTCATAACAAACATACCCTTAAGCCTACATAAAACTTAATTAGATCACTTAAATTTAGGCTTGTGAATGATAACACACATAAATAATATACATGTGTGGTCCCAATTTAGATTAGTATAAAATTAATCCAACATATATATGTATATCATATCCACCATTTTATTTATCTCCATATATGTATATCATATCCACCAGGATGGTGATAATGACACCTCATTTTTTTTATCACAAACATTCCATGGTAAAAAAAATTACTGTTCTCCATATATTTATTACAAAGACTCCATATTGATTATTAAGTCATTAAGATTAATTACTAAGTACAAATCATTAATCCAACTCTTTAACACAAATTTTATCTTCCATCGTTATAATTACATACATATAAGTTCATTTCTGGTACGGATCGGTCCGCCCTTGAAAATTTTCACATACATATGTATATGATCGAAAAATTTGGTATATACTGAGTGATGTTAAAATTAACATTGGGAGGAGAATAAAGGCTATATATATACATGAGAGATAAGTAATATGATTTGTGTTCTATGAATTCGTCAAATATGGGTTGTCGCAAAAATATGTGTACTCGCTTGACATTGGCCGAGTACTCGTATACTTAATCGCTTGACATGGACTGAATAAATATTCATATAGATTTATACAAGAAGTTTAAAAATGACGTGTATCCACACACACAAGCACACACACACATATATATATATAATAAGGTAGTTAGAAAGATCTGAGAGCAAAAAATGGATTGATGCAAATGAAGTAAGTAAATTTTAGATGGAAATGAAGAAGGACAATGTCCTTTGCTTGAAGATGGAGAGAATCGGAGATTTTAATTATGTTTTAATGCTAATTAATCTAGATTAAGGGGGGTTGAGTTATGGAGTGTTAGTGATAAGAAAGTAGTCATAGTAAAGTGTTAGTGATAGATGGACTATTTGTGATAAAAAAAAATAAAAAAATATAAGTGTCATTATCACCACCGTATCTAGGGGTGGAATCAATCAATAAACCAAACCGAAATCCTTTATTCGACTCCCAAACTGAGTATAATCGGTGGAAATAAATGCCAATCGGTATCGTTCTAACATAGTCGATTTCACCGATAATCGATTTTTCCAACTGGTATCGGTCGGGCGATTCGGTTAAAAGTGAAAAAGAATGGAGAGGAAGATATGAATATTAAAAAAAATATCATTCATTCTTTTTGAGTAGTGAACATATATATAACAAGAAAAAATATATTCAAAAAATGTATATAACAAATAAAGAAGACGAGAGGAAGAACTAAAGAAGAATGGAGGAAGAGAGAGGAAGAACTAAATAAGTGAAAAAGAATGGAGAGGAAGAGAGGAAGATCTGAATATTAAAAAAAAATCATTCAATTTTTCAATTTTTTGTATATTAAAATTCAAATTACTAATACCAAGACTGTCAAATCACGAGGGACCCATTGTTTAGAAGAAGCACAAATAAAACACAAACCAAGAGCAATTTTTCACCATTCAATCACACTCCCTCATATCAATGACGTGGCAAAACAAATATACACTATCTATATTGGTTGGTTGTTCAAATCAAATAGCTTTTACGTGGCTCAATGCACATTAATGAGATTATTTATTTATTTTCAATGTTAAAAAATTATTATTTAAATTAATAAAAGTGTAGGGAGAGAATGAGAGAAGTTAAAAAAAATCTCCTTCATTTCCCCCAACACCTCTCTATTATTTCCAACAATCTCCTCCATTTTTGGTGGTCTTCTCCTCTCTTCTATATTAAATCTTCCATCTTCTCTTTTTTTTATATTAAATCTACCATCTCTTTTTCTTAATTATTTTAATTATAACATTATAAATATATACTCCCTCTGTTCTAATTTAATTGTCACACTTTGAAAAACTAAAAATTAAAGAGATATAATGATTATTCCAAGAGAAAATACTTATTTCCAAAAATGTCATTTACTTTTTTTCTTATAAAAAAGGTGGCGGGACCCAAAATAAAAAATGTGTGAGGAGCTTAAAGGGTAATATTGGAAAGAAAAAAATTATTATAATTAATGACATACTAAATGTGGAAGGTGGACAACTATTTTGGGACATTTATAAATAGAATAGTGGACAATCAAATTGGGACGGAGGGAGTATAAAATATTAAAATTTATTATTATTTGAAAAGGTCAGTCGGTTCAGTTCGAAACCGATTCTGTGGAATGCAAACCGCTTTTGCCACCGCTAGTCACTGCCCGGTTTAGGGAACCACCCGGTTTTGTCAGTTCATCGAAATGTCGAAAAAATGTTGCATATCATCTAGTCGAAAAATTGGTCGGCTCGGCTTTGTTGGTACTTTTTGCTAGCCCTACTATCCACCATTTTATTTCCCTATATATCACTTCTCACACAAATATATGTACAAATAGGTAATATATATTTCTCTCTCTTTAAACACACATATATATCATATGCACGTAACACACATTACATACATGCATATTAAACAACTAGTTGTTGAAATAAAAAGAGATTTTAGAAATATGTTCAAAATTAAGACACGTATTAAGCACAATGCATTAAGCCTGTGTTACAAAGTTTACCAATTCATATTTTTTTATAGCATGATCAAAGTCATAGTTGTTAAAATGGGAAAACTTTATGCTATTTAATTTTATGAATAATTATGTTTTTAATTCTGAACTTTAGTGGAAGAAATATGTTCTGAGTGGATGAGTTTATATAGCATAATCAAAATTATCAATTTTCAATATTTAAATTCAGGCAGCAAAACAAACACACTCTTAGTTTTTGATAAATAATTTAAAACATATATATTATATACATATATATTCTTTGGACCAAAAAAAATAAATAAATAAAACTATAGGACGATGTTTAGATCTAGGGCTACACTTGGTTCGGTAACCGAACCGAATCATATTATACCGAACTAAACAGAAAATTTCAATATCACTAAAATGTAAACCGATCCCGTACTAAGTCGTATTCGGTAATCGAAAAATTGGTTTAGTATTAGTTTAATTTCAGTAAAACCAAAATTCTCCAAAAGATCAAAATACAAATCAAAAACAAGCTCACAAAAGTCCTAAATCAAAGTATATACACTATAATACACAAACAACTCAATCAAATATACCCAAAAAAAAAAACTATATTGAGAAAAGTTTATACTTGGGCTTTTCCTTCCTCCTTAACTTTCACCTAGTTGTTGTTGAGAAGAAGGGTTTTTGGGAAGAGAGAGGTGAGTATGGATTGGTAGAGGTGTTGTGGCCAATGGGAGGACTAATGGGTGGCGGCCTATAAATGGAAAGAGAGACGAGTGAGAGAAAATGAGAATGGTGGACTGGTGGGCGGTGGGCGGTGGCTCTAGGCGGAGAGAGAGACAAGAGAGAGAAAGTGAGAGTGGATAGAGAGACAAGTGATAGAAGGTGAGAATGGAGAGAGAGAAAGTAATTTGCGGCCATCTGACGCAAGTAACAATGGGGGTTTAACGTTTGAGTGAAGGTTAAAACTTTTAAAACTTAAAAGATTGGTATATATATTTTATATAAAAAAAGAAATTTAATTCGGTTCAGTTTGATAAAACCAAATCATCTAAGAATGAAAATCGTTTTCATACCGTACTAACTTAAGTAACCTATTTTCGGTTATCATTTAAAATTGGTTAAGTTCTGTTAATTTTCTTTTAAAAATCAATTCAATTCAATATTTTTTGGATAAAAATGCTGGCCCTATTAAGATCAACGTCTAAAAAATATAGCCAAAGAAGAATCTAGTGGTTTCTAGAGACAGAGAAAGGTATCCAATCGTTGAACCCTAACCTATTTTCACACCGGCTCTATATTTGTATTTGACCCCAATTCCTTAACCACCAAGTTCACAACCTTGCATCTATAAATACAGACTTCGCCCCTGATCTCCTAATTCATATTCAACACCTAATCATTAGCTCTAAATTCAATTGTAATCTCTTTCTCCCTCTCCCTCGATCAAATTTGTCAGCTCTATCCTCCCTCTTCGTTTAAAGGTAAAATGAATCTTTCTATTTAATTTCATTAGATTTTTAATGTCTTTGTTTTTGGCTTTGGATGCTTTTGGCTATAGTATTGATTTTTCAGATTTTTTATTATGTTTTAAGAATCGGTAGTTTTTATGATTCGGATTTAACGATTGGTTTACTGTGATTGCATAATCAATTTTTTCATTCGATTTCTATTTAATCTTTTTGGATATAGCATCGATTTTTCAGGTTTTCGATTTCATTATTTTCGCCTTGGTTTGAATTGATGTTTTTCGCTATAGTATCGATTTTTTACTTTTAGATCGGGTATGTTGATGATTCCGGATTTTAATAATTGGCTTATTGTAATTGCAGATGCAGATCTTCGTGAAAACCCTAACCGGAAAGACCATAACTCTCGAGGTCGAGAGTTCCGACACAATTGACAACGTGAAAGCGAAGATCCAAGACAAGGAAGGAATTCCTCCGGATCAACAGCGTCTGATCTTCGCCGGAAAACAGCTCGAGGATGGCCGTACACTCGCCGATTACAACATACAGAAGGAATCCACTCTCCACCTTGTTCTTCGTCTACGCGGTGGAATGCAAATCTTCGTCAAAACCCTAACTGGAAAGACGATCACTCTCGAGGTTGAGAGCTCTGACACGATTGACAACGTAAAGGCCAAGATCCAAGACAAAGAAGGTATTGTTTGAAGAAATTAATGCAACTTGATTTCTTTTGGCGAAAAAAGTAATTAGATAAAAATTGTGACTTAACATCACGGTACGAGACGAGTAATAATAACAAAGGAAGCTTATTGAGTTTGCAATCACATTGCGATTGAGGTTTATATACAGACAAAATTGTAACATAAGATGCCAAGACGAAATAATAGTTATAAGAAAGGAAATTTATTGAGTTTGCAATCAATGTTTCGATTGTAAAATCAGATAACAAAGAAAATAAGATGAAATAAAGAAAGGAAATTTATTGAGTTTGCAATCGATGTTTCGATTGTAAAATCAGATAACAAAGAAAATAAGATGAAATAAGGGCAACAAGGAAAGATTGAGGCTACTGTAGCGATGTAGGTTTATGTGTCTTTTCAAAACGGAATGTTTGCATGTACCTCTCTTCAAGTGATAGGTGTCTTAAGGCCAAACTGCTAAGAAATAGATTCAAATGAAAGGATACATCTATTACTTACAAAAATCATTTTCGCTCACAAATAAATCATTAATTATTCATTAATGATTCCAACAGGTATCCCGCCGGATCAGCAGAGGCTAATCTTTGCTGGAAAACAGCTGGAGGACGGCCGTACCCTAGCAGATTACAATATCCAGAAGGAATCAACTCTCCATCTTGTCTTGAGGCTTCGTGGAGGAATGCAGATCTTTGTGAAAACCTTGACCGGGAAAACAATCACACTAGAGGTTGAAAGCTCTGATACAATCGACAATGTGAAGGCCAAGATTCAAGACAAGGAAGGCATTCCACCGGACCAGCAGCGTTTGATCTTCGCCGGAAAACAGCTTGAGGATGGCAGAACCCTAGCCGATTACAACATCCAGAAAGAATCAACCCTTCACCTTGTGCTCCGACTCCGCGGAGGAATGCAGATCTTCGTCAAAACCCTAACAGGCAAGACAATCACACTTGAGGTTGAGAGCTCAGATACGATCGACAACGTGAAAGCCAAAATTCAGGACAAGGAGGGGATTCCGCCAGATCAACAGAGGCTGATTTTTGCAGGCAAGCAATTGGAAGACGGGAGGACACTTGCGGATTATAACATTCAGAAGGAATCGACTCTGCATTTGGTGCTACGATTGAGGGGAGGTATGCAGATCTTTGTCAAGACATTGACTGGGAAGACTATTACTTTGGAGGTGGAGAGCTCTGATACCATTGATAATGTGAAGGCAAAGATTCAAGACAAGGAAGGCATTCCACCAGATCAACAGAGGCTTATCTTTGCTGGTAAACAGCTCGAGGATGGACGTACTTTGGCTGACTATAATATCCAAAAGGAGTCTACCCTGCACCTTGTTCTCCGTCTTCGTGGTGGTAATTTCTGAAAGTTCTTTTGTGGATGGTAATGGTTTAATGGTGAATATCTATGGGGAGTGTCTATTGTTTCTTCCCTGAGTGAAGAATTTGGAAATATTGTCTTATTAATTAATAGTTTTACCCGTACTGTGTTTTATATTTTGGTTATTCAATAAAGTAGTGGCGAGAATTTCGTTCATTAATACCTTCATTTTGTATGTTACATGTATTTTGATTTGCTTAGTCACCTTCGTTATACATTTTGCATGTGAATATTTTTATGTTCTTGAACTATATGTATGGGAAATGCAATTTTGTTGGACAAAATGACCTTATCTTTTCTTCGTTTGAATGCTACAAAGTTAAAGAAAAATACATGAGCCAGTCTGCAATAGCAAAAGAAACCAAATAATTGGCTAAGTTGCTCGAAAACTCCCTACAAAATTCAAAAACCCGAGGGAAACCCACCCTTTCTTGGGTCACTTACTGCCACAAGGGCCCCTCTCTCTGAATCATCTTGAAGTATAAATTGGCAAATAGTCCCCCCACCAAGGCTTTCTAGGACATGTCCCCTCTTTTCTAGGGCTGCCCTTATCTCTGCTGGTACTTCAAAGTGATCTCCCGTCACTGTTGTCCAATTCTCATAATGTAACACGTTAGGTATCAGCTGCACACAACAATATCTCGAGAGATGTAGTAAATAAGCTTTTTTCTTAATTATGCGAGATATGCAGTAAATAAGCTTTATTCTTAATTTTGTTTGAACTTGGCGATACTTAAAAGAAATGTAGCTTTTTAGTTTTAGGATTGAGGGAGTAGTAGGGAATGTACAGTTACTACCGCGCGTTCCCACGTGTGCCATTAGTTACTTTGAATTTCACTGTGAACAAAACGGCCCTTACGAAAAGGTTGAGAAAATTGCAAAGTTTTTTCACCGATTAGAATTTCGCCAAGTGAAAACTAATTCGCCCTTAACCAGTCAAATACTGAAAATGTTGAGAAAATAACCTGGTGATATAATCTCGGAGCCATCACAGACGAGAGTGGATTCAATCCCCTAGCAAAATGATTGAGGAACACCTCAGTTGTTGCGGCAATTATCATTGCTCCTCCACTTGCTCCTATGACGGCTTTCAATTTTTCACCCTGATTAAAAATATTTCACCTTCGGCCGGATAAAAAGGTATTTCGCCTGGAGCCAAACAGATCTAATTGATGCAAGCGAGAAATATAAACTACCTTTAGGACAATACTAGGTGACATGCTTGACAACGGTCTTTTGCCTGGAACAATAAAATCCGCTGGTGCTGGAGGCGGACCTCCGGCAGAAATATTCATAGGAATGGAAAAATCATCCATTTCATTGTTAAGCAAAATTCCGGTACTTGGGGATAAAAATTGGGAGCCAAAATATGAGTTGACAGTACTAGTCATAGAAACAGCATTTCTTTCCATGTCTATAATGGATAAGTGGCTTGTACCATGATCATGAATTTGATTCCACCTACAATAAGCAAGATAATTTAAAATTAATTAAATTAGACAATATAAAATAAAAAATTATAAAAACACAAGATAATGTACTCAAGTTAGGTGTATAAGATGATTAATTTTCATAATTAGTAAGGTAGAGCTTACTTGCCACCATAGTGAGGGGGGCTGAAGGTCATATTGTCATATAGAAGTTTCTTCATCTCTTCTGCAAATTTTGGGGAGAGCATATCAGCTACCACTTGTTTCACATCGACAAAATCTGGATCTCCAAGATTCATCCTCACGGCGAACGCGGTTTTCAAAGCTTCAATAACTCTGTGGATTTTGAGGGAGATTGAAGTTTCGGGATGTGATCCATATTGAGAAAGAATGTTTAGTATCTGTTAAAGAAAGCAAAAATTTAGTGAGATCTCTCTGTCTGCGTCTGTCGCATGTACCAAGAATTAGTTAGTTGATCCTCGACTGAAGGGAAAATAGTACAGTGTAATCAGGCTCCACACTAACTGATTATAGAATATAATTACTCGTATATACACTTACAAGTACCATCGCGGGACCTCCTGAGGAAGGAGGAGGCATACCAAGTAAATTAAGCCCCATAATATTTGAAGAGATTGGTTTTCTAACTTTAACTTGATAATTCTTCAAATCGTCCATTGTCAATATCCCTCCAACCTTCTTAACATCTCTAACCAAATCGAGTCCAATCGATCCGTTATAAAAGGCTTTTGGTCCAAATTCTCCAATCGCTCTGAGTGTGTTCGCCAGTTTTTTGTTGTAGCAGGTATCGCCAGGTTTCAAGAGGCTCCCATTCAATGTGAAAATAGAACGAAGTCCATCATCTTCAATAATGCCCGATTCTGTTTTAACCATTTGCATATGGAGGTAAGGCGAAATCTTGTAGCCGTATTGAGCAAGATATTCCGCAGGTTGTACAAGCCTTTTCCATGGAAGCCTTCCGTACTTTTCCCAAGCTTTGTGGAGCCCTGCAAGTTCCCCGGGAACTCCTATGGAGAGAGCACCGCGAGCTTTTAGAGCAGCATTTCCACCATACATATTCTATTCAAAAATATTAATAACAGAAGTATGTGATTGAACATGCAAATACACGCATTTTGAAAAAAATGTAAATATCTAATATCAGGTCATCGTTGATTCGTTTCAAAAGTTATTTTGTAAAACAAAAAGTTTGTTGGATAACTAGCTCTCTTCTAGAGCTAACTAATCATTAATTAGATCTTGTTCGATTCGGGGTGAAAGTGAAATATTTTTCAGTTTCCATGCGATTGACTCTTGGTTGAAAAATATTTCAACCCTGAACGCTCGACTAGTAATATATAGCACCTCAGAAGCGAGTATGGGAGCACTTTCTCTCATATCATACGCTTGTGCTTCTCTGTTAGCTGACCGGACAAGCATGAATGCACCTCCTCCAATGCCACTAGAAGCCGAGCTCACGACCCCCAAACAAAGAGACGCTGCGACTGATGCGTCGATGGCGTGACCCCCTTCGCGAAGAACATTTCTACCAATTATTGAGCACCGGCCATCATCAGTTGCAACTGCACCGCGATATGCTTTGATTATCTCACGTCTAACCGGACCAGAGTTTAGGCTCGAAGTGAGAGTAAATAGGATACATAATAGAACTAAAATTTTGGGCCTCGAGATGAACATAGCTGCAGAAGGTCAGTTAATTGTTAGTTAATAACCAACAATCTAAAGAAGATTAAGAGCTTGACCAAGTGATGATCATTAAACAAAAATTGTCAAATTTAAGTAAGATTAAGTTCTATATTATAGGTCCAAGATAACTTCATGTTGTGCCAAAATATATCACTTTTTTTTTTTTTTAACAAAAGAGAATAATATGTTAATTTGAATTTAATAAAGACACAGCACATATGCGAACTGATGCCATATATCTTCACCTAAGGAATATCAAGAATATTTGTGGGGCCAGTGTTACATCTACATTAGATCTCCATCGAATGTAAAACATTACATGTCATGTTCATATTCTACTACTTGAGTACCTAATATTTTCTCTGAGGAACCAATTCAACATAAAACTTAGAGTAAATACCATCAATGGTCACTCAACTATTGGCAAATTTTACCAGTAGTCACTATACTTTATTTTGTTACAAACGTATCACTAAATTTTTAAAACGTATCACTGGCGCCCACTCCGTCAAATTCCACCGTTAATTTTTAACAGAGACATTTTTTTCCAATAAGGTTAGGGGCATTTTGGTCTTTTTACCTTTTTTTCTTCAATTTTCTCTTTTCTTTCTTCTTCTTCTTTCTCCCGCCACTCTTCTTCTTCCCCTTCGCCTTCCCCTTCCGCCATTCTTCTTCTTCTTCTTCTTCCTTCCGCCATTCTTCTTCTTCTTCTTCTTAAGCTTTTCCTTCCGCGGCCACTCCTCTCCGGAACCCCCCACCCCTCATCGGTGCCGCCCACCGAATCCACTACCTCTCCGCACCCACCACCACTCACCGCCGTCGCCGCCGCCAAATCCAGGCAGTGGATTCAAAATTAATCCAATTAATCCAAAATTAAACCATCAAAAAACCCAATACAAGTCCCAAAATTAAATCCAAAATGAGATTGACTCATTTTCTTCATCTCTCTACAAATCAATCAAATTGCGCCTATCACCGCTTCAGTGGCAGCACCACCGCTGTTGCTGGTCCACCTCCGCCAGCTTCAATGGCAATGCCTCACCGACGTTACCAGTCCACCTCCTCCGCCGTTGCTGTGCCACCGCTATTGCTGTTGCGAAAGGAAGGAAGGAAGAAGAAGAATGGCGGAAGGAAGAAAGGAAGAAGAAGAATGGCGGGAGGAAGGAAGGAAGGAAGAAGAAGAAGAAGAAGAAAGAAGAAAGAAAATAAAAGAAAATAGAAAAAAGATGAAAGAGAAAAAAGAAAAAAAAGGTAAAAAGACCAAAATGCCCCCAACCTTTTTGGTGAAAAACGTCTCTGTTAAAAATTAACGGTGGAATTTGACAGAGTGGGCGCCAGTAATACGTTTTAAAAGTTTAGTGATGCGTTTGTAACAAAATAAAGTATAATGACTACTGGTAAAATTTGCCAATAGTTGAGTGACCATTGATGGTATTTACTCTAAAACTTATTCATTAAAAGTTGTTTGATCATACATCTCTGAAGTCTCAATAATAACATCCATGTAACTTTCGAAGGTAAAAAACTTTAGTGTTTCTAATTTTTTAAAAGATTTAGAAGTTCATAACTAAATACATTTGACTTCCTTGATGCACAGGTAAATCTGCAACTGAATGCCTCTTAACCATAATTTTTTTTTTTTTTAGACCATCTAACAAACAACATTTCTAAACTCAAATTTCAGACTTCAAATTCAAACTTGGGTGCAAAACGAACAACCTTCAAATATATAATGACGTTGGAGCTAGAAACATATTTAGTTGAAACACCAATTGGCTCCCATTCAATAATAATAAACAATAACAAAAATTGAAAGATAATGTTAATTAAAGAGACAAACTGGAATGAATTAATGCAAATCAAGCTGTTTAGACCAATATCAAATTATTAGCAAAGCTCCAAATAACCCACTTGATTACAAGGATTATTTATTGTACCGGCCGGTTCATTTTTTATTGTATAGATTTTCATTATACTTTTTTTAACAAAAAATAAAATAATTACACTAGAGGAGGAGAATATTTGTTCTGAAATCTCCAGGTTCGGGTTGTGCCGTCCTTTGTTATTTGGAAAAATTTATGTGTTAATGAAAAATAAAAACCATAACAAAGATATTTGCAAAAAATACAGCTGCATAACTATTAACAGTTTAAATAAGTATTATAGATTGCAATATAATTTTTAGTCACAATTACGTATTTTGTAACGCTTTTATTTATAATAAATTTTAGATTGCTAGAATACTTAATATTTAATTGAAGTGCTAAAAACCACCCTAAAAAAACACTTTATTTGAAAGTGGAGAAAGTATAAACTAAAATAACTCACATGGCATGATGATGATGTTATGCAGCAGATCAATTCCTTCTTTTCAAAATTATATATATATACGTACATATGTATATATATATATAGAGAGAGAGAGATCAATGGTCGGAAGTCCCCCTATTTCCTCATATTCTGAGGACAAGATAGAGAGGTCTATGTATATATAGGTGGAAATGTATATATTATACATACATAAACAGGAAGATATAAGCTAGATTAAGAAATTTTGAACCAATCAATTACAAATTTATAATTCATCCTAATCAAATAATTAATCAATGATTAAGATAATCAATTTTTTCTATGATTTTATACAGCTAGCACAGTTTCTTACAGCATGATTCAGAAGACAGACATTTTGAATTGATTAAATTGATGGTAAGCATCATTAATCCGTAATAATCATTTTTCTTAACCTAGTGTATGAAATGTCTATTAGCGGGGTACGAAAGTTGATCCATTTATGCTTATGAAAATTTTTAAATGCACGCGCAAAATTATGCTTTTCACTCTAATTATTATTTAAGAAACTTGTTAATCATTCTATTTAAAATTGTATTATCCTGCTAAATATCTTTCTATTTCTTACGCACTATAGTATTTAGTCGCCCTTCCAACATCAACTTCATATTTTTTGAAAGAAAAATGCAATACGACTAATATGATTTAAACATTACAAAGAGAATAAAAGGTTGCTTTAAAAATTTTTATATAGGTCATAAAGACAGAGACCACATTAAGGGTCTTACAATAATTTAAAAAAAAAAAGGGCTTGGAGATTCCAGGAGAATATCAAAAATAATTATTCATAGGACACGTCCCGAAAGTCAAAATGTCAAAAAACAAGTTATTTAAACGGAACATTTATCAATGTTAAAACAAAAATAAAAGAAAAAAAAATTATCTGATGAACTTATTATTTAATTAGACATATACAAAATGGAATTTAACTATATGCCGGATGATTCTGTAAACAGGACTGGAATTTCCAAAACGTTAAAAGAATAGTACAAATTTTCAAGAAGCCGTAATTGATTTGAATTTTTGTGACTTGGTTGAAAAGGGTGCATCAATAATTTTAGAGAAAAATGCAAAGATAACGGAGAAAGTATCGATGAAAAGTTCGTTAAATTATTCGAATAGAGTGAAAATGTTATATTGTTAAAAAAAAAAAATAGTATGACTAGAAAATTTACTAAAAATCTATTCTATATATAAATTAAAAGGCACCTAATTCGGTCATAATATCAAATTATGATACTCCTATCTTTCTTATTTTATTTCTATAACCAATAATTTACAAAAAAAATAAAAAATTATTTATTGTTGATGTTATTCAAACAACCACGTCTTGGTCAACTTTATATCGTTATCAGAACAGTTGTAATGTTTCGCAATCTTCGGTTTTGGACCAATTAGTATACTAGCCTATAGGGGGGTCCTTTCCACTTTGAGAGTTCACACTAGAAAGTGTGTGAACTTTAGTATGAGAAATATTATCTTAAAATTTGTTTTAAAAGATGTAACGAATTTAAATTTGTCACTTTCACCTAAGATGTATTATAATGACCTTATTTTATAATTAATTAATATATATTTGCGTTATTACTAAATCAATTTAATATATAGTTAATATCGTTAAAGAGAAACACTTCTTCTGACGAGTATTCAACTAATCGTAGAGTAGGGTCAATCATAACCTTTCTTGAGTGAGAGTTAACAAATTTATACTCGAATATAACAGGTAAAGAAGTACACTAAAAATTGCTTTGCGAGTGTATATATATACCGTTAGAATTTTTTCTGGGTAACTACTATCTTAGAATATTAATCAAGCAATGTTACAAGCAAAAATTGTGCGAATATGAGATGTCGCTTTATAATTTGGGAAAGAGTGGCTCCACTTCAACATTTCATTTAATCATGAGGTGACACCTCATTTTGTACACATTTTTTAATGAGTATAGAATTAGTCATACTAACCTCTTTCTAAACTAACAATACATAATTAATTCTTAATTATGGTGTTTTACAGCTTATTTATTTTAACTCCTTCCAAGGAAAAACAATTATTACTTTCAAGCACTAATTATATATTAATAAGAGGAAAGAATCAAAAACTGATTCCTTTTAATTATCTATGTATCTCAAATTAGTAAATTTCTTTCCTAATTATTCATGTACGCACTGTAATTTTTTATTTTATTTTTTTAGCAAACACATTAAATAAATGCCTATTTTAATTTAATTTTTGTTCAAGTCGGCATATTGGAAATATTTTACTATCAATGTGCACGATGATTACAATACGAATTACACGTTTACATGAGGTGGTCAATTTAAATTCACGTGCAATGTTAAAATAAACTTGCGAAGGCGAATTGCATTACGAGTATAAATTAGTCATTAAATAACATTTGATATAATAATAAAATAATAGAACACTAACCTGTGAAATCCGATATCTTAATTTGTCAGTTCGCACTCCAAGATGACATCGTCTCTTTCGTATATGTGCGCTCAAGAAAAGTTGATTAAAATCGATGGAGTAAATGAATAATAATCCTATCCTTTTGGAGTGGGTGAGAAAATAAAAATAGAGTGAGAGTTTGAAGGTGAGCTTGAGAAATAGAGAATCAAAAAATGGTTATAACTTGACCAAAATTAGTAGATTGAGAGAGAAAAGGGAGGAAGAGATAATCCCAAAGTTACTTACAAAATCAAGCATCAAAACAATTTTTTTTTAAAAAACAATATCTTATTCTATTTAAATAATATCCGAATAGGACCCACATTTTTAAGTAAGTGAAATCCATAATTTTGATTTATCTTGAACTTAATATTGTGTAATTGGTATAGGTCCCTTTCAAATTCCGTCTTGCACTTGATGTTAACAATATTCATTTCAGATAGCGAAATTCATCAACTTGATGTTAACAATATTCATTTCAGATGGCAAAATTCATCAAGAGATTGCTTGTCTAGAGAAGATATTTATTTCAGACGTTCATCTTACGTGTAGTTAATTGAAAACTCAAATGCTTAAAATTATTTTTAAGGTAAAAAAAAAATAAAAATCATGGAAATATATAATGTCTGTACATGTTCCATTAATATCATAAATGATTAAGATTAACTAAACTAACTTTTCGTATGCAGTTAACTTACATTCAAATCAGTGTAAAATTAAATTTACAATTTTCTCATTTACAGAACAGAGCTACTTTAAGTGGTCCACAAAGACAGCTTAAGAGTGGAGAAGTTGGACAAAGCAACTGAGGTACGATGGTCGGTAAAAGAGCGCAGAAAGTTGGGAGAGTCTTCTCGCTCGATCTTGTGCTTTGAAACAGCTAGCTGATTTCAGACTCAAAAATAAGTAAAATGTGTGCTGCTGTTTCGTCATAATTAAGAGGGGGATTGTTTTCCCCTATGCCTACGGATGTAGACTTAATTAGCATTACGAGATAATTAAAAAAAATATTGAACTAATTAAAAAAATTTGTAATTAAAATAAAATTAATTTGTATAAGTTTTTAAAAATAAGATTTGAGTAATTTAGTGAAATGCCTCGTGCGTTTGACTCTCCGACCAACACAGATGAACCCAATATCAATGAAAAGACAAACAAGTTTATTAAGGTTTAATCCTTTGCTGAAACAAGTTTATAAATAATTTAAACATTACAGAAAATATTCATCTAAATCCAAAACTGAACTCAGAAGTCGTCACTACTTTTTTATACGTCATGTTTTTCAAAATCATGCAAAACCATTATACAGTGTCGTTAACTAATAAATGTAGGGTCATATATGCATGTGGTAGTACAGAAGGAGGTGAGACCAAACTCATCTGTTGTACGATACAAATAAACTCAAAATTTTAATGGAAAATGATAGTCTTACTAGATTCATTTACCGCATAATCGTATCGGTTGCATTAATGAGTTGTACATTGCAAAGATGTACAACCAACCAATGCATCCGGTTTGAATAAGTGTAGCATCGCTCAATTATAATATGTTGATGGTATTTGAAGCCTCTTTGATGTGTCAAACTACTATTTCTGGGCCGCTGCCTCTATTATAATCTTGGTAACAACACCAACAGCAACAGTTTTACCAGATGATCTGAGGAAAACCCTCCCAAGTGCTCTACTACTCGAAAACTCTTCCACACAAACTGCCTCTTGCAGAACCACCTGCCCACCATTATATCACATTTATCTTTATTTGTTTCAATTATACAACAACAAATTAAACACAAAAAACCCAAGTTTTAAAAAGGGTTCAATTCAATCAAAAACTCCAAACAACAACAAAAGAAATATAATTTCGGAATTCAATTTCGAGCTTTGCATTGAAGCAAAAGCTGGCCTCTACAATTCCGAGTATAGGCTAATTTTTGCTCCAATTCCAATTTCAAAGTTCAGAATTTGGTTTCCCAAACACGCCATAAATGATTTTTGGGCAAACCTCAATTACGGCGCTCTGCTTTGCGAGTAGACAGCGGGGTGACTTCTTTGTGACCTTTCCGGTCTTGGGATCAAGCAACGACAATATCTTTACAACTCTTGCTGCTTCCTTTGCATGGTGTATGTGAAACTCCAACTGCATATTCCCCCCAACCATCAAATTCAAGAAAACAAGGTAAGATACAAGCTCATATAAACACATAAAGTTATATATATACTGAAAGTCTCTAAGAAGGGCTGCCATCCTCTAAGCTATTTTGGGGAGACCTCTCCTTTCGGGAGTACTTGGTTGAATTTTTGTATGCAATTTGGTAGAGATGATGTCCTTCCTACGATATTTCATCACAAAAGTTCAGTTTACAAGTGTGTACTGCAAAATCAATTTATATGTGCACCAGTATTTCATAAAAGTTTGGTTGACGTGATCCCCCTATGGCCCTATTATAGATACCGTCTCCATCAAATTTTATCAAAAAAATTCAACCACAAACTCTCTCGAAAGGGAGGACCGGGAGGTTCATAAATTGTTTAAAAAGACTCCCTTTTTAAAGCCTGATGGCACATTATATATATATATTCATAGTCCATCTCCTATACAAACCGAGCCTTTGTCGACATTTTTTTGTCACTAAAAACATCTCCCAATGTTTCGGCGATGAAAATCCGTCAGGATCATCTGTTTATGGACAGTCCGTACCAAAACTGGACCTTATATATATATATGTATATATAATTATGGACACATGACAAAAGTGAAGTACCTGAGAGCCGATTAGAATTGGGGGGGAGACATCCAGGACTAGAACCTTAAGTTCCAAGTGCTTAGCAACAGAAACTGGAAAACTGGGGTGACATAAGACACCACCCGACATCACACGGCTCGGGTCAATGCCTTGTAGACTAACAGCTACACTGTCTCCGGCTCTTGCAATGCTACATGGCTCAGAGTCACGTTCCATGGACCGCACCATCCCTATCTCCCCAGTTGGCATAACTACAACCTACAGTTCACAACCACAGTTAATAAGTTATTCCTTTTTATCAATAGCAGCAAATAAGTAATTGTTTCAGCATAACCTCAGTTTACAAGTTCATTTCTACTGCAAAAGTCCTAATCAAATTAATTACAGCAACCATCCAATCAAGTGAACCAGCTTCTGATGACTCATACCAATAGACCAATGACAGAACCAGATTTTTTTTTCACACGACATCAATATCAAAGAAATAAGTGCCATATTGCTGTTATTTTCGTGTCGAATAAAGTACCCAAGTCAAATTTTCGGACAAAAAAACATGCCCACGTCTAGTTTCAGAAATTATTGCAGTACCGAAAATATGAACAGGCAATTGGAAAATAGGGCTTAGTAAAAAAATATTTTCACATAAAAACCAAGGAATATTTTTTTTTCAAATCAAGGGCCTATTTTTGACTTTATCCAAGAGATCCCATGTGTCCTCATTTTTCTTTTCAAAAAAAGTCTAAATGACACTTTGGACCCTAAAACTAAATAAACAATACCAATATACTCCGGTAAAAAAAGACACAGTATTTAATTTTGAAAAAAAAGGATTGCAAACTTGTATTTGCACAAAATTAGACTATAAAATATGCTCACTGCAAAGTAAATATTGCAATAAAAAAAAAGGACTGCAATCGTCTTTCCACAAAACTAGTTTATAAATATGTTCACTGCAAAGTTAATATTGCAGTGGAAAAAAGGACTGCAAACTTGTCTTTGCACATAATTAGTCTATAAATATGCTCACTGCAAAGTTAATGCTGCAAGGGAAAAAAAGGACTACAATCTTGTATTTGCACAAAATTACTCTATAAATATGCTCACTACAAAGTTAATATTACAACGGAAAAAAGGATTGCAAACTTGTCTTTGAACATCATTAGTCTATAAATATGATCACTGCAAAGATAATATTGCATTGGAAATAAATGACTACAACTTTGTCTTTGCACAAATTTAGTCATAAATATGCTCACTGCAAAATTAATATTGTAGTGAAAAACGTGGAAAAAAAGGGAAGGGTATAATTGAAACTTGAAAGAAATAAGGGAAGGGTAATTTAGGTAACATGTAATATACTTTTAACAATTAAATAATATTTAAATTTGGTCAAAGACCTCAATTTAAAATACAAAAGGTAAACAGGTCTCTTACCCTAATCACCAATTAAAAATAGGCCCTTCCTTCAAAAAAAAAATTATTCCTTCGGATTTTTGGTGAAAAACATTGTGTGACGAGCTTTTACTCAATTTCCAGAAATATAAATTACCCTTAGGTTTTTGTGTACTACCTTTTGTGCATAAAATTAAATACCATGGTTTCAGAGACCACTTTTTTTGTTGCTCAATATCAGAGGTGTACTAAATTAAATCCACCAAAGATATGAGGAGTAAAAGTAAGATTTTCAAAAGTTTGGGTGGGGCAAGTGCCCAACCACTAGCTCATGCATAAATCCCCAATTGATTGGGTATTATAATGTGCAATTGAACTAATTGAGGAAAGTGACCATAAAAAAGTTATCCTTCAATCCTAGGATTACTGGACCACTATTATTGAACTGTCAAATTGGCTGCAAACATATACACAGACCCAAGTGAGGTGGAGATAGCAGAAATAGAAGGGGAGGAGACTCTTCTGCATACATCTTACTGAAAAATAATTAAATTTATTTCCCAAAACAAAACAACTGGACCGTCCCAAACAAGCATTCAATCCAAAAAATTAAACTGATTACACAACAATACCTTAGTTCCACCTCGAAGAGCACCAGCTTCCAGTTTCCCACACGCAGAGACCTGTCCCTGTGACTGCGTTCTGACAACATCACATATAGGCATTAATAGAGGTTTCGAGTATTCTCTTGCAGGAGGTTGAAGAGAATCTATAGAATCCAACAGACAAGGTCCCTGATACCTGCAATTCAATAATCCCAAAAATTATATTGGTATATTACATGGCTGTCAAATGTGCTCTGCTACCTCTGCCTGAAAAAAATGAAAAAACCATCAAGAATATTTTATATTCTTGAACTGATGAATTTCATTAGTGTTACACAAATTTATTTGTTGTTGAGGTAAGAAAGTGCTTCTATTCCCATTTCAAATACAAACTTGCGAGAGCAAACTTAAAATCAGAGGAAAGTTAATAAGCCAAGGACTTGAAAACCAAAAAAGAAAAAAAGAAGAGAGCACAAAAACCTAACCAGGATGATAATCGGGAATCAGAAGCAGCCACCACCAAGTTCTGGTTTTCCATGGCACTTAACGGAATCCAAGACACAGATGAATCCTTAAAGCCACAGGTGCGGAGAAACGTCCCAAGTTGTTGTTTAATTGTATAAAATCGTTCCTTGGAATAATTTACAACATCCATTTTGTTAACACCAACTATAATTTGATCAACCCCAAAACTCCTAATAAGTTGTGCATGTTCCCTTGTTTGCCCTCCAGTACTGTCCATACCAGCTTCAAACGAACCTATCGAGGCATCTATAACAAGAATTGCAGCATCAGCTTGTGTTGCCCCAGATATCATATTTGGGACAAAATCTTTATGACCTGGGGAATCGAGCAGAACAACATGATGTTTTTTGGAGTTGAAATAAGCAACAGCTACTGTCATTGTTATTCCTCTTTCTCTTTCTTCGGTACTCTCATCTAATGCCCATGCATAAGCAAAGGACCCCTTCCCCTGGAAAAAGCAAAGCAACTTATTAATCCAGTAAATAAAGCTTCAAGATTAGAAAACGGAAAATAGAACAATGAAGGAGAAAGATTACTTGTTGCTTAGCCTCTTTTTCATATTTGTGCATTTCTTTTTGGGAAACCCGCCCCAAAAGGTGTAGTAGCCTTCCTGAGAGTGTTGACTTTCCGGAATCAACATGTCCAACCTAAGATGATAAAGTAGAATTAAATAAAAACGAAACTTATCTTACTTTAAAACTTGAAAGGGCTTTTCTGAAATTGCCCCCCATTTTTTGAGAAAAATTAAACTTACCCTTTGTTTTCATAATCGTTAGACTTTGCCCCTTTCATGTGGGGAATGTCAAAGAATTCCAAACGGGGTGTTATGTCAAAGGATTGCATAAAAAATTAGTCACCCCCCCAAGGGCCCCAGTTTTTATGTATTTCTTTGAAATTCCCATGCATGCAATTATGAAAACAAGGGTAAGTCTAATTTCCAATTAAGAAACGGGGGGGGGGGGGGGGGGGGGGGGGGGGGGGGGGGGGGGGGCAATGTCAGAGAAGTCCAAAGCAAAAATAAAATGGTGGGGAAACAGTTGAGTACAAGAAAGATTGACTTATTTTTTTGGTTTCATGTTACTAATCTAAGAGGGTAAACTTACAATTGCAAGATTTAGTTGGCCCAATCTATCTTCTAAATGATCAAGTAGCATCCATTTCTCAGGTTTATACTGTGATATGGCCCTTCCACCACTGACATTCTTTGAGTTTTGAGCTTTGACATTCAAAGCCGTATTTTTCGAATCACTGGAAGAGGTAGTTGAATTTTCAGCACTTGATTCTATTTTAATATTGCTCTCTCTTATGCTTGAGGGAACACCTGAAGATGAGAACTTGCTTGAAGGGACATCTGAAGAAGATAACTTGCTTGAGGGGGCATCTGAAGATGATAGCTTGCTAGCATTGGCTGCAAATAGTGATCGTAACAGAGGAAGTTCAGGTTCCAACTAAAACAGGAGGAGATTAACAGATCCACATTACTTGTTTAATGGTTTTAATCAAAATAGAAAACAAAATAGCTCAAAGCAGAATATCTCAGATTCTCAAGAACATAACAGGAGGGCAGAAGGCCAAAATAAAACTTCAATCATCACACTTGTTACCTGAACTCTAAGAAAGAAGAATGTTTAGCAGTTATTGGAAATTTTAGTAGAAATTATTGATGTTGTGCAAAAAATATTTTTCAAATAAAAGATGTAAGCAGCAAACTGAAACCTGTTCCCCTATCATACTCGGTACACGAAGTTAGTCACTTAAGTAAAAATTCATAATAAGGAAAAAATAAAAATGAACAATTTAAAAATAATTCCTCTTATATTTTTCAAGGCATCATATTATGTTATTGTTGTTATATCCTACACTAATGTTGCAAAGACAGCACCAACTTAAGAAAAATTCTTGATTATGGATTTATGGCACAACTCAAAAATAATGAATCTAGATGTGCAGTAGCGAGATTCATTTTGTCCCACCTACAACCAAGTAATGTATGCTATTTAGGTACAACTTATACCTAATGACATAATTTATTAAAAAAATAAAAAATTAGAACGTATATTTATTATGCAGAACTATGTACCTTGTCCATACTGCTTTAATTTTAGAATGTCAAACATTCAGTGTCTCCACAGGACTCCTCTAAGTCCTGGATTCCCACAAAAAAGTTCATCCATGCGTGTGACGCAAATATTAGTTAAGGTCTAAGGAACCCACAAATTTATTCAATCGTGTCCCCCCATTAATTAGATTGGTTAGCTAAGTATGTGACTGGGGAGACCATGGACCTCAGTTTGTAGTTTTTGATTTTTTTTCTTTGTAGCTCCCTCACTTTTCTGCTATTTTGGGTTCATACACTATTTATTATCTGTATTATAGATATATGTATATGGTATAGTGGAACCCTTGATATATCTTATACGTACATTTAAAACTGTGTGTTCTTTTGTTGTCTATACAACCAATATAAGAAGTCATTATTCATTAGGGTTGGCATTTTTTATCATGAATGTACCCAATTAAGGATCAGCACACACAGTTAGCACGGGGGGGGTGGGGGTGGGGGTCCACAAATTAGGCAACGCTGAACCAGACCTAGTGACAGAATTTTGGTGCACCACATGCACACATTTGGAAGAGAATGGCCTACATACGTCTCCAACACTTGCAAAGTATTACAAAAAAAAAAAAAAGAGAGATGCGCCAAGTGCGGCTTAGAAGCATTACAAATGCAACACAGAAGTTGAACCAGTTCCAACTGAGAGTACACATGATGACATGAACATACTCCAGATCCTTCTACTACTAAATAAAATAGTGATATAAAAGAACATTTTGTTAATACAAGAAAACTAAACCACAAACAATACCTTTTGAACCTATTTTGGAAGACTGCAACCCAGTTGATACCAAATCATCCGGAGATGGAACATCAAACTTGAAAGGGGCTGTGATAATCAAAATTCGTAAGGTTAAAATGGAAGAAAGACTGTTTACTTCAAAATGACATGTTCAGTTACCGAAGAAAATAGACACCAAATATTTTCCAGCAGCGGACAAAGTGATTTATGTCACCATATATCGATATACCCATGTTAGAATATGTGCGAACCTATATTAACCTTGTAATGGTTTTGAGAGCTAAAAGCCTTATGCAAATCATGAAAATGTCCTTGAATATTTCCAAGCTTGGGGAAGTTATTGCCCTCTTGAGTCAAAAAAACATCATTTGGTGGTTGAAAGATTACGGCCTTTTTGGGTGTCTGATGCGGCAATGATGCAAAAAGAGACTTGGCCATCATGGATGCTCCAGAATCTTTGCATTTGCCACCAGCTGCATGAAAAAGATCATCTAGTCTATGAAGGGGCTAAGAAAAGAAGGGTGTGTTTGACAGCAAGCATGGAATTAGTGAATAAAATGTTTAAATTATAGGTAATTCTTTTTCTAGGCAACTGAATTCCGTGGAAAAGCTTTTAAAGGTGTTTCATTGTATTTATTTTCTAGGTGGAATATGTACTGTTTCCATAGAATGACAACACATTTTTCCAACATTTGGTGTTTCATTGCCCACTTTTTACAATTGAACTTTTTTGCCTTTAAGCTCTTTTCCACCTTACCTCTAAATCATTTTTGCTTTGGTAGGGTGGGGGGGTAAGAATTCAAGTTCCTAATATTATGCACCATTTACTTGTACCATGGAATTAGATGGAATTGGAATTGCCCAGAAAATTAGGCAATCAAACACTACCAAAAGATGGAAAAGTACATATTTCAAAGTTTTCCATGGAAAACATTGCCAATCAAACACACCCTAACATAAAACCTAAGTAACAAGGACACAAGAGATGTCAATGCGAAAAATGGACACTTGCCCCTGCCAATTGCACCCGCAAACCCCCCTTTGAGAATGAAACAACATTCACACACACGATGGGAACTAATGCCTATACTGAGTCTAATATGTGTCAAAGCAAATCCATTCAAGAGGAAGAAAAAAGTCATGTCCTTCAGTCCTTGTGACAGTGAAACAAAACAAAGGACAATCCATACTACAAAAAAGTAATCCAATTTTTCTGTTAAAAGATGAGTAAATACAAATAGTGATTTCAAATAAAAATACACAAACAAAATTTCTGCAAGTGCATACCCGCATTCATGTTATTATTGCTACAACTTTTGACCAAGGGGTTTCGAAGAACTCCACATATTTCACATGCAGACATACTCTCGTCATTATCAAATGTACAAATGGGGCAACGCCAAACCCCAGGTTTAATGGTTTCCTGATTTGGCTCGTGTATTTTGCCTGTTGCAGAAAAAAAAATATATTCATCAAGCAGTCAGTACAAGGACATTTAGTGCTTAAACCTAGGGGCCACAGAGTAAGAATTACATAGAAATATAAAAACAACTCTTACAACTTATCTTCCAACCAAATTGTAACCACCATAAAATTATTGATGTCGCAAGATTGAGTGGCTAAAGTAGAATAAAATGTTATCAAACCAAAAAAAAAGGGATTTCTTATCACGCCACCATATGATAAACGACTTGTGAAGAACCACCGATATCTATCACTTTCAAAGAATCAAATTGTTCGACAAGTTGGGCAACTGCAATGTTTACCAATTTCTAAAATGGAAAAGCTACTGTACAACCAATTAAAGAGTTTTCTTCTCTTTTTTACCCTGACAACTTTGGGTATCCCCAAGGATACATTTAGACCCTCAAATCAGAGATGTTGACTAATTATTCAAGCATTTTACATGTATACATGTCACTTGGTAAGAGCATGCATGCAATTAAAACAAGTACAGAAAATGATAACATCCATTCCATGGTACACAACACGAAGCTTAGCACCACACATCTGTGAATTTTCAGATCCGAGTTAATCCATTACCAAGAAACGCTGAACAAGTGAACAGAAAGGAGAAAAACTATAAATTTTAATGGAGAATGCTTAACAGCTACGAATTTGTACAATCAAATCTTAAGATGATTGCCATTTTATTTGTGTTTTGACCTTTTCAATATCTGATGGGTACCATTTGTGGTTGTAATGAGTGCCTGATTGGACTTTTTGGGGGTAGCAGATTCAGTCAAAAGATGGGATCAGAAGTCAACCAAGAGCCAACCGGCACCTTTGCACAATCAGCTAGGCAAATACACACACCAAAAGATCACCTCAATTGCCTGTGATGTGGGGAAACCAAATTAATGAATGCCCAAAAGGGCAGAGGATATGAAACCTAGATGAAAATGGCCCAAGACCCACAAGGAGACTCGGCAACAATAACTTTGTGCACATAAAATGGAGTGCTTTCCTTATTATTAAGTGGTGTTTCAAGCAGAATAGCAAGAAAACCAAGCAATTGTGGAGATTTTTCATTTTGGCTGTAGCATGGATGATATGGTCTGAGCGCAACAGGAGGATTTTCGAAGATAGAAGTAGAAATCCGGTGGATATTTGGAGCTTACATGTTTTCTGGTTGGGCAATGGGCAAAGGCATTGGGGATTTTTGATATTTCAGATCGGTTTTTGTTTTCTTTAGACTGTTCTAGTGCCATAGGGGGTTGATTGATATGTTTTTTCTTTTCTCTTCGTATGTCTCTGTTTGTTCTTGCTCAGGCTGTTAGAGCTTTCGGTGGATATCTTGTCCTCTGTGCTCTATTTTTCTTGTTGTTGTCTTTGTACTTTTTGGGTAATTAATAAAGTTCTGTTTCCTATCAAATAAAAAGGGTTTGACTAGCTCACAAACAGGGACTGGAGGCTCAACAAAAATTGACAAGGCAATGAACCAAAGATGGACTTGTGGTTATCATCGAGGAAAGTATGCCCGGTTAAGTGGCACACATTTTAGCAACATCAGTCAAAACATAAAAGGCGGTACTTCGTAGGACTCATGGGCCAGCTGAACTAACTGAAATGCTGTGATGGCTGGGACAAAACCATAAATGAGTCATCAGCACAATCAAATGAAGATACAGAAACTAAGTCATTTTGAAGCTCATCCGTCTTTTTAAACCTCATATATCTCCTCACACACTGGCCATAGCTCAAGCCTCATGGAGCAATTATCAAGACTTGTCCACTAGGATCAAATACCACAAGGAGGCCTACACAGTGGAAGAGGCTCAACACTTAGCAAAGGTGAAGTTGCCATCAAGTAACATAGCGGAAGCATAGAGAGAAGAAGAAAACTACATATATATATAAACTATGCAACTTTATTGATAACTGAATGAATAAAACATAAGGCTAAGCGAGTAAGCCACCTTATATATGGGTACAAATGATCCTAGTCAAAGAAGGACTTGAATAAATAACTAAACTAGGAATTCTAGCTAGACTTACTAATTAAAATACATTCCAAAATCAATAACTATGACTCCCAAGTATTATAGAAATATAAAGCCTAAACAAAATTGAATTCGTAAAAAAATAATAAAATTAAAATAGAACATCTACGAAACTTGTTCCTATTAATATTGTTTTGTCTTATATCAAGGGCGCTAGGTCTACTATCAAGGGATGAGGAACCAAATCAGATAACAAATCTCCATCTTGGAGGATCCAAAGAGCTGAATATAGGAACCATGAGCACTTTGCGGAGGACAGTATAGTAGGTTCATCTTGTCAAACTTGGAGTAATAGGCGTTGCCGCAAGGTCACTGGCATTGTTGAATTAATCTTGCAGTCTACCCATCTCAAGGATATTCTCACAAGGATACGTAGGGAAAATTTCCCATAACTCCACTAAGTTTCGTCAAAAAATTCATCCGTTTACCCCCTCAAAAGCCCCAAATCCGGTATATATCAATGCTCCCAGGATATGTATACGTAAATATTAATAAATATAGCATAGATTATACTTAAGAGCACATGACATATAATAATGATAATGATAGTGGCGATGGCCATAGACAACATTAGGTCATGTATATGACTTTTTAGTATTAGTCCTCTAAGGCTTACTCCTCTGTATCAGTGTTTTAAAAGGTGAAGGCGTAAGCCTAGGCGTTTGCTTGTCCGAAGGCGAGGCGTAGGCCTCAATGCGGCAAGGCGTAAGCCTTTCGTGTAAAGCATTTTATATTAAAAATAATAATAATAATTAATATAAAATTTATAAACATTAAAATAAATTTCTTTTTTGTTATTTTATAATAAGATTTTTTAGTTTAAGGAACAAAGTGCTAAAGAAAAATAACTTAAGGGGTTTGTTGTAAACATTAAAAAAAGCTTCTCATTCATTTAATAGACTTATTAGTATTTTGGTAAATATTCAATATACCTAAGGCTAATTAGGTCATTCACCAGTAAAAGTTAAAACCCTGGACTTCCTATTTACCCATCTCTTTCTCATCATATCACACACAGCCGACTTCATCTTCTTCTTCGCTCACCATCTTCATCTTCTTCTTCCTTCTCTCTCCATCTCCATCTTCCACTTCTTTAACATCTCTTCACTCCGTCACCATCCACTCATTAACCTGTTTATATTGTTCTGTTCTTCCAAAGTTCCAAGTACCGCCCCTCTCTGTGCTTCGATCTTCACTTCTTCCTCGGCAGCTCTACTCTCTCTCTCTCTCTCTCTGTTTCGACTTTGTGGGTGTGACGGTGTATGTTTTGTTGTTAGGGTTTAGACAGTTGAAACTGCACAAAAAGCATAAGCTTCACCGAAAATGCGTAAAAGGCGTACGCTTTTCTTAAAATGCGTAAGCCTCATTGAAAATGCGCACGCCTTCTGTGTATTCCGCTGTTCTCTTAAAGCTTTGCTGCGTTTTTGGCTCGAGGCGCACTAAGGCGCGCCTTAATGCGCGCATCTCACCGCCTTTTAAAACACTGCTCTGTATCCTTAAGATTAATTTATTCTTAATCATAAAAAGAAATGCATTCACCAAACATCACTTTCATTCAAAATCCCTCTTTATGCAGGTCTTCCCAAAGAGTCCAATTCCTTTGATGGCTTTTTATAATGAAACTACACCCAAGTGACCCAACGGGAAAAGAAGAATAAGACGGGTATGTTTTGATAAACAAGGAGCGTAATCATACTACTGCCAAAGAGCTAACTAACTAATTATACCAAACAACTCAGCTTGTCAAATGTAACCCTGCCCATGTAATCAATAAAGAGGAAATTGTTAGTTAAAAATCACATACCATTTTCATCCAAGTCAGGCTCGTATTCCTCATCGTAAGCGTAATCATAATCTTCATATCCATCATAGTCATCATCACGATCAAGACCGTAATTTACTTTGCGAGGCATGGTCCTGATTTCAAATAAATAATTAAAAACAAACAAATTGAATATGCACCATGCCACCATCTGAACAATTTATATCCAGACTATCACAATAGCATAAATCAATTAAATAATAAAAAAAAGACCCGTTGAACATGCACTATCTGAACAATTTATATCCAGGTTATCACGATAGCATATACAAATCAAAAGCAAATAAAACAAAAAAACATACCCCAACTTTCCGGGTGCTAAATCAGAAAGTTACAATCTGCCCACGTCTTATCAAGATGATGCGGACACTGAGAGCCCGCCAGTATTACAGCATTCTTTAACATACAAATCGATACACCAGGAACCCTATTTTTCCCTTTTCCTATTACTCAGATTGTCTTTTCAACCAGTAGAATTCAAGTGATAAAGATGAAACATTTATAATATCCCATCACACGAGTTGGTTAATAGCCACAGAAAAATAAGTGCCTTCCCATCAACAAAGTAAACTGCAGGCAACCAAGAAATATCTTTGAGTTTGCAGGGAAGCAAATGCTCGAACAAGCATACATGCACTACTGCAAGCATATCCAATAATGGAGTAAACATCTTAATTAGTGAAACATTCTAAAACCTACACATGAAATCCCTGAATTCATTCCTTTCAGCAGCATTTGCAGAAACTGAAAAGTATCGGGTTCCATTTCTTTGTTTCCAAATTATACCCTCCGTTACTATGTACTCCCTCTGTCTCATATTAATAGTCCCACTTTGACTTTGATACTTGTTATGAAAACACTAACTTGAACCTAATCAATAATTAAGAATACAACTTATTTCCTACAACAAGATTTTGGTACATTGATTATATCCCAAAAAGGAACCGGGACTACGTCTTCTAGACATCCCGAAATGGAAAGTCGGACTATTAATTTGACATAGAAGGAGCATTTAGAAATATATTCGTTCACATTATGCACTAGAAATAAATAGCCCATTCTCTATCAATCAATGGCACAATTATTATAACTATCAATACATTTCGGCGTTGTGCAGCTAAATTCTAGTTACTAAATGAATAAAACTGAATTCCCACAAGGACACCGAAATATTTGCAACCTGTTCATCAACATTAAAATTTTAACAAAATTCTCATTTGGTTCGAGTTTTGGTTCGTTCATGGAATAAAAATGGTAATTTCACACAAGGAGCACTGAAAGTTACATAGTTCACATTGATAGCTAGCCTCAGTGAAGAATCATATTTGCATACTTCAATTAATGAAGAATTCACTGCGACGCTAGCCTCACTGAAGAATAATATTCACATACTTAAACTAATGAAGAATTCACTGCCATATAACAATTACCTGACACCTAGGGTTTCACAAAGTAATTGGATGGAAAATTAGGGATTTAGGGTTCACAAAATGTTGCAGCCGTTGTATTATGCCTCCTCGAGATTAGTGAGCTCTTTGCATCCAATTCTGCAGAATATTTAAGGGAATGAGATTCCGCTATTAGAATTTTGGAAGGAAAGCAAAATTAGTATCCAGTAAGGTGGCGTAGGAGGCTTAGATACCTGAATTATTATCAGAAGGGAAAGTTTTTTTTTCAATATTAGGGTTTCGAAAAGTTGGTATGAACAAATATAGATAGCGCGAGTGAAGAAAAACGATTTGGGGGGGGGGGGGGGGGGGGGTTGGGGCGCGAGTGAGTGAAGAATCAAAATGGCGAAACCATGGGTAACTAAAGCCTTTGTTGCTTAGAATCACTGCGTTCGAGCAAAATACAGCAAAGAACTTAAAAATGTTGTGTATGAACAACTCAATTATATTTTTTATTAAATAATTTATTTAAATATAGCTTAAATACAATAATACATAAAATTTATAAGAAAATTTAATATCACACGTAATATATAATTTACACAATAAAATTTTTAATACATATTATATTTACAAGATAGCACATTATATATAATTTCTTTCAATTCCTTCAACAATTCTTAGTCGGAGATAAAATGGTAGATGTATTGCCTCATTAAAACTTTGTCAAGTACCAAAAATTATGTGAAAAAAATAACATTGATCGAAGGAAAAAGAATACATCATTATGACAATTATGTTATACTTCTTCCGTTGAGTCTATAGTTTTATTTGATCATTACTTTAATTAATAGAGTTTGCTTATATTATTACCTCGTTACAAACTTTACCAAGTAACAAAATACAGTAAAAAAAATAAACATTAATTTAAGAAAAAAAGTATAACATAACATCATGTAAATGTTAGACTCCCCCTCATATTTACATTAATTAAGGAATTTGGAAAGTATATGCATGTATGGTTAACTCGTTAGAAACTTACTGTGAAAAATAAACATTGGTCTAAAAAAAATAGTACAACGTTGATGTGAAAAAATCATCGTATTTTACACATTCCCTTGATCATTATTTCGATCATGGGAGTTGGGAAAGCCTAAACACTCCTATGTTTTTCACATGCTTTTCAAATATGGCATTGGACAAAAACTTAGTGAACCAGTTTGCCATATTCTCCTTAGAACTTGTTGTTATTGATTATAGAAAAACTTGGGATATTTATGTTTTGTGTTGTAATCTTTGATATACCTTAACGTCATTTTTTTTATGCAAATTGCATTATAAATGCAAGTAGGCTATTTAGTGGTAAAACTCAATATGAGATTGTCCTTAACCATATATACTCACGAACCGCCTCATAAAGAGTAATGATCTCAAAGTGGTTAGAGGAAGTAACCACAAGGGTTTTCTTGGATGAACTCCAAGATATAGTCATGTTCCCGATAGTGAATACATGACCAGTGTGGGGGTGACCTTTGTGTGGACCAAAGAGATACACAACATCAACAAAATCAATCAAGATTTTATTTGAAATTTTAATGTAGGAGAGACAATTTTAGCATCATAATTTACTTTAGATGTAGCTGTCGCATTTACTTTTTCCTCTCTGTAGGGAAAAATAATCCCAAGCCAATAGTTCATTTTAGGTATCAAATTATGATGCGTTGGCGCTGAGCTAAATCTAGCTAACAAGTTCAATGAGAATGTTATATATGGTCGAGTATATTGTGTTAAGTGCAATAATGCGCATATTACATTTAAATATAAAATTTCATCTCCCAACACATTTTCGTAATCTTACTTTGTACGAAATAGATCTTTACTTTGATCCAAAATTCGACCTACCATAGGAGTACTAGCATAATGCGTTTTATTCAGGTTAAATCGCCTGATTGTTTTTTAAACGTATATAGACTAGTAGATTAGTATTCCATAAGCTCGATATTCCAAATTAAGAACTAGACAAAATTCCATCTTTCGCAATATTCTTTATCTCAAATTTGGATTTCAAGTAGCTTGCGATTTCTCTTAGTTCATCAAGAATACCTATATGTTTATATTATCAATATGTACAACTATAATTATAAATCCATAACTTGTTTTATATATACGCAGGGGAATAATGTATCGTCCTTATATCTCTTTTTTTTATAAGAAACGGAAGATTTTGTTGCTATTCAAAAAAAGTTACATTAGAGAAAAAGTAATAAAGATAGCAATGGATGAAAAAACCATTACAAATATGCTATAACTCAACTCAAAACAGCAAAAAGAAAACCAATCAGTCCAAAAAACTACAACAATCTAACTCAAATAAAAGCCTATCAGTACTATCAAATAAATTGGCTACCCTAGCCTAAAGACCAATCAAGAATCTCAAGTGATCCCATGAGCTAGATACCGATCTGTAACAATCTTCAAAAATTCTCTTGTTTCTCTCTAGCCATATTACCCAAGCTGCTACCATCACTGTCACTTTCCACAAATTGCCAGCTTTTATGGTGCTGAAGCTCCATTCCAGGCCAATAAAATATACCCATCTTTTGGGGGCAACCCCTACCAACCCAAATGCCTTGTACAACTGAGTCTAAATTCCCATTGCATAGTTATAATGAAGCAGAATGTGATCAATCCCCTCAAAACCTTCTTTACACAAAATACACCAAGTCGGAGACAAACATATGGATGGCCTCATCTCTTGAATAACGTCACAAGTGTTCACTCTTCCTCTAAATACAAGCCAAGCAAAGATCTTAACTTTGGAATGGACTTTTCCTTTCCAAATGAAATTACACTGATGTGGAGTAATTGAGGGCGATGAATGAGATAATGTTTCAAAAAGGGACTTACAAAAGAATACACTAGATATATGAGCAACCCATACCCATTTATCCAATGAATTTTGGTTAAGATTTAAACCATGAATCAAACCTAACAAGGAGACATACTCGTCAACATCTATATCAAGGAAGGACCTACGAAATGAAAGATTCTACGAATACTCTAAATGAGATGACCAAGAGATTACCGAATGAATGGTGGCATTTTGACCACAAGAAATTCGATACAGTTTAGGGAAACTGATTTTGAGAGGGTTATCCCCTACCCAAGAATCCTCCTAAAAGCAGATACGATTATCTTCCCATTTCCCATAACCAATTTAATATATTGCTCAAAGTCACTCCACACTTTTGAAATAGACTTCCAAGGAGCACGAAGAAAGCCATTAATGTCATGTGAAGAGTCCCACCCATTCGGGTGAGAGCCATACTTACTTACTATAATCACATGCCAAAGTGAATCACTTTCAAGTGGGAAATCGCCAAAGCCATTTACCAAGCAATGCCTTATTCCTTTAAGTTAACTTCCCCACCCCAAGCCCTCCATCTATCCTAGGTCTCGTAACAACCTCCCAATTCAAAAGATGGTCTTTTTTTCCCTCCCCTCTTTCTTCCCAAAAGAAGTCCTTCATTAACTTTTTCAAACTTGATGCTACTTTTTGGGGAATTTTGCAAATATCTTCTTAATCAAATAGTCACTTAGACGGGTATATCACATCCGCCCGAATTGATCCATAAAGTAAGCATTTCAATTTAATTGCAAATGTACTCCGTGGTTTAAAGTTACTTGATTTGGAAAATATAATGCCATTAGGCAAATATATATTTTTGAATCAAGATCCCCATAGAGATATCTATTAACTGTACATATTAGCTACATTTTTGGTTGTTCAATATTATAAGGCTAACTAAGTAGCGGAACATTTAGACAATTTCAAAGCATCTGTGGGAAACATTGCGCCACAAGGTGAGCTTTTTACTTTAAGACTTCTTTTTTATTATTTACGTTTTATGAAAAATAATTATTTATATCCGACAGGCTTTACACTGGCGCGATTAACACTACCAGACCAAATACCTGTCTTTTTGTTAGAGAATATAATTATGTCTGAATTGCTTATTATTTAGGCCAATTTTTTTGTTTGTTGACATTTCGTAACATAGTGAGATTCGACATCATCGTACTCTTTGATTCATGAGCAACAATGTATCATCAATGTATATGGAGAATATTTCCATTAAATCATATGGCTTCTCCTAACTCATTGAATATTTCCATTAAATCATATGGCTTCTCCTAACTCATTGAGATTTATTTAATCTCCGGAATCATTTATAAATTCAGGCATCCCCTCATATTGATTCATGGATATAAGTATAATTAGAGATAATCTCATGAACTAGGTTTTTACTTTAATTATTAATTGATCAATTTGTGCATTACTCCACCTCTTATTTTGTGTGAATATTTGTCAAACCAAGTGGCATCCCCCTTTATTTCTTTAGGGGGTCTTCGCTTTAGCCACACCTTCACTAAGTGTGGTTGAAGGGTCTCTTTCTGTAACATCGTGCCCCTTGTTAGGGGCTTCTAACTTTGTAGGTATATTACAGCTAGTATGTTTGATCTCATCATTTTTTGATACCAATAAACGTATCAGGTATCGAATCTGTTACATTTTAAAAATCGATTATTCTATTTCACCTCAATGTACATTGTGATGTGTGGGGATCAAGATAAGACAGAGTATGGATCACGATAATTCCTATCGTTCTCTTGGAAATTTATTTTCCTATATTTCCCTAAAAATGGGAAAACTTTCTCATCAAAGTGATAATCCGCAATTTTTAGCGATAAAAGATATCGCATGACAAAGATTTCAAATGATGGATTATCATTAACAATTCGTATCCAACGTTAATACTTAATTATCTTAACGGGCCTAATTTAGTACATTGTGGGGCACAATCGGCACATATATATAAAATATCATGCTACTATTCAGTTATCAACTGGTACGCATAAAATAGTTTTTTAATATTGGGTTTTGAAACAAATAAGTAAAATTGCATGCAATATTGTATAAACTCCAGGCATATAGGCAATAGGGTTCGCATAACCAATGTCCTATCTACCATCTATATCCTTTTGATGGTTACTTTTGTGAGACCTTTTTGCGTATGCATATGAAGAACGAGATTCTTTACTTCGATTTTATACAATAATCATCAGGTACTTTTGATGTAAACTCTCCCGCTTTATCAAGTTTTATAAACGTGATACAATAATCAAGGTGATGAGCCCTTAAGCGTATAATATGTGCTAAGAGGTTTGTAAATGTAGCATTTCTTGTAGACAATTATTCAACGTTTGACCAAAACGTCGAATTATCCACCACATCCATAAAGTACTTTGAATGGTTCGCATTCTAGGTGGATTAATCCAAAAATATATTATTATATTCTTTGTAAGAATGTTAATATTTTATTTTGTATATATTTAACATAGAATGGTCTCGATCCTATTTTTACTAAAGAGCATGCTTTTAAAAAGCGGGTGTCGTTCCTTTGATATGGTCAATGAGGCATAATGAGATGGGGGATATTGCTTACAGTACTTCGAAAATCAAGTATTATTTTTTAGCATTACTAGTATCAATACGTTGCAATGTGCTGAATTTTTGTCCCATTTATTTGTCACTCGGAAGAGGGAATGTTCGTATAATTACTTTAAAACATGGATCATTATGACCAAGGTGTACTAGGCAAGCATGCCAAAGTCTGTATGAGTCAATGTCCCACAATATATCGTTGGTGACATCATAGGATTCGACAATCCAAATCGTAGTATGTTACATTCCACTAGAACGACTCATAAGTTTCTCTAAAATGCGTTTATTTGCACATTTGTTTATAGGTTAAATAAATATATTTTTGTTCCATTCTTACATTTGGTTTTTGTATAATTATTGTTGATACAAATATCATTAACAAAGTTCGGGTCGTTCTGGGTATATATAGAGCGTATGTGACTTTAAACATCGTTTTAACAACAAAATGGTTGAGTAATTCTTCACTTTTATGATGATTTAATCATCATAATCACATAAGTATTATAGATTATTAATTGCCTATTTTGTTGAATGATTATGGTGTTCCCACTATTAACCAATCATTAAAGTCATCATCGATTCATTTTTAAAATATTAAAATTGAATATAAACTTTGAATTGTGTAGTAATAAAAAAAACAAATTCAATTACTTTAAAATAAAATTCGAATAAAACCAATAATAGTTAATCCAATATCTTATTTAGAAATCTAATTCTTTAAATTGTAATTAAATTTTAAGACAATATATGCTATTTTAACGTATGCATTAGTCTTTACCATCTATTTTCATTTTTAATCAGTAGGTTCTTAAGTGAACCTTAGGTTTTATTTTCTTGACCATTAGGTGTAGTTGCACGAACTCTTCGCAAAACTTCGAAAAAATCTCCACACCCACATTATGACCCTTGCATTCCTATCTCATTGTGTATTATTGCCATGAGGGTTGGGGTTAGCACATTTAGTCCCATTTGCATTGGGTTTCTTTCCACCATTGACCTTGCCATAATTGGCTCTGAGAACTTTCTTTATCTCGATAGGTCTAGTATTATTGCTCAAAAGAACAACAATGTTGGTTATATTGGTTTATTAGTATAAGAGCTAAAGTAGGGAAGGTGGAAAAATTAAGACGTGCTTTTAGGCACATTGTTCATTATTGAAATTATTGCCCTTTTTTTTAATCTATAAAATAAATTTCATCTCACTGCATTATCGTATATGAGAGAATAATGTCATGGATATTTCCAAGACATCCCTTTAGGGCATCCCATGGTTCTTTGTGGGTTATCAACTAAAGATATCCTCAACATAAGTCAGGATTTACGTGTTGCCTAAGAAATATTAAGGTACTTATTTTTACCTTGCTAGACGGTTCTTTGTCTGTTAGGTCTTTAGGAGTTTCAATCGTGACAAAATGTTCTTTTGCCATAAAAGATATTTCTATATTGAAATACCCACCTATGGTACAAAAGTGCTTATGAGTTCAATATATCAAACTTGGGTCAGTCATCTTGATATACAAGAGACATAATTATGAGTGCATCCATGATAATTTATTTTTCAGGATTATGAATTAGATTTCAAAATACAAGATTAATATGGTTACATATATATATATATATATATTGATGCTATATATAAAAGCACTTTATCATGGAAATATATTGTATGCTTGCAAATATGCTAATAAAAGTACTTTATTATGGCAATTTATCACAATCAATATAAAATGATATATATAAACATTCACAACACAAGCAAATAAATACCTCTATAATTCACGTGTGTCTATAATAAATAGGTATGCACACATTCTTTACTTTTACAGTTTTCAACACATGCAAGAACCACAATTTAAGTTACATATAATATTATAATTTAAGTTTAATTCTTTAAATGACATATAATCATACATCAACAAAAAGGAATTTACATATATTTACACACCATATATAAATAATAAATAATCATAACAAAAAATTACTAACATCAATACATACACTAAATAATCATTAAAAATAAATTATATACTAACCTCGCTCCATTAGCAATAACAACCTCGTACAAATGGATAGCTAGCTTGTTATGGTTACGGCAATATATGGGCAAAAGAAATTAAGGAAGAATCAACTGGTGTATATAAATATAAATATTAATATGTTTAATTTTTTTACTTTTTTTCAATGATTCATACATACCTTAAATAAGAAATATACTTGGACATACGTGTATAGATACATAGTTAGACAAAAATAATCTATTTGATTATTAAAATTAGGTACAAGTAATTTGTTGTAGGCATGGATAGTTTGATAGACAAATAATTCGTTATTGATGAGGCTAGTGCAGTAGACATGGTTCTGTTTTTGATCCCCAATTATTTTTCTTGTGTAAAAAAAAATAAAGTAGCATAAAAGAATAAAAAAAAACATATCTAAGATGTGTAGTTGGAGTAAGTAAATTATCACATGTCTCCCTCACTTATCCTTTGTATTTTCTTCATCACATGACTAATAAATTGTCACGATTAAAGCAAATATAATTTTTGGTTTTAATCTTTTGGTGGAACATGAAGATATCTAAGATCACATAAATATATATATGTAATTCGGTAAAAAAAATCGGTAAGATCATACACACACACACACATATATATATGTATATATCCTTATATAAACATAACCTTCAACAGTTTTTAAATATAATATCTTTAATAAATTAACATACATACCTTGAAGGTTGGGTGACGAGAGAGGAGATTAGTGGTGATGGCGGCCGACGACTAGGTAGGAATAGCAATGGGGCAGTTTCGCTTAAATCCAAAGCCAAACCGCATTTTTTTGTTTCGAACCGAAACCACCACGGTTTTTTTTTTAAATCGAAACCACCCCAGGTTAATTTATGGTTAACCAAATCCAAACCGCTCCACCCCGAATATACAGATTATAGGATCTAATTCTTTCCATTCACAGTAAGATGATTAAGCATTGACGATACATGTGCATGTTCTCTTTCTATGACACGGTTATATATATATATATATATATTAGTATAGATATTTACGTAACATTTTTCCTATAACTAGACACATATATTCCTTGTTAGATCCACATGAACCCTTTCATGATAAATGTGGCACCTAAGAATTGGTTGACATGCTTAAAGACCCATTCCTTTCACGTTACAAAAGTAGGATATTGTTTGTGTCCCACAATTTTTTGTATAGAAAAAAAAAATCACCTTATCCTCTAAAAGTAGGATACAGTCTATTACCAAAGAATTGGTTTACTAATCTTCTCAAAGAGTTTTCTAAGATTTTGAAGGTAGACTTTGATGCTAGTTAAATCGGCAATTTAGTTATGTGTTGTTTGTATTTGTTTAGTGTTGTTTTGTTCTAATATTGTTGTTATGTTATCATACCCCAAAAAAAAGGCTGAATACTGATGCACATGTGAAATGCGTATAAATATTTTCTCAATATAAGTGGAATCTAATTTAGAAAAAGAAAAAAAAAGTGTTAGCTCGATCGCTTTAAAAGTCCTTTTTGTAAGGTGGACAATTTAGGGGAATTGACAAATTAGACTTTGAAGTATGGGATCATTTGTAACATTGTCTTTAATGTTTTAAAAACTGTAATATTAACCTCAAAGTATATTTAATGTTGTAACTTAAACCTTCCGGTTAAAAAAGTTAACAGCGGCCAAAGTGGGTTAGTTATATATGTGGCAATGACATTGACCAATCCCTTTGAAAACAAAAATATAAATGCAAATTAAACCTTGAATTATGGAATTAGTTGTAAGGTTTTAACCTAATCTTTCAAAAGTTGTAATATGAAACTTAAAGTACATTTTCAACTCATCTTCATCACATATTAGACACTTTCCATCAGTGATGTATGGTTGAATGAAGAAATGTGGCTACCCATTTATATCATTCTTCTACTTTCAATCTTTTGATAATGTACATCAAAATAACAAAAATAATTAAATACCCTTCCATACTTTTTATTAAAATAACCATAATCATCTCTCTCATTTAGCCATTTATATATATGCATAAAATATGAAAAAAAAAAAAAAAAAAGATGAAAGTACTAAAAGGGAGAGATGGGAAAAAAGAGATAGCGATAGAATAACCGCTAAACTTTAGAAAGTTTCGACGGTCCAAGGAGTGAAGAGAAAGGTGAGTATCGTATGTTTATTTTAAAAGTTATGTTGTACTTATGATGTGTATATATATTAATAAATATGTGGGTATTTACTTGGATTCAGCTGGCACGGAAAATAAAACACTAATAAATAAATAAATAATTGATAGTTATAAGATACGACAAGCTGGATTCGTAAAATATCCATTTATTGAACTTACGATATATATACATGTGTGCATGGGACCTAAGATTTAAAGGAGTTTAGTTTAATTCGCTAGTGTAAATATATATATATATATATAATATGTAATAGACGAATATATGTATATATGTAAAACAAAGTGGTGGATTATTATATATATACGTGCAAAGAAGTTTTGGATGGGGCAAAGTACTTATATGTATATAATAACTTTAGTAGATATTGAGTTTGGCTTCTATACCCATGTGACTAGAAAAAAGAATTTGGTAAGATGTATATATGTGTGTGTGTGTGTGTGGCCTTGGTTTAAACATATTAACCACTAGTTTGTTTTTGGTGTGCATTGAATTTCTCTACTTAGCATTATATTTATTTTAAAGACTTTTACTCTTACTTGCATTTGGAAACTTAAAATTTTATACTTAAACATTTAAAATTATAATTCTATATCCGAAAAGTGGGCCACTTAAGAAATGATTAAGTGGAAGTATAAATAAGAGACGCTATAAATTGATAAATATAAAAAAAATATTGTGAGACTTTATGTATGGTAATGATATATATATATATATATATATGAGTAAGCTTGTTGATTTATATCATTTACTATTGTACACTTGATTTTTAAATATATATATACTTATATATGTATTTAATCTAGATAAATATATGAGTAATCTTGTTTATTTATATTATTGGCTACTACACACTTGATTTTTAAATATATGTATACTTATATGTATTTAATCTATATAAATATGTATATATAAATAAAATGGACGGAAGTAAAAAGATAAATGTAACGGCCTTTTTCCCCAGTGACCTATACCATTCTAGGAATAATTGGATGGTGAGCCAAACACCGGCGTTGTTCAGAACTAGTTTCTTATTGGCCAATCTTTGATTGAAAAGTGAAAAAAGTATGTGGCCTATAACGGGATAAAATTGTATTGATTTAAAAAAGGGGTTAAATATAAACTAAATTCATATTTTATATATATTCCTTGTATTTCAAAGAATCTAAATACCTTACATCATTGGCTACATATAAATTAAATATACGAAAATCTTGGTGGTACCATCTAACTTTTAAATTTAGACATTTAGGGCCTGTTTGGTGGCTCTCTCTCTCTCTTTTTTTTCCCTCCAAATTTTAAAAACTCAACTCAAAATCAACTCTACTTTTATACTTCTCAAAATTTATTTCACTTCACTTTCTCTCTAAAAAAACTTTTAAAACACCATAACTTTAAATTCAAAAATCAAAATTAAATAAAAAATATATATTTAAAACATACTTGTCGAAATCTATAAAATAAGATCCATTGTGACTATTTTTTGAAAAATTTTTTATGAGATTTTTAGTTGGTTGAAAAAAACTGAAAAAAAAAACCAAATTAACTTTTCAACATACTTCAAATTTCTGCCAAACACCATATTTTAAAAACTCAACTTAAAAACTTAACTCAAAATATCAACCAAACATCACCTTGGCATTCACGGGCTTGTAAAGCTTACCTTTATTTTACTTTTATATTATAAGTAGCCCCTAATAACTCCAATAAGGAACGTCGAGAAAAGAGCGGAACGGATAAAGGGGATGAGCAATAGCACTAAATAAGAATATAAGTAATAATATATATAATTCAACTATTATTGAAAAAGACTTAGCATTTTATTATGAGATGTAATACTTTATTTTCTAAATATTGAATCTCAGCCATTATGTAATTTCCTTATTATACTTTACATTCTAAAATTTTATAATTATAATAAACATGTAGTGTTATTTGTACGTTGCGCCTCTAATTTAAGCATCCATAATTAGGGGCGTGACACATACCACATGTTCGCAATTGGGTGCATTTGATGGGCCAGATTTAAGAGTCGGATATGATTATTTAATCATATCCTTATAAGATAAAACAGTCCCACCGCTTATGTGTGATTAGTTAATCCTTCTTACGGTAGGATAAAAAACTTTACTGAGATAAATAATCGGCCCCATATCCAATCCCAACGAGTATCAAACATGAAATAAAATAAAATTATCATATCTCACTCTTTTATCCAGCCCGTCAAACACATTAAGTAAACTATTGGATTGAAGTACATAAAAATGAATAGCTTATGCATTGTAACGGGGTGTTTAGATTCTGAACTTTATAATACTAAATATTAACAATACATCTTTCTTGAACGCAATATTAACAGTAGATTTGGATAGAAAGAATTGGAAGTTGAAGAAAAGAAAAAGGAAGAGTAATTATTAATCACCTGTTCTCATTAAATTATGAGATAGGATGGAAATGAATACGAAAGATTGTCAATCCACTATATTAACTTAGTTTGTTTCCTTGCGAATTTAGAACTGAGAAGGAAAGAAAACTTAAATAATGCATTGTTAATACTATCCCGAAAACTTAACCCTTTCAAACTAAACCAAATTCCTTTCTTTTCTTCTCCTCCTCCAAAGTAGAGTTGATTACATTCCATTCCTTCGTTAACCATACAAACAACACATTCCATTCCTTTGTTAATTAAGTTAAGGTGGCACTATTGTTGTCAAATCAATTATGGTTATTGCGTAAAGCAAAATTACAGGAGTTCATAAAAAGTGTAAGAAACTGTTTCCAAAATTTGAAGGCACAATTTCAGGCTCAAGGTTGTTTCTTATAAATACATATTCTTTCAGTAACGAATGACAAAAGATATGATCATCCCTTTTCCACACTACTACTTCTTTTTCACTTCTAAAGGCCTAAAACTAAATAAGTTCACAACATTCAAGGGACAGTAACCAAAATCGCAAACTAAATAAGTTTACAACATCTCAAGGGAGAGTAACCAAAAGAGCACTTTTGGCGCTTACTCATGTAACTTTGTCTCAGCAGCAAAGCGATAGGAGTAAGAAAGCATTTGTCTCTTACAAGTCACAGTCAAAGCCACAGAACTTTCTGTCCCTTCCCATACTACATGTTTATATTGATGTAGACTGCAAGAAAATATCAGTGACTTGTTTTTCTCAAACTTCTATCAATCTGTTTATCACTGAACTCTTCGATCAGTTAATGAACTTCAACTGAATTTTAACTTGCTTTTTAAGTACAAGGGAGGAAGCATTTTGGCAACATGATTATTCAATATTTAAGGTCAGCTTGGTTCGACATGAAATTTTTTTTACCTGCATAAAGAATCAAATGGTGAATGGTATTTCCACCTATTTCAGGTGAAACTATCGGTTGTATAAACTTATGAATAAATGCAGGCACAATAATCATACAATTTTAAACAAATGTAGTTAAATGGGTGGAAACGTTTCTCACCATTTTACTTTCACCTAGGTGAAAAATATTTCACCCCAAAACCAAACGGGCCCTCAGAATTTAATTATAAAGTGCTAACCAAATGTTTAGAGTATAAGACATTTGCAGAACAACTACAATGAAGTGCAAGCTAATGACCAAAATAAATACATTTGCTAACACATTTACAAAGATAAACAAATACAACCCACCCACCCACCCTGTCAAACACCAAGTGTATCCATGTACCTTGGATACACACTTATATAATATAGATATAAAAAATATATAGAATTTGGAGAAGTCGTTAACAAGCGTTTTGCAAGCAAAAGGAAGGTCAAACATACCTCAAGCTCAACCATGTTCCCAAGCAAACACGCATAAAATCTGAAGAATATGCAAGCAAAAGGAAGGTCAGTTTATACAAACTATTTCCCCATAGTGTTAATAGGTAAGCCTCTTTTTCTTTTTCCTTTTTTGATACAAGCGATAATTCAATAATACAATTTTTTCATTCTTTTATACAATTCTACAATCACCACAAATGGGTGGACTAAAACCACCACAATGGGTGGACATAACAAAGGGTTCGATACCACGTCCCTGTGGATAGAACCCGTGACCTAATTGTTACGAGGATAAGTAGGATGACAACAAGGACACAAGGTCATCGGCAGCGTTAATAGGTAAGCCTATTAAGGGAGTTCCACTAAATTTCTAAACCAGACGTGCTTAGCGTTAACATGCCAACAAATCTCTATCTCAGATGTTATGTAATTATTCCACAGAATATTCCATGAAAAAGAACCACATCTTTTACAATGAAAAAAGGAAGTTATACTTCCTTTAAACTCGCTGTAAGCAAGGAAATACTATTCCAGCAGCCATATGCTTAGAAGGAAAGAAAACATATTATATCCATCCCTAAATAACATATAAAAATATCCTTCAACTGTTACATTGTTACTATATATACATAATTTCCTTTTGGGGCAATTATTTTAAAACTATGACACTTATGTTCCTTAAAAAACTAAATCGGTTATGTTTTGTCAAACAAATAACTCTCATTTTTAAAAGACATAAATTAGTCCTCTTTCCCTTTAGGGGGGAAATAGTATCTTCTGCAAATTGAAGAAAACAACCTCAACCTCTCTCCACCCAGTAACTTTTCTTACAAAAACCGGGAATTTGCAATGTTTGAAATCACCACAATCAACTACTCTTAATCATATGATAAATTCAATACTATGGCACTATAACTTAGCCAAATGGTGATTGGTGAACTTAACTTTCCTCTATCACTCTAGAATTTTAGTGCTCATTTGATTCGAGTTTTTGTTCATTCCTAAAACCTAAAATGGTAATTTTACATTGAAAGTTTGAGCTTCATTAGCTTATGATTCAACCTCTTGACATGAATTACAATAGACTTCTAGAGTGAATTTACCATTTTAAGATTCCAAGAACAAACCAAAACTCAAACAAAACGAGCACTAATGGTAACATACCAGCCCCACCATTAAGGAGGTAAAGAAGTCAACCCTAGCTTATTAGACCCACAACTGAGTTGCTAAAAGCAGGGGTAGTGGGATATATGCCTTTAACTATTTACTACTAGTTTGCAGAAAAATTAATGTACTAAGTGCTAACATTGAACTTTGCACAACTTCTTTTAGGTCAAAAAGTACCCTTTGACCCCTCAACATATATACTAGAACATGTAGCAAACTCGATGCATATACAATACTACACCTAGTAATTCTTAACACTTAAATTGTTTTTCAAAATCTTTCAGTTTCAAAGCAATGCGATCGTATTTGATCAAGTGGTAAAAGTTGTATGTTGTTATAGTTAAGACCACATGTTCAAATTTCATTAGAATTAGTGTTTATTTTTCTAAACTAAAGAAGGGCGATTTCAAGTACATACTAAAAGTGCTCCTGTCACTAAATATATACTAGAACTCGTAGCATGCACAATGCATGTGCAATATTATACCTGGTAAATCTGATACTATATAGACTTCTAAAATATATTTTAAAGGTATGTGATAGTGATTGATCATGTGGTGAAGGTATGTTTCCGATGTATCGAAGGTCATGAGCTCAAATCCTTGTTTCAAGTTATATTTCTTTTTCTAAAGCGTGAAGGGTATTTTAGTAATTTCATATACACACCAAACCTTCCGTGCGTTTAGTATAAAAATAATACATTAATAGATATTGTGCATTTAACTTTCACTCTTGCTATCTTAAACTAAAATAGACTTGTAGTTAATTCCCCCTTCCCTAACAGGCTAACAGTAATCCTGATTGTACCGTTGGGTTTGATTTGTGGGTAATGCAAAGTGTTCTACAACAACTATCCAAAACAAAGGTTATTTAAACTAACATGAATCCCAAATTGGGCTATAGATTCCAACCTACCATATATACTAAATCGTTATCATCCGAAAAGTCTGATGAGATGTTCTTTGCAAATAAAATTCTAACACTGAACACTCTTTGAACAAGGAAAATTTTTCTTTGTATTAAAATTCTCAAAAACATGGAGTCGCCTTCTTGCAACACACACGTCATTCCTCCAAAATAGACCTACCATGAGAAAGCGGAGAATAATCAAGGCTATACTAAAAGAAAAAAATACCATCCAATTATATCAATTTTATCATAAAATTACCTTGATCTATAGCCTTCAATTGCAAAATACAAACACCCAACTCAATTTTGTTGAACTCGATCACTATTTTGCAATATCTAAGGCTAATATCAAAATCTGGTATCAGAATAGACGGGGAGATGAAGGTTTCATTTGAAATATACTCCTCTTCAGAATCCAGTATGGCCCTTGTAAGCAACCAGCAATTCCTCAGCATTATCTCTATACCTAAATATGAACTTCTGCAAGAAATCTTCCTCTGGTAAACTCAACACATTCATGAAACTCGGCTCCTTTTTCAACAACCTCTTCGACTTCATAACCTCTAAAACTCTATATCTAGGGATCACTCTATCCACCATATTATGCATCAAACAAGTCGGTCTTCGAACTAATAAAATCCTTTCAAACTTAACAACATTCAAATAGAAATCGATCCCAATCCTTAACTTCCCCTCTGATGTCCTAAGCAACATAGGACATTTTCGAAACATTTGCTTGAATTCAACTTCTTCGAACCCGAAACTTCGAAACAACTCGAATTTTCTCATAAAAGTCTCATTACTCATGCAACTGACAGTATAAACAGCATGAGCAAGAATTCTTGAATTACTCGAAAACCCCATTTCCAAAACCCTAGAAACAAGGCCTTTAAGTTCATTTTCTGGCTTAATAAACAGCATAGGTTGCCTCTTTAACAAGAGTGCTAATTGTGACCCAACAATCCCACAACTTTCAAGATAACAAATATTATTCAACAATCTTGATTCCTGGTATCTCGAGGCAACTGCATTGGATCGCCGTAGTACCCGCATTAGATCTTCATTGTTTTTATCATTTCCAAGAATCTTCTTGAAAATTTCAACGCGGGGCGTCAATTTTCTATCCAAACTACAAGTTAACAAATTCGAATTCTTGGAAATGAACTTACCCAGATGAGAACCAGTGAGGCCCAATTCTTGAAAGAAATGCAGCTTGGGTTTTAGGGTTTTTTCGACATCGGCAAAGAGGATTTGGGGCATGGTTCTAGCCGAAGAGCGGATCTGGGTTTCGGAGAATCCGAGGTTTATGAAAAATTGGACAACGGATTGGGGTTTTTGGGGTGTTTTGATCCATTGGAAGCGATTGGATACAGAGAGAGCTTGGGGTTTGGGAAAGCCTAGATAGTTGATTAGGTAATTGAGAATTTGAGGGTTTCGGATTGGGATTGGAGGTGAAGGTGAGCTGAGAGTGGAGTAGTAGTAATGGGTTGGAGGAGTGAGAGAGGGGAGGAAAGAGGAGGAGGAGGAGCGTAAGATTGCAAGCGTCATCAATATTCTTTCTGGCTTTCGGTCTATGTTGAACCCAGAAGGGGTTCATAAGCAGGGTTGAAGGGTTTTGAACGGAAGGGTTCATTCAAGGGAGAAATATTACATTGGATAATTAAATATTTGTGACTTAAACTATCGGGAAAATTAATGGAGTAAATGTTTCGGATGGTTATTGAATTATTGGCAAATTTTATTGATGGTCATTATATTTTATTTTATTATAGTCAATCCATTAGATCTTTAAAAATATTGTCGGTGGTCATTTCATCAAATCACAACGTTAGTTTTTAAAGAAATCATGTCACGTGCGAAACGTTAGGGGTCTAATTTTCCTTTCCCTTTCTTCTTCTCCCTATCACTGCTGCTTCTTCCTCTCCCACTCCCACTCTGACTCCATACCTTCTCTCCTTTCATCTCCGTCCACCACTTCCCCTTTTTCTTCTCTCATCTCCGTCCACCACGCCCACTCTCCTCTCATTTCCGACCACTACACATCTTCTCCGTCCTCTCATTTTCCACCACCATCATCATCTTTCTACACCTAACAAAAACCATTAATTAGTAAGCATCAATTTCCACACATGCATTCGCCCTGTTGGCGAGATACCAATCTATGAAAGAAATGCCATGACGGGAACCAAACCAAAAAGACATATTTGATATATATATATATATATATCAAATTAATCTTGTTTCAAGCTAAAGATGAAAACGATCACATATAGTATGATACATGCTATTGTGATGCATGTGAAGAATTAGCTTATGAAGCAGATTTAGATTTATCTGAGGATACCAACTGTCTGACTCTTTTGGAAAATGACTCTGAGGTAGGTTTTTGGAAAACATGGTACGGATTTGTCATAGGTAAATTTGTTTCGGGAATTTGATTTTGTACAAGGAGATGAGTAATCTCAAACAAAGACTCTATCTTATCACTACGGGAACTATTAGACCTAAACGATTCTGAAGGAGAAATAGTTTTAGAAGACGACGCAGACATGGACTTGGATTTGGAAAATATTTTTAAATAAATGGAAACTTACAACAACAAGGTATTTCAGAGATAAGTCATGCTTTCTTAAGATTATAATGAAAAATTATCTTGTTTATATGGCCTTTTCATAGATCTAAGATCCTCGACTACCTTTTTCTTACAAACAAAATCTATAATCTCATATTTGACCACAATCTGCGAGCATTTATCAGGCATAAACACGGCAGTCCATCGCCTCAAAAGCCTAGCGCTCAAACACCTGTCCTTATATGAGAGTATAACGTTTTGTGTAAGCAAAAGATTTATACCAGTGTTTTGAACAATAGAACGAACGTTTTCTGATACAGTAGATCCACACAACTTCATTGAGTTTTCTGATGTGAGAGATCCATATAGAATGGCAGTCACAGAGCATACTAAAATCAGGAGAAGATGAATAGTGGCAGCTGTAGAGCAAACTAATCCAACTTACCTCAGGCGGCCTGACAAGCAGATAGAAATGCGGTTCAATAACAAAACTGCAGCAACTTCTCCTGAAAGGAATCCTTTTCAAACTAAGCTTCACATGATGCAAGAAATTCGCAGCTTACCTTCAGACCCTACTTTGAAGAATGAGCCTATGGCTATTATTTATTTTGATGCTCAAGGAAATCCTGTGTTTCAAGCTAAAGATGAAAACGGTCACATATGGTATGATACATGCTATTGTGATGCGTGTGAAGAATTAGTTTATGAAGCAGATTTAGATCCGACGGAGTTGAAAGCTTACAGAAAGAAAAAGGCAGGAAAGGCCTTGTCGTCCCAAGAACTTCTCCAACAACGGTATGAAGCAGGTGATCAAACCGTTGGTCTTCTCGGTGAACCAAGTGGCAAGTTTGATTACTTTGTCACTTATAGTGATAAACCTTTACCCAAACCTCAACCAGAAATACCTTCATGCAAACCACCTCCACCTCCACAAAACCCTGAGCTTCCTAAACAACCTCCACAACGTCTTTCTCCATACACCCAAAAAGCCCTAAAAGCTCTTGAAAGACCTTACAAACAGCAACATCCATCCACCCAACAACCTCATGTTGTTCAACCACAACCTCAACCTATTTCCTATTACCTGATGTCCTAGGAAACTGAAGATTATGATTTCCCTCCTCCAGAGGATTTTGATAATCTTTCCACTCAAACCAACCACCGATGGAAGATTCCAAACCCCACTTCTATTGGTTCTGATGGTTAAGTTAAAAAAATAACAGCAGCAGAAGCAGCATTAAATTGGTAAGCAGAAAACGCCTTAGCACAGAATAAAGTTCTCGCTCAAATTGCTCAGCAAACCAAACAGATGAATTCTAGAGTTTCGTCCATTTCTACTATAGAAGAAGCAATTGCTGATTTAAAGATGAGAATTTTGGTCTTAAATGATCAAATGCGTTCTGTTTCAATGACAGTCAGAGACTTTGCCGCCACAGTAAATTTTTTCAGAGACAAAGAAAATGAAAAAAATGCTCTCCAAGCCCAGTTGGAATCTCTTGAAAGAAGTGAATATGCCCAGCGACAAGCTGCTCATTATTCTCCTCCGAAATAACAATCTTTGTATCCAAGCAGAGATTTCACAGATTCCTCTTTGTTCTATCCATCAGAAACTCCTCCACCCTCACCTTATGACCTCTGGGATTATACTTTATCTGGCAAAAGTACTCCCACAACCATAAACCTTTGGGATGAACCACCCAAAAGGAGATTACCCCCTGGTCCAATTCTCCACCAAAACCTAAACCAATCTTTAGGCCACCCAAATCCAATTACCCATATAAAGCTAAACATCCCAGCCAAATTTCAAATACGCCCATTCAGCGTGTACAAGCCCCTCCGACAGCCAGAGAAGTTAGAGGAATTGTTCTTAAAGAACCTAGCTCTACTCCTCCTCCCACTCAACCCGCTCAAATAACCGCTAAAACCTCGCCCAGTATACGGCCAACAGCGTACAGTTCTCCAACTGACCTTAGTGATATTATCCAAGGTGCTTCTACAAAACCTATGGATATATTTACTATGGAAATCCATGAGAATAAACCTGTTAACCAAATCTCCTCTTTTTTAAGAGCCTTAGCCTTTGCTGACAGAGAACCTGTAAAAACCCAATCAGATGATCTGTTCGAATCCTTTGATCAGATCTATTCTGCTCAGCGGTCAACCTCTCAACCACCCCAAGCTGAAACCAACGAACCCATGGTTGAAGACCCACCAGAACCAACTACTGTTCCACTTACCAATCTAGCACCACCTCAGTCAAATCATGCTCATGGCAATCATGTCTGATTTACTTTTGATGATATCAAGCCAAATTAATGGAGAGATAGATTCTTCCAGTTCAAGGCATGGTTAATTGCTGACAATGAGATTTATGATCTCTGCTCTGTTTTTAAAAGATTTTTAGCTCGTATTGTTGGTAGATTACACGATTGGTACGAAGCCCTTCAAGAATATAGACAACTTCAGCTTCAACAAGTTGCCTCTATTGATATCTTTCTTAGAACAATCTATAATGAGTTTGTTGGAACTCCTTCAAAGCATGCTGACATCGCCCATGCAGAATTCATGGGTATGAATTGTTGTTCACTCAAAGAAAAGGACTTAGAACGCCACTATGATCGAATGTCGAAACGCTTCTATATCATTGGCGGTCTAGATGATGTTAATCTGAAACAAGTTTTCCTTCAGTCCTTTCCAGAAGCATTGGTCGCAGAAGCAGAAAAGCTCTTCAAAATCCAAAAGCTTGAAGTGAAAGATCTTTCCATTGGGAAGATTTATGAACATCTGACTGATTTTGTTGAAAGAATCTATAATTAAAAGAAGCTTATGGACGATATGGAAAATACCAGCAAGATGCTTAAGTCAGCCTGTAATAAAGATCATTGGAAGATTAAGTGCAAGAGCAAAGAAGGCTGCGATTATTCTCAGCACAGAAAATCTTACAAAAAGAAGAAGCATAAGAAGTCCTCTCATTCCTCCAAGAAATATTCTGGTGATTCTTTTGTTAAGCCATTCAAGAAGCAGAAGATGAAGAAGTTCAAGAAATTCAAGTATGTCAAGAAGAAGAACTTCCGAGGCAAGAAATCTGACAAATGCTTCATCTGCCACAAACCTGGTCATTTTGCTAAAAACTGTCCCGATTCTGCAAAAAGAACGCAGTTTATGGCTCTTCTTCATCAGCTTGCGCCTGATATTGCTGAATCAGATGTTGAATCTGTTCTCTCGACTCAAGAAGAAGCCTCTCCAGGTTGTTTGATACAAATTGCTTACACTACATCAGAAGCAGAATCAGAAGAATTCAGCCAAGCAGAAAGCTCTATTGTTTCTATGACAGAAGAAGTTGAAAGTGATGCTGCCCTTTCTTTACAACAGCTCGCTTTCTCAAATAAAGAATGTCTTACAATCCATTCCCCTCATGCCAGAATTAAATTATTCACTGAACCCTATTCCAAGCCAATCAGTGTAATTGCTCTCTTTGATACTGGTGCTACGAAAACTATGATCAATCCAAGTTTACTCCCTTCTTCAATTTGGAAGCCATGTCAATTAGCATTTCGTGTTGCTAATGGTGAAATCCTCTATGTTGATAAAGTCAGTAAACCCATACTAATACAGTTCTTTCCTGGCCTCTGAATCAAGCATCCAGTTTATGGAAGTTACGCCCCTCAAAAAGAACTCATGATTGGATGGGATTTACTTAAAAAACTCTCAGTTCAATTTGCTGACAGTGGTCTTCATTACAAAAAGTAGTTTCTACCATGGCATGATCCAGATGCAGCTCTGGCCTTCTATCAAACTCCAGAATTTCCAATTGATCCAGGAATATCATTGGAAACCATCAAGAAAAACTTAGTCACTATGTCTTGTGCTGAATCCCACATTGATTTTCTCACCAAATGTCAGAATCCGTTATGGCAAAACAGCAAGTTCTTTGTTATGCTTCCTTTTAAGCTTAACGAAGATGTAAACCCGACACGAGCTTCTCATTCTGGTATGAATCCAGAACACCAAGCCCTTGCTCTCAAAGAATTAGTTTCTCTCAAACAGCAAAAATTGATTGAAGATACTACTTCCCCTTAGGTGTATGAAGCATTTTACGTAAATAAACAGTCTGAACAAGTGCGTGAAAAAATGAGGCTTGGAATCAATTATCAGCCTTTGAATTACTTCCTTGCAAGTGAAAAGTTTCCTTTGCCCCAGAAGCACACGTTATTCAGTCACCTTTCAAATGCAAATGTTTTCTCCAAATTTGATTTGAAAGCAGGATTTTGGCAATTAGGCATCTCACCAGTTGAGCGTCCGAAGACAGCATTCTATATACCAGGATTCCATTATCAATGGACGGTTATGCCGTTCGGTTTAAAGAATGCCCCTTCCATCTTTCAGAAGACGATAATGTCCATTTTTGAACCCATTGCAGCAAATGCGTTAATTTACATTGATGACATTTTGCTCTTCAGCCCAAATGAAGCAGAACACTTGAAGCTCCTTCACCATTTCCATCATATCGTTCTCACTAATGGTATTATGCTTTCAGAGAAGAAAATGGTTATTGGTACGTCTGAAATTGATTTTCTAGGGATGAAAATCAAGAATGGGAAATTCCAGCTTCAATAACACATTTCAAAGGATCTGCTCAAGTTCCCGGACAAGTTAACCAACAAAACTCAAATTCAATAATTTCTTGGGTTGGTTAATTACATGTTCCAGTTTATTCCCAAAGTCGCATCCTATACAGCTCCTCTCTCTACTCTTCTAAAGAAGTCTCCACCTCCATGGTCAGACGTCCAAACAGAAGCTGTGAAGAAATTAAAGACTTTTACTGCTAAGTTACCAAATCTGCAAATTCCATCCACTGGCCAGAGGATATTGCAGACGGATGCAAGTGATGAATATTGGGCGGCTATCTTACTTGAAGAAACATATGGGATTAGAACTCCTTGTGGTTATAAATCAGGAAAATTCAAACAGGGTGAATTGCATTATCACTCTACGTTCAAGGAGATTCTTGCAGTCAGAAGAGGCATTGATAAGTTTTAGTTTCATTTGATAGGTCACCATTTTAAAATTGAAATGGACATGTCTTCCTTTCCAGCCATGATCCAATTCAAGAACAAACAAATTCCACATTCTCAATTGCTCAGATGGTCAGAATGGTTTTCTCAGTGGGATTATGAAGTCAAACACATTAAAGAAAAAAATAATGTTATAGCAGACTTCTTCTCTCGTCCAGCTCAAAGCATTGCCCAGCATGCAAACATTTTGTCCCACATCGACCCTCATCTAAAAAAACCCTTCTGTAAACCCTTTAAATTCAATGAGCCTGCACCTCAGTTTCCATACAGCCTACCAATTATTTATCCGTTAACCCAAATCCCTTCTTCAAACATGGATTCCGATAAAGCCAGTTCTTCAAACCCTCCCTCTTCTAAAGCTTTATTTCATCCCTTCCAATTCTCAGATTTCAAACCCTTTCTTGAACCTATGGAAGCCATACCCTACCTTCCCTAGAAATTCAAAACATTGTTTTAAAACATGCTTTAAAGTACAGAGAAAAAGAACTTGTCATCAAGTATCTTGAAATCTTGCTTGAAAAACATGGCCTTATCTTTCGAGGGCTTCGTCTTCACCCCAAATACCCCTTTTGTTCTATATTCCATATCCACCATCCTCATCGTGTTCCGATGATAGCTCTTGTGTTTTTATGGTACCTTACTATAGCATATCATGTTGGTTTTATCTTTAAAGCCCCTGATTTGTTATTATACATTCAAATGGCTACATCTGAACCAGAAGTCCAAACTGCTTATTTGAATTTATATGGAACTCCTAGTTCATATAATTTCATAACTTTTCTTAAATGGTTCAAATCTGTGGATCAATGGAAAGAAGCTCTGAAAACTCATCACCACACCTATTGTCTCATTCAGTTTCATGGTCCGTTAAGAACTCCTCATGCAGATGGTTCCAATGCTCAAATTACTGAATGGTTTACCGTTAACCTTTCAAAAACAATAAAAGAACCATACAATCTAAATTATGTTACTTTCCTTCAGAACATGTGTGCCCTGAATAATGTAAATTATGATGATATCCCAGATTATGTCAAATTTGCAAATGATCCTTGGCATAATGCTCCTTTCAATGATTACGCTTGTGCCCCTTTGTTCGAACGTCTCTACATTTATGCCCAGCATCATAGATGGAACTATGGAGACATAAGTTTAGATTCTGAAGCTTTCGTTAGAATGAGTTCTAAAGATGAAGAAGCGGATGATCCTTCTGATTTTGCAGCAGAGCTTGCTGATCTTGCAAACTCGAGTAATGATGAAGATGATGGTCCCCCTTATCTCACACCTAATGATTATCATTATGACTTTGATACTGATGGAAACCAAACAGATTAATTCTAGATCAACTCGGTCTCCTAACTCACTGTCGGCAAAGTGAGCCAGCTACTTTCTACTCGAATCCTCTTTTTTTAAAGTTAATGTGACAGAAAGTTTGTGTTGTTACTTTCTACTTTTCTTTATGTCAGTATCGTTGTTGCTTTATGTCGCTTTCTACATTTTTCTTTTGTCTGGAATCTCATTTGTTAGATATCTTTAATTATGTTGTTGGACAGTTGTCCTTCTTTATTGAGTCCTGTAGCTCTGCCCTTCCTCTATAAAAGGAGCGAGCATTTTAGTTGTTAAGTATCTTGAGGGGTATCTAGAAGTGTGTTTGTTCTTTCAGTAAGCGTTTGCAGAAAGAGTCTTCTCAATGAGAGTCTCTTCAGCTTTATAATATAAAAGTTTGAGTTTGTTTTAAACATGTCTCCTGAATTTAATCTTGTGTTAGAAGTTGTTAAACTCATTTGCCTCATCATCTTGTTCATTTCTTTGGTTATGTTTTTCTGTTCAAAAAGATAATCTTTCTTTTTGTCTTTGTTGTCTTGTTCTCTCAGTTTAGAGTGTATCTCTTCCTCCGGTATTGCGTAGTCCCATAACTATGGATATCCCCCCCATATATATATATATATATATAATGTGTGATTGGAAATAAGATGAGAGAAGGATGTGTGTGTCTGTGTGAGAGAAAGATTGGAGATATATGAGAGAAGGGGTATGTGAGAGAGTGTGTATGAAATAATGTTGTATAAGAAAATGACTTAAATTACCTTAACATTTCGCACATGACATGGCTGCTTTAAAAATTAACAGTGAGATTTGACGAAGTGATCACTGGTAGTACTTTTTAAAAGTTTAATGGGTGGATTGTAACAAAATAAAGTATAATGGTCACTGATATAATTTGACAATAATTCAATAGCCATTAGTAGTATTTACTCACACTAACAAACTGTTTGTTTTGGCATCATCTGAATCATCAGAGGTTCTGAAATATGTTTAATAGCTTTAAATTTAAATTTCATCACTTAATTTATCTTTTAAAAAAGAACTCTTGACACTTATTATATATTTTTTAAAAGACGTTGTCCTTAAGTCATTTTTAGAAAAGTAAATGACCCATTTACACCCTCAACTTTGTATTTGGTTTCAAGTTGCACCCCAAACTTCATTTTGTTCCACCTTGCACCCTAAACTTCAAAAAACGGTTTTAATTGCACATTCCGTCAACATTCGAACAGAACATGTCATGTGCAAACCATATGATGTAAAAGAAGGGGCAAAATGGTAATCCTAAATGGGACAAACAAACTATATAGAGTACTCATCACTCTCTTTGTCTTTCCTATTATGTCGAAGACATCCTGCGCAAAACAAAAAATGGCAATCACCAGTTAAGGCAAATTAGGGTAAAATCTTGACCATGGACTGGGCATTAAGGCCATACACGAAGGGAAATGATGAGCAGATTGCTTACAGTAAATGTTCTTTCCATTTTATGAACTTTAATATGATTAAATAGGGTTTTTTTTATTTGATAATGTTGTGGTTTTTGATGGTTTTAATAAAGTAGTGTTTCATTTCATCGGGTTTTGATAAAAGTGACTTTGTTTTCTCTTATTTTGATGAACGATGTTTATGCTCTGTTTTGGTTCTTCACACATTAATGGTGACACTCAGCACTTTGTCTTTTTTTTCTTCTTTTTTACCGATCATACTTTGTTTTTTATATTGTTTGTTTTTGTTTGGTTTATTTTAGGTGATGATTCTGAGTATTTTACCATTGCACTGAACATTGAGCAACATAGGTTTTATATTGATTATTGTGACCCTGATAAGCTTTCGTTTATAGAAATACATAACATTATCATAGAGTGTGGGATCACTAGTGCATGTAGGATAGCTTTATATAAGAAACCGTTTTGAGATAAAATGGTTCCTATTGAAACTGATTGGGATGTATTGGAGATATGTAAATGGATTCCAGTATATAGGCTCATTGAAATATTTGTTGAGAGTGTTGATTGTTTGGTTAGTTCTAGTCAGTCTAAACCTGAAAGTGATAATGAGATTAGTGTTGATAATTTTTGTTCTGATTCATTGATAGATGTTGATTATATTGATAGTGATGATGATTTTGGTCAATTTAATCCTCACGAAGCTGATTCTCACCAAACTAATCCTCAATATGAGTTCTAACCTCACCCATTGCCTAAACCTAACCAAACTAATCCTAACCAAACCCATTCTCACCAAACTTATCCTAACCAAACCCATTCTCACCCAAATGATTCTCACCAAACCCATTCTCACCCACAGCCTCAAACTGAATTCTAACCCCACCCACAGCCTAAATACAATCCTGAACCTACCTCTAAAAATATGGATTCTGATGTTGGTGATTCTGATGATATGGTGTCTATACATTCTTCAGATGATGATGAGGATTGTACCCAATCCAAGGTTAAAAGGTTTCCTGTGTTTGATAAGGAAAAGGATATGAAAAACCTATACTTTGTACTTGGAATGCTCTTTGATTCTTCCACAACTTTCAAAAGTGCGGTAAGAGAATATTCAATTTTGAACAACAAGGAAATAAGCTTTAAAAGAAATGATAAATGGAATATTATAGCCAAATATAAATAACCATGTACATGGCTGGATTATGCTAGCATGTATAAAAAAGAACAAGCCAATCAAGTGAAAACATTTCAGAGCAAGCATACTAATTGTAGGCTAGGATATCATAATCCAAATGTTACTTCAAAGTGGTTATCTAAAAGATATGTTGACCATGTAAGAACCAACCCTGAATGGCCTTTGCAATTCTTTAGGGAGACTATGAAAAGGGATTTGACAGTTGGTGTAAGCAAGACTCAAGTGTTTAGGGTTAAGAGGATAGCTCAAGAAGCCATAGAAGGCAGCCACAAAGGGCAATATGCCCTGTTATGGAGATACTGTAAAGAAATGAAGAGAACAATGCCCAATTCCACAATGGCTGTTTATATTGATGAGGCTAGTTGGTATGATGCAAATCCAAGATTTAAAAGGTTATATTGTTGTCTTGCACCACTGAAAAAGGGGTTTATAGATGCTTGTAGACCTATAATTGGACTTGATGGTTGTTTCCTTAAAGGGCCATATCCAGGACAGTTGCTTTCTGCAGTTGGAATTGATGCTAATAATGGCATCTTTCCATTTGCCTATGCTGTGGTGGAGAAGGAATACAAGAGTTCATAGGTGTGATTTTTACAGTTGGTATGTCAAGACATTGGAATTAATCATGAATGCACCAACTATGCCTTCATGTCTGATCAGCAAAAGGTAATGAGCTTGTTTGTTTTATGCTTACTGATTTATGTTTACTAATTTATATACCAATTGATTAACTAATTTTTGTTCTTCCATAAATAATTATTAATATGGATTAATTCCAACTTTACAGCAAGTTGTTCCAAACCGAGAGCACATATTTTGTGTTAGACATCACCATAGCAATTTCAAAAAAGAATATAGTGGAAAAGCATTTAAAGATCAGTTTTGGAAGTGTGTAAAGGCTAGTACAATTTAATGGTTTGAGGAATGTATCCATGAAATGACCAAACTTGACACAAAAGCACATGATTGGTTAGCAAAGCAGCTTCATCCAAAATTTTGGAATTGGCACATTTCAGAACAATCCCAAAGTGTGACATACTCATTAATAACCATAGTGAAGTTTTTAATTCTTTTATAATATAAGCAAGACAGAAACATATCATTGCATTAATGGAGTGCATTATAAATTTGTTAATGATGAGGGTTATAAGGAATAGAGAGATGATGAACAAAGAGCCATGCCATATATGTCATAAAATTCAGAAAAAGCTTGATGAACTAGTGAAATTACAGTGGGTTTCATAGTAGAACAGGCAGATGAGTTTAAATTCCAAGTCAGTGGGCCAAATGTGCAGTTCACAGTTGATTTGAAGGAAAAGACATGTGCTTGTCGGGTGTGGCAATTGAGGGGAATGCCTTGTGTTCATGGTATTGCTTCTATTTTGCATCAAAGTGGTATACCTTCATATTATGTTGATAAATGGTATTCAAACCAGAAGTATTTACAGGCATATGAGAATAGTATCAAACCACTCAATGGGAGTGATCTTTGGCCTACAAGTGACAGAGTTACATTGCTGCCACCTATAGTCACTACACAGCCTGGTAGAAAAAAGAAGGCCAGAAACAAATCATAAGATGAGAAAGAACAATCAATAATAAAACTATGGAGGAAAATTGTGGAAATAAGCTGCAGCAAATATGGGAACTATAGACATAACAAAACAAATTGCAAGAGGCAAGGCCAAGTGATGAAACCTCAAGTAGGGAGGTGCTAGAAAGGGAGGATTCACTGCTAGAAGGGGCAGTTCATTTATTATGAGGGGAGGAGTTGCTACCAATGTAAATATATTTCCATTATAGATATATTATCAAACTTTAAGTTCAGTTCCTTATATTTCCATTGTACTCTTCATATGCAGGTTAATAGGAACAGTGGGGAAAGACCTTCTACCCAAACTCAGAGTCAGCACATGGTTTTTCGAGTCATTTGAACTCTTTTTGTGTAGCTGATCACATATAATATTGAACTCTTTTTTGTGCAATTGATCATATTTAATGTGACGCCCTGAATCCCATTCTGAGATTTTCACCTCCGGGACCCGGTTAATCACGTTGCGCGGGTTTAAAATATAAAAATCACAACCTTGGAAAGTCTTTTTCTTGGATAAAACTTGATCCGTTTGAAAAACCTATGTTATAAAATTTCGGCATGATGAGTTTGTTTAAACAACAATCCGCCCTGTAAAATTTGAAACCATTTTCATACAAATGGATTCCAATCACAAATAGTTGGATACGCTCCACATATAAACATCACTTATACAATTTATATCCAATTCAAATCCTCCAACAAGGTCCCAATCCAAGTTAAAATGATATACATCATTTCCAATAATTATACATTTAATCAAATTGAAATTCAATTATATAAACAATATTCAAAACTAATAAAAGACAAGTCGTTTACGGGCGACTATAAATGTCTAGGGTAATCAGAGATTCTAGACTTCACAATCGTGCTATCCCCCAAGATGTACCTACAAAACTGATTTAAAAAATGGGATTGAGTCAAATACGGGCTCAGTGGGAATTATAAGGTTTTTGTTGTAAGAAAATACAATTAGTCAATCACATGCAGTGACATTTTTATTAAAATAGATTTTCATAACTAATAATGCAATAAGACTAGTACATGCTCGGCACATCAAACGTGAATTCCCAACCCGTATGTCTACATAAATCGTCGGCTAGTTTATAAAATATGGCACAAACAATTGTATCGTCTAAGAGTATCTCATCTAAGAAAATCATCTCAACAATCCACGACTATCCAAGTGTACTACCAGGTTTGCATTTTGTGGCCTTTCACTCACGTGGCAGCAGGGCCTCCCGTTAGTTTTCGTGCACGGTTTCGAGTCTTTCACCTAAGAGACTCTGTCCCAAGTTACGGTCTCAACCTTTAAAGACTAACCTGGGACCTACCATGGCTACCGCAATAACATATATATAGTCAACTATGAATCAGCTCAACAGATGAACAATTGTGCCAATTTAGATAATCAACATATTTTTGTATAAGAACCCATAAGCTAGCCAACAAATATAGGAGTAAAGGAAAGTTACGCTTATATACTTATACAATCTCTATACACATATACCATATACATATGTGAAAAATATTTTACTTGATCATATAATAATATTAACGTTCTACTTAAGCCAACCACACCAGGACCTACAAGTTCACCACTTTATGGCTCTATCAAGAATTTCATCATACATTTTCACCAATTAGAAAATTTTATAAAAAATCATACAATCAGAACTAGGCCATGTGAGACCCATAATTCGTAATAAATAATTTCAATATCAACTTTCTCATATAGTCTCAATACATAGCTTATTTAAAAATCCAATAGAAATTTACTCGTATAGGCATGAACTAGTGGTTTTTTATAAAATATCGTTGGTAACTAACAATTGCTAAGTACAACGATAATATCTCCTACACGTGAAATTATGTCTAAAACATCCTTCAAACACATTTATACAACACTATATATGTGTATCACTTATTAGCATACGCTATCGTATTCATCCATATGGGTTTAGATGTAAACCTTGAGAAACATTGCAAAGTTATATAACCCCTTGTGAAATTATCAAATTTCTCCTTAAACAACTAGTACGGACCATGTATGAGAGGAGATCAAAATGAATATTTTCACTATACATGTTATCTCAGAACTAGTGTTCAAAGTCACATAATTGGGGATTTTGTTAAAAATCCAAATATGTTGTTTATAAAGTGATGTAGTTGTTCCAATAGCTCATCAATAACATAAGTAACAATAATCTAACATTAATTTAAAGAAATCAACACCCTAAACCCATGCACACATCAAAGCCCTAGGTTCACATGAGTAGCTTTCAACCATGATGTAAAAATCCATATACAACACATAATAACTTGTAAAAATGGTTGAGTAATAGAGTTCCCACCTCTTGAGGATTAATCCCTCGAAAAATTATGGAAGAAATGAGCCGAGCAGAGCAAACAAGAGCTTCCTCCATTTTTGGAACCCTAGCCATGGAGATGGTGGTGAAGAAGATGATGAATAGTGGTAGGAGGATTGATTTGTTATTAATTTGATGTTGATCTTGTGTAGTGATGGTATAGAGATGAGAATCTCTCTAAATCTTTCTCAAAGGCTCCTTCTTCTACCTCTCTTGGAAGCTCTCAAGTGTTGGTGAAAACAAATGAGAAGGAAATGGAGTTGATCGTATATATATAAAATGCGTTCTTGTAACGCCCCCGCTTTAATTAGTAGGATAACACTTGTAATTAATACCTAAAGCGTTACTAACCCACCTTAGACTAGCTAAGTAGGTCTAAAATAAATAATAAAATAATAAATCCAAGAAAATCACATAGCCTAGAACAAACAACCCTGATACTCATGCTGTGGGCGATAATATAGAACATGAGTGTATTATACATCTATACACATACATAGAATCCGAGAGGCATACATACTATATTAACATGTATTACAAAGTAAACAACAACCCAGGCTAGCCGTGGCTTTCCATGTACACATCTACACAACAAAAATGAGTTAGTATCATAGGTCCTTTACTTCGTTCCCGACTCAGTAGCTTCTTATGTCGTATTCGTCTCCTGGATACCTGAATTTGTTTACATAAAACGGGGTGAGCTCAGAGCTCAGTAGGGGGATATAACAGGCAATATTACGTACAAAACATAATTAACTATTTAATCATAAATTATGGCTCAACCAATAAAATAATGCATACATGTGCATATGCAGGTTACGTCCCTTGTGTCAACCATTATACCGAGAGAATACCGAGGCCGAACCGAATCATAATAATAATAATAATAATAATAATAACAATGGGCCTAACCGTCCCCAAAAGATACTGAAACTGGGCCGAACCATAATCATAAGAATAAGAACGGGTCTGACCGCCTCAGAGAATAAATCGAACATAATCATAATATAAGATCATCCGACCCATAAAAGATCATCATCATATCATAATAGAATTGGACCACATGTCCATCCATATCATATCACATAATCACAAGTGCTTTGCCGAGGTCTAGATTTTCGGGCTACTCACCATTGGCTCTAGACAGCCGACCTTATTGCTGTCTCCCAGGAGTTTAGGGATTTTCAACTCAAAGGTATCGAGCCCTACTTATTTTCACATCGGCAAGCACTAGTCAATACATATTTCTTTCATCATCGAATGGCCACAATACAAATCATAATCAGATCCTTCACGGGACCATATCACGTCCTAGAATGATACAACGGATATAGGAAGCTTTCGGCACCATAAATACGATATATATATATATATACCCACATAATAGGCCATAAGAATAGTCTGAGTTTGCCAAAAGGTCTCCAAGAATCTGGTTGACACAATAACAATGCACAGCATGCATAACATGCTAATAGATGAATATTTGAAATAACTTATACCATATAACTACAACAAATCTCTATACATGTCCCTTGATGTATATAATTCATTAATTAATTAATTTCATAAATATACAATATTTATACATTCAATGGATATCTCATGTATATCAAATAACACAACTATATCAAGTATAATGGCATATCTTGCTTCAAATCACATGCTCGTGGCTTAATAAATCATAAATCATTATCATCCCCATCAGATAATAATTCTTAAAACAAAGACAATTAAAATATGATGATTCATATATAATAAAATCATACTATCGAATTTTAAAAATAATTAAACCCCTACCTCAAAATATTTAGCCCTAAAGAATGAAATTTGAGTTGATACCCGAACTTGACCAGCACAACTCTAAAATTCTTATACCCCTGCGTAGCTCTCGACGTATAAAAAAACTTTTTCTTAAGGCTCGACTCGATTCGGCGGAGTTTTAATGATCAATTTATAGAAAGAAATGCCTATTATTATTTCCTTTGCTCTATCTCTCAGCCATAAGAATGGAAGAATGAAAATGAAAGAAAATTTCATTTTAATCAAGGCTCAGTTGGTGGTGTTAGGAAAATAATATAACTTTTGCCTAATTATGACATTTCACCCTAAAGTTTCATAACTTTATTATTTTAACCCTGAACTTTTGCAATTTTAGAATTTGGTCCATACTCAACCAAGATTCCTAAACTCTTCAAAAATTTCACTTAATCAAAATTAATATGTATCTAATTTACACTAATTATATTACGGGATATTACAGTTCTAATTTTCTGGTTTATTGTTCATGCGTGGGACTTGCAGCACTGAACTTTGAACATCCATAACTTCTCGGTCAAAAGTCCAATTAAGATGATCTTTATGTCCACGAAAAGATTATTCGAAGATCTACAATTTTTTAGAAGAAAGATTTTCCAAATTCCCGATGAATTATTCCCAGAAATGCGTCAAAATCAGGGCGTTACTACAATGTTACCGAATGAAAAACTTTTATCGATTGACCTATTTTGCGCTCAATTTCGACCAAATAGGAGCCTGAATTGGCTTTTGGCCAAAACAGGAAAGTTGTAGATTGCATAAAAATATAGACCCTAATGTGAACAGAAACTCAATCTAGTGAAGAACAAAGAAGTTATGCTTCCTCCAAGTTATCCAAAATTATAAAGTCGAGTAAATTGAAAACTTGCAATCTATATCCCGATTTTAACTCGAACCACCCGAAAAGACTTACGGCTATTCTAACATGCTTAGATATATTAATGTAACTCGTTGGAAGTTTTCAAGCCATTCAGATCCTTTCGAAGCAAAATATGGCTATCCGAAATACACTTCTGCCTTACGCACGGCTTGTACGCAATTTCGTGAAATAGAGAGATACAGGGCGTTACACCTAGCCTTAGTATAGGCTTTTTATCACATCTAGCCTTAAGCATGCCTTAGTATAGCCTTTTGTGCAGTTGATACTTGGTCATTGCTCTGAATCTATTGAATTCTTTTTGGTTGTTGCTTGCTTGCTTTTTGTGCACTCTTTTTAATATTTTTGCATTATTGTCACTAACACACATCAATCACAACACACACAATAGGTATACATAAAACATCAAATTTACATATTCATTGATTCAAACAAAAGTCATAGCATGAAACACATGAAACAAAATTACTTCAAATTGAAATTCTAGGGCAGTGCAGCCATAGTGTTACATTTCTCCCTATTCTCATTCTCTCATCCACTCAATAATACAAAGATCATTACAACACACACAAATAATGCAATCCACAAAAGTTTCTCCCTCCTGATATCTTTTCTTTGTGCACGAGTAATCCAAATGACCAAGTCCTCCTAAATAAAAAATCCACAACCAGCATACTGCAAAACACGTAATTGATAGTAGGTGAAAATAATTATTTAAATAACTTGAATGTTAAAAAATGAAGATGGATTACCTCCTCACGTGTGGCACATTTGAAATACTTTCTACCTGGATTTTGTAAGCTCTATGAAGTCAAATACTCTGCATTATTGCCACAGTAGCAGGTCACATGCATTGTTCTTCTCAATAACAAAAGGTATTCTTCAATATCTCACCTAAATGGTATTTTTTTGTTCTATTGAAATGGGGATGGGAAATAAGAAAAATGAATATATATATATATATGTATATATATCTGTCAAATGGAGGGAACTGATGGGAGAAATAGAAAAATTGAGGGAAATAGGAAGAAATGTCTCCTTTTACGTGTTTACCCTTTTTATGTCCCCACATGACAGGTTTTGTTAGAAAAATCATGGAATGTGCAATTAAAACTGCTTTTTGAAGTTTATGGTGTAAAGTTGAACAAAATGAAGTTTGGGGTGCAACTTGAAACTAAGTACAAAGTTGAGGGTGCAAATGGATCATTTACTCTTTTTAGAAAATAAAAAACAAGGATAAATTTGTCCAAATAATATTTTTGCATTCAAATGTGATATGTCTAAACAAACAACATTTATTTAAATGTGACATTTAAAAATAAACCAAACAATTTTTAAAATTAATATTCAAACTAATTGAAAGTCCCTTTTCTCCCCTCTCATAAAAAGTGTGATATATTGCTCATATTAAAAATAAAATAAAATAAGTTTCAACAAAAGTTTAAGCATAAAATATGTAATTGACTTTTAGTAATGACAAAATTCAAAATATATTAGGTTGTAAATTCTTCTTTCAAAATTATATTCAAGTCAAGGATATTTTACCTTTTCATATCACATTAAGTACATTCTTCACGATCTATTTTAACTAAAAATACATTTTACAATCTTTATTAGTATTGCAATCTTTATTTACTAATAGAATGCGCTTTCCTTTTTGTATGGTCAAATATATTTTTACCATATTTTTTTATTTTTTCTATTTTCGTGGATAATCATTATGCCTCACTAACTTCCTCTACCCCGCTGTAATGCCCCGTGTTCCTTTTTCCGCGTTGACCTCCTATTAAGCCCGGTATGGCTTAATCTCCGTCAGAGAGTGAGCATTGGGCTCCGTGCCCTTCGTACTCGACCAGACAGTTCTAGTATGTCATGTTAGTTATATTTAGTTTGAGGGAGTGATCGTTACGTTATTCGGGTGGTTCGGGTTGAAACCGAAGCGTAAATCGAGTGTTTCGACTTTTCGCGATTCGTAGATTTTGGCCAACTTTGAGAGGTCATAAATTCTTCATCCGGTGTCCAAATGACTCCCCGTTTTTGGCCACGTCTTCATTTCTTTTCCCTCTACAACTTTCGTGTTTAGGCCGAGTCGAGATTCAGCCATTTAGGGCTCAGAAAGTCATTTGCTGTTGCAGTGACTTCCATGATCGATCATGGAAGGCCATGATCAATCATGGTCCTCCAGAGGAGTTCCAGAACGCTTCATGATCGATCATGGACCTATGATCGATCATGGTTCACCTGGAAGTCGGTTTTGAGCATTTTTAACCCGTTTTTAAGCCATTTAACACCCCAAGCTCTCCATTTTCGAGCATCCAACATAGAGAGGGACTGAGGGAGATTCTAGAGAGAGAGAGAGAGAGAAGAGATCATACACATCTCTCATCTCTCATCCAAGATTTGAGTTCCGAATCGTTTTCTTCTTCACTATTCTTCATCATTCCCGCTTTCTTCCTTCGTTGGAGCTTGCGTTGGAGCTAGGGCTTGGGCGGTACGGCTTCTACGCTTCATTAACTTACGGATTCGGCTTGTCTAAGGTGGGGACACTAGTACTAAAACTTGTTTTCCAAAGTTTGATTGATGAATTAGAGTCTTGCACTACAAATTGGGGATTTCTATCAAAAGCATGTGTTGTTTTCATCTCTTGGGGATTGGGCTAGATAATTCCTAGAGTAGTGATAGATATTGATAGATTATCACTCCTACGACGCGATTGATCTTCTAGTTTCATGATTTAGCAAGCGTCCCTAGAGATTCATGTGAAACCTACTCCGTAGCTATCCGTAAGACTTATAAATTGTGGTTTTTAGGTCTTGTGCTTATAAATGGATAATTGTGGGTTATTAATGATAGCGATACACATCTATACCACTAGATACAATTGAAAGGTATTATTTGTGGTATATATGCTAAGAACCCATTACGGTGGAATGGTAAGCCTTAGCGTACGAGTCTAGTGGCTTGCGTAGAGAGTGCTAGGCACTAGTAATGAGAGTTTAATCCTGATACTCTTTAAGAATACATAGAACACCATTGTTAGGGCACAGATTGCCCATGGTCATGAACAAGAACACCTAGGTGAATTGTATTGGTATGCCGGATGAGCTAGAATCGTAATAACAAATACATGGCTTGATAGGATGACGTAAGTATCATCATAAGACACATAATGAGATATATGACGTTAATAATGAACCAATTGGCCTTATTATGAGAATGATCATGTGACGATAAACGTATGAAGTATACGAGTAATGAATACTCTTGTATAAATGATTAACGATGATGTCAATGATGATAAATGGATGAGTGGGCGCTTGTATGATTATATATGTGATGCTTAGCCATATGTGTGATGTATGATTGATGATGATGATGATATTCATTGTGGGAAATGAATGAATGTGATGTATGTTACTGTGATCACACATATGAGCTGGATATGATGATATACCAAGCACCGGGTAGCTCCCCGTGACTCGAAGGAGGGCCGCCTATTGCCGCCCATGGGTGAAAAGGCCCTAAATCGTGCACGGGAAAAATGAAGTCGGTGACTCTGCCGGTGGTTGTGTGTGCCCACAAAGGAGAGCCCACTCTAGGTATCTTGCCTTCCGACAGGACTATGTGTTCTCGGTTAGACGAGTTTCCCTGGCAGCAGAGCAGGTCTCGTGTGCCACTACTTTCCAAATGATGAGTTTCCTGGGAAGTAATTGGGCTACTAATGGTCATTACCCTGCTAAGGTATCGCCTGGTGTAGTTCCTTCCAGAGTGTCGAGATGGCTTGTATGAGGTGTTCTCTTCGTTAACTATTCGGAGTTTATTCCTGGAAAAATGTCCTGCATTGTTATCTCCGAATGAATTACTTAAAAAACAAGTCCCTGAGCCACTCCCCACTCGGAGAAGACATGAAATAAGAACCTTGGACCTTTCGAGATCCGTTGTTCTGGACCTGGTCAGACCGCGGGGTAAAACTGAGGCTCTATACTGGAGATATGATACGGATTGTTGTGTTGTGAATGTGAATTGTTTATATTATCATTATTATTGTATTGTACCATATCTTGTATGGCATGGTTGGTGATATGTTGCCTCGAACGAGTGTGCCTTTAGTAAGAACAATGATATAGACGCTATCGTAAAGGAACATAATATACACAGGAAAGCGTTGGCCAATCATAATGTATTAACAGATAAAGTGAAAAGCATTGATAGCTAATGGCCATAGAAACCTGGTATACAAGTGTGAGTACGTGGCTTGGTTGTGAGAACGAAGTAGGGATAAGGCTTTGTAAGTGGCCAAGTATGGAATTCATAACGTACTAACTAAAGGGAAAATGATAGATACTTGGCCAACTGTCACAACATACGGTATAGGTACCGGATAGCATAGTATAGCTTTGAGTTACACTTGAGAACGGATTCAAGTAGGTTTATACCCTCGATTCCTTAGTACTGTAAGATTGACTTAGGGTATTCCAAGAGAAATTTAAGGATGGAATAGGTTGATCAGATAGTCAGCTTCCTGGTGACTAGGATGGGATTCCTAGTGGGTTTTGCACACACGGGTCTGTGAGTTGCATCACACTGCATGGTTTTCAAACTGCTGCATTGACGTAAAACAACTATTTTCTATATAAAATCTATATAGTTCCCACTGAGCCCGGATTTGGCTCATCCCGTTTTCTAACAGTTTTGCAGGCATAGCATCTCGGATGGGGTATGATGTACGTGTATAGAGGCATCTGATGTCCACAGTCTGTGTCAAGTCCTTCTTCGAGAAAGGACTGTGTTGTATAAACATTTTGATTTCCATTTGATTGTAAACGGACTATAATTTGAGAAACAATTTGTATTGTAATTTGTATAAATGGTTTTATATATGTGGGGTTGAATTAAGTATGATTTGATGTGATTCCATTTGTATGAAAAATGTTTTTAAATATCACATGTTGATTTATTACCCGAACTAACTCCACATGCCTTGGTTTTTGTAAAATGAGCTCTTAAACAGGATCACCATTTTATTTGAGAAAAACTTTTAAAAGTCGTGATTTTTATATTTTAAAACCGCCGTCACACACGGCATCCGTGATTAACCGGGTCCCGGAGGTGAAAATCTCAAAACGGGATTCGGGGCGTCACACCTGCTGCCCACTATCGAAACTCTAGTCAAAGCTCAATCAAGAAATTTTATATGTACCAAAAACGAATTTTCACTTATTAGTTTTGTACACACACAACAAAAAAAAAATAAGCATACAATTCAATTAAAAACAATAATTAAATAAGTTAGAAGGAACTTTTAGTGGGGTAGAAGTATTTGAACTGCGAATGATCACTGCTAAAACTTTTCAATAAATCAGGTGGTGTTACAAGAAGATGCAAAAAGCGAGGAAGAGTCCTCTAAAGGGCTGTGATAAAGGTACTAATTTTCACCCGCATGTACTACAATCTAAATATGGTGTACAACACTATAATGCATGCATGTGTTAGGAAGATAAAAAGCAGTGGTGCCCTTATCACAACCCTTCCAAAATTCTTGGACATCTTTGGACATTAATATTATCTATATATATCCCACTGCAATTAAAGCAAAACACTATAACCTTTTTCTTTGGTAACTAAGCTGACAACTTGTTGCAACTCAAGTTTATAAAGTTCAGAATATTATTAATAGAAAATCACAATAATAAACTCTTTCCAAAATTGGAAGGCTCAGGCTCAGAATTGTTTCCTATAAAATTACATCCGGATTCTTTTACTGATAAATACCAAAGATGATATCCCCTTTTCCACTATCCCCACTTTTCCCTCCTTTTGCACTTCTATAGGTCCTAAAACTATTTTAAAGTGTACATTTCAGAGGAGAAATTAACCGAAAGCGCGCTGTTGAATTTTCCTCTCTCACGAGCCAAAATATTGAAAACTTAGCAACATTTCCTCGGCATCACGAGCTATAACAGTAACTAAACACCAAACTTCAAGCCCTTAAGGATAATCGTCAGTCTCTCTCCACACAACATGGGGTCATTCATTGTTGGTGTTCCAATCACAGAACTTTGTGTGCCTTTCCATAGTACCTGTTTATAAATGGCGACTGCAAGAGGACGAGAAATTTGAAAAAAAAACAAAAAAAAGTCAAAATGTTTACTAGCATGCAATCTTTTTTAAACATGCGAAACTTCTTAGAATTATTATATGCAATCTTAGGATAATTGAGAAAGAAAGACTTCCAATCTATATTAGATGTAAGTTGTTAGTTACAATGGTTATGACGCTGAAGTGATGTAAAAGATTTAATATTGCTTGTTAGATTTGCAAAGCAAGGGTTTGGATTCCCTGGTATAAAGGGGGCTTGGATAATTACAAAAAGCCCATACCTTCGATTTTGTCATGAGGTTATTGTTCAATCTAAAGATACCTTTAGAACCATTGTATCCTATTTTTCAGCGACATGGTGATACAACACTGATCTTTCAGGCAGGAATGAACCACAAATAGAGTTTTACTTCGAGTAGAAACATACGAGGAATGAACCACAGAATTGTCAAGTTATCAGTTCTCTCACTTCTCTGCCTTTTGATTAGTAAATGATATCTAATGTTATAAAGCCGATAGGCATTTCAACTGCCACGAAGCTCAAAGCCTTTCTGCCTTTCATACATTTCTTTCCATTTTACCTATCATATATGCATGGAGAATTAATACATAAGTATACAACAGCCACTAATAATTCTACGATTACAACTACCTAGGGGTTTACATGGAAAAATTCCCCACCGAAAATAAAAACCTAGGGGGAAGTCATTTTTCAGCTCGATGAAAAAAAGGAAAAATTAGACTTAGATGGTTGTACAACCAAAATTGAATCCATGGAAAATCATACCTTGACGCTGGAGACATCAGGTGTGTCAGGTGATGGCACAGGGTAAAATTTGTAAAACCGCATTTTCTCGAATGCAGCCTTTGTCTCCTCACTCATTTCTGCCAGTGCTTTCCTACGCGCTTCCCTAGCCTATCCAAAACAAATTTAAATTCCTCAACTTGCTTATCCATGTGTTTTCCAACAAAAGAATAATTGATTCAACCAAAGTCCACATTAAAATTTAAAATACCTCACGATTAGCTTTTTTTCCTTCTCGAACCTTCTCTTTCACAAAATCCTGTGAAGGGGAAAAAAATAAAAATATTATTTTTAAAATCATGGTTTAAATAATGGAAATGCAAGTTACTTGTATCTATTGAGTAATGTTTACCTTGAACGCATCCTTCTGATCTTCAGTCAACTCCTCTTCCTCAATTAGTTTATCAGTGAACTCCTGCAGATTTTTTGAACTTGATTCAGTCCAAGTTAAGGGAGCCAGGGAGGAAGCATTTTGTTAATGTGATTATCCAGCATAAATGGGCCTCTTAATTTGGTAGGTTGGGGGGGTTGCTGGGGGTTGAATTGACCATTTGTCCTTTCACCTAGGTGTGAACTATTTCGCCCTAAGCGAAAAGGGCCCTTAGAACTCTACTATATGCTAAATCAAAAGCTTAGTATGAAGCCCATCATAAGACATTTGTAGAATAAGTATATTTATAAGCAAATTAATGACCAGAACAAATACATTTGCACTCATTAACAGAAATGAACAAATATATAGAATTTGGAAAGGAAAAGGTCAACCAACCTTTTGAGTTTCAATTTCAATGACCACAACTAAGTGTGTTGAAATGAAGATATTACAAATTGAACATACCTCAAGTTCATCAAGCTCCCAATCAAACTCGCAGAATATCTGAAGGAAACACAAGCATAAGGATGGGTAATTTATGCAAACTATTTCTCCATAGTTGTCGTAGGTAAGCCTATTAAGAAAGTTCCAGTATCTATTGCTATAAATTAAGTGAAAGGATGAGTTTTGGTATCCACTAGAAATTAAGAAATTTCCCTTTCAGAAACAAAACTTATAGCCAAACTCGGATTTGAACTCATGATCTCAAATATGAGGAATACGTGTTATCACCACTTGACCAAATGCCATCAAATGTGTCTATTGTGTTTTAAAAATATACATAATGTGAAGGAATTACTAGATAAAATATTGCGAACACCTCGAGTGTCCAACATGTTCTGGTATATCTAAATCATATGTGCATTATCTTCTATTCTGTATCCTCTCTTTGTAGTATTTTTCACGGCAACTAACCATTATTATCTACATATTCGACCAAATATCCAGCAAAATATTCCATGGAAAGAAAAAAGGAACCTTGATTTTTCACCAACAAAATTCTTACCGGCTTAGCTTCTGCTGGAAATATAATTTGCACAATGGTGCTTTGTTCAAGATCATCTTCTTTGAAGGGCTGATAGAAATCTGCCAGAAGAAAAAATCTTGTCATTATATATTCTGTTTGGCCTATCAAAAGTAACTATTAGCAAACAAAGACTGATCAATAAACCATTGATTAACTACAGTACTCAATTACCGGAAAAGAAGGATTAAAGAACCAAAGGGAGTATTCTAATTTTCAAAGAAGAAAAACCGAGAATCATCGTATCATGATTTGGAAAATGATACACGCTGAATAAAACCTCGAATGCCCATTCATCCATTTGCACGGTTTTAAATGGTGATTTCAGGAACCAATAGCATCATTTTATCTCATCTTAGTTTGTAACAAACTTCTTCATGACTGTCTGGGAAACAATCCACCAACTGTCCATATTATTCTATCTCAAAAGAATTTCAGCAATTTTAATAACCTAACACAAATTTTACAATAACAAAAAAATTATACCACTCCTGAACTTGGTGGAAGCAGGAAAATACTCTTTCGGTTGGAAAGTTGCTGAATTGCATGTTTAGAAAAGGAAAAAAAATTAAATCCCAAACAAGACATATAAAAATGTCCTTTTTACTGTAATTGATATTATTCACAATTTTCGGGTAAGTTCAATATAGGTTCACCAAAAGGAAAAAATATCAATAATTCAAGGAATCAAATATAGACCATTAAAAGTTGGAGTGGGTTAAAAACAGCTTTCTATCAATATAAAAGAACTCTAGGACCGAAACTTCTAAATCAACAAATTCATTTCACAAGAAGGGTTCATGAGCACAGGAGCAATTATCCCCAAATTAAAAAACTCTTGACCGTTTGAAAAGTGAAAATTAAAATAGTCATGTTTCTTCGAACAAAATGCCACGAAATTATAAGGCCAAGGCAGAAAATTTATATTTTCACCAAACGCAGATCCTAGTATTCAATATTGATATTAAGGCTACATTTATAGAATTAGTACAGGAAACGTGACAAGTTTGTGATTTAACAGAAGTTATTGATTGCCATACGTAAAACAGAAAGGAAGAACTTAAGTATTAAAACGATTAATATTGTTCATTTTTGCAAGCAGCAATCAATCTTTTAGTGTGTTAGTGCATGATCCTCTTTTTAGTTTCCTTTGCTATCCTCCATGGGTGTATGCTGTTTCTAACAAACAAAGGGCTTTCTTGTCTTTGGCCCCTGTTCTTAATGTGAAATTAGACTTACTCCCTGTTTTCATAATCATAAGGCTTTGCCCCCAGCATTAAGTACAAAATGGGGGACAATGTCTAATTTTTTTGATGTAATCCTTTTTTCCTAACCCCCCATTTTATCTAATTCTTTGAGATTCCCACCTATGCAGGGTTAGTCTCACGATTATGAAAACAAGGGATGGGAGTAAATCTAATTTCGCATAAAAAATGGGGAGCAAAGTCAAAAAATCCCTCAAACTAAAATTGTGAAGGTATGGTGCCACCCGGTTTAACAACTCAAAAGAACATATTTACATTAAATTCTCTAGTAGTGAATACGCAAACCCAAAAAGGAACCACTGTAGCTCAAAAATCCATTGCTAATGCAATAGAGTAAGTTGACTCACAAGGTAAGCAATACTCAAATTTCTTCACACGCTCTAACTTCATGTGCTTTAAACCAGCCCTGCACAAAACATCAAACACATTAACAACCATAAGGATTGTATAATATGTATATATATTCATATATGTATGTATATTTATGTTTAGTTACATTTGCAGAGTTCAAGCAAATGCATACAGTTTCCTTAGAAGGTTGTTTGATATATATCTTGATACAGTATTCCTATGAAGTGCGGGATTCGAGTGCAACTCGATTCGGGTGCAGCAATTCGAGAACTTTCAAAAAAAAAAAAAGGATGCAGGTGCAAGGGGTAATAAAATAATAATATAAATTACATTAATTAATTAGATATTATGTCTGAGAATTACCTATAGTCACAATGAAAAAGGAAATTTTGGGTTTCATATCGGTGAGTGGTGACAAGAAATTTCGGTTTTCCATAATGATGACAAGAAAATTAGGGTTTCATAGTGGTGACTAGAAAACCAGGGTTCACAGTGGTAAGAAGAAATTTGATGGAGATGAAACTTGAAGTAAGAATTGATCAGTTTGGAGAGCTTCTCTTTGCGTTCTGAGTTTGGAAGGATCATTTTTGGTGTTTGGTCTGGAAGCTAGAGTCGTATGTGAGAAGCTTTGGAATTTCAAAGTAACGTGAAAGATTTTGTGGGACTATTGTCGTATTATATATATGTTAAAACTCCTCTCTTTTAACAAAAAAAAAAAAAAAAAACAACAATTTCAATTTAAAAAATAGGGAAATTGGACTCTTTTCGAATCCCTCCCGAGTCCCAAACGAATCTCTGAAGAATATTTGCCGAATTGGAAATTAACATTAACTAATTAATTCCAATTCTTCTTGGGTTAGAATTGGGGCAGCACCCAACTGGACTCAGCCACCCTTTGGAAGAATCCGTGCTTCATAGCAGTATTCAAACTCAAATTTTTGTGTAAATAAATCAGCAAATAGATAAACGACATCTTGTGATTTAAGAGGCCATCCTCTCAAGATTTCTTTCTGCAATAGCTCTTCTATTATATCTTAATCAACTCCAAAATTTGGTAGTGTAAAAGGTTAGTGTACCAGTCAGTTCTACTATTTTTTTTGATAACCATGGGCATCGGGGCCCCAACCCCACTAATCCCATGAGGCCCTGGTTGCTTGACCAGGAGTCGCCCCCAGTGGCCCAAGAAAGATTTCACGCAGCGGGAAATCGAACCTGAGACCATGCGCCTATCCACACAGTCCCGAGTTCGCCCTTACCGCTGTGGCAACCCCTTGGGTTCAGTCAGTTCTACTGTTATATTAACATTGTTTCCCATCAGAAGGTTTGGAGCACCACATCTGACGAAAATGGGTTTTAACTTACCTATTTGAGAGCCATTAGTGCACCATATATTGCAATTTATCCAGCATCCAATTTATAAAAAATGGCCGTTTTTGTGTCATTAATTGCCTAATCAGACAGCTGAATGTTAAAGCACCTAGCGTTTACATATTTTATCTCAATTTTTAGTTATTCATTTTTTAAAGGAAAAGGACTTTTATTAGTAAAAGAAGGTTACTACGGAGTACATGATTAGATGTTTCCTTTGCCTTACAATTCAAGAATCATCAGGAAAAAAGACCCCAAACAGGTACCCTATGGATTTCACAATATGCCCATCTTAGACAATATATTTATCAAAAAGTGACTAGATAAACGAGCTTGAGCTCATAAGTGAGCTTTTTCAAGCTAACCCTAACTTCATATACATAATACATTGGGTTTTCATATTTAAAAGACTAATTGAGCCTTACCGAATCAAGCCTATTCGCAAGTTAATCAACCAAGGTTCACAAGCCTATGCCAGTCAAGCTAATTATGTTCAAGCTCAGTTTGGTTAACAAACAAGCCTTTACACATGGATTGAGCTTGAACAGAGCTTTAAATGAGCCAAGGTCGAGCCATTCATGAATAGCGCCTGATTCGCTTGCAGCCCTATATAAACATCGGTTGGTATTTCATGCAAAAGATCTATTTCTATAAATATGTTACACATCGTTTAATACGATATTTCAGCAAAAAGACCTATGAGTTGAAGAAAAGACCTATAACCAAATTATTTAGAAGGATTAAAAGAAGACTATGTTGTAAAAGAAAAATCAAACAGAACAAACTTATGACAACGTTACAAAGACTTCAAATAACCTTCATTCCAAGTGAGAGACATTGTGTAATAACATTTTGTTGATAAGAAACAAGCTTATATAGTGGAAATGGATGAGGAATCCACTGCCCAGCAAACCAAAAACAAAAATGATCCAAAGAAAAGCATCCTTAGGCACTAAAGAAAGCTGCCCCAAGACAAAAACCAAAAAACTGACTGACTATCGCCATCTATAGCTAGCAAATAGCATCACCAGATTATGAACTCAGAAAATAAACTTCAAATAAGCTCAGAAATAGACATGAACCCAAAACTTTTTGAAGTATAAGCCCACAAAGAAGCCAATGCTTTTTGTGTAAATAACATAATTACTTAATAGAAATGTCAATGCTCTTTAAAAACATAAAAATAATTTTTTTGGAGCTAAAATATTCAATTTTTCATTCCATCGTCATTGACGAGTTTTTTAATGTGCATAAAACTGTTCTTCCCATTGTCAAAATTCTATTTCAATTTGTCACCGTGAATGAACTTGTCAAGTAAATGAGATTTGAGTCTCTAACCGTGCACTTATTTTCACATTCCTTAGCCGTGAAGTGCATTTGTAATAAGGTCATTGTAAAGTAAGACCGATACAAAATAAATTGTCAAATTAACTCAGAAACTCTTTTAACAGTTATTACCCAAATAACTGGCTAATTCCTTCAACAATACAAACTAACTTTTTCAAGAAAGAACTTAATAACACGAAGAAGAGTAGTGAAATACCAAAACGAGAAAAAGGAAAAAAAGGGGGACAATGCTTGTAAGTTACAAGACTAATACATGAGATCTAAGGTGTAAATATATCCGTATATATATGTATGATTATAAATATGGTCTGCTTCTATATTGGGTAACTCCCTGCCATTATTAAAACATTGTTTGCCATCATACCACAGATGCTCTCTCAAAATGATGTCAGGGTGTGTGTGTGTGTGAGAGAGAGAGAATTAAATTGAACTCGTATAAACTTCTAGTACTCAATCAGTTATGTTACAATTAGATCCGTCCATTCCTCTTCCAACAACCTTATTTCAACAAAACAAAACATGAAGATTGATAAGAAGTCGACTTGAATAACCCATATTTCAAGCAAGTTGCATTCTTTATTTTATTAAATCTTGTAATAATTCCGTTACCTCATAATATTTGATAGGATGTACCTAAACAAACTGTTAAAGAATCTGATTATTTAGGAAAAGGAGAATTTATGGCTGTAATTATGTCTAGCTGTATATTAGGAGTAATTATAGGACTAGTCAACTGTATAAACTAGGAAAGCTAGTTGTATGGTGATTTGGTTTCTATCTTTGTGCCTTTTGTATTCTATAAGTAGTGTACATGTAATTTATTTTAGATATGACAATCATTTATCAAAAAATCCTCATGGTATCAGAGCAGAATTAGGCTCCTTGGGGTGAATTTTTTTTCAATTGCTGAATACAGCCTTGCTTTACTCTATTTTTCAGACTCGAAACAGAGCAGTTTATTTTAATCTTCTTTTTAGCCTTCATTGAAAAAGCAGTACTCATTCGTACAGCCTTCATTGCCGGAATTTTCTGTTCAGCTTTTATTGCTGAGATTTGTCAACATCAAGGACGTTTACACAGTGGTTCTTGCACTGTCACTCAGTCACTCTCGTTCACCACCTCCACTTCTGTCTGTGCACAATATGGAGAATCCAGTAATCCCAGGAGATTCAAAGACCTCTACATCTCTACCAAATGGTTATATTGCACAAAAAGGTGTTTTTCCTCAGTCCTTAAGTGTGATATCTGACAAAAAGGCACCTTGGGTCATTGACTCAGGAGCCTCAGACCACATGACAGGCTGTCCTTCGTTCTTTTCTTCTTATGCTCCATGTGCAGGCAATATAAAGGTTAAAATTGCAGATGGTAGTCTTGCACCAGTGGCTGGTAAAGGATCCATAATTTTGTCAAAAAATCTGGTTCTCAAATCAGTCTTACATGTCCCTAATCTCTCCTGTAATCTTTTATCTATTAGCAAACTCACCCAAGATCAAAATTGTGTCGTGAGATTTAACTCCTCTTCATGTCAATTTCAGGAACTAATCTCGGGGAGGATGATTGGTAATGCTAAAGAGTGTGGAGGACTTTATTACCTTGATGAAGACACCTCGGATGGACAGGTTTCAAATTTAGGTTGCAAATCTCTCTCTGTTTCATTGTCTTGTGAGAGTGACATTATGTTATGGCATTATAGGCTAGGTCACCCAAGTTTCCCATACCTAAAGAATCTGTTTCCAGCAATATTCAAAAATAAAGATCCATCTTTATTTAAATGTGAAATTTGTCAACTTGCAAAACATCATCGTGTTTCATATCCTTCACAACCATACAAAACTTCAAAGCCTTTTTCTGTCATTCATAGTGATATATGGGGACCCTCTAGAGTGCAAAATCTTTCGGGTACTAGATGGTTCATTACTTTCATTGATGATCACACTAGATTATGTTGGGTTTACCTTCTTAAGAACAAGTCTGATGCGGAGCAAACCTTCAAAACTTTCTTTTCCATGGTCAAAACTCAATTCAATACTCAAATTCAAATTTTTCGAACCGATAATGGAAAAGAGTACTTCAAAAATATTCTTGGCAAATTCCTTGATGCTGAGGGTATTGTTCACCAAAGCAGTTGCATTGATACACCGCAACAAAACGGCGTTGCAGAAAGAAAAAACAAACACTTGCTAGAGGTTGCTCGATCACTCATGTTTACTACCAATGTTCCAAAATATTTGTGGGGTGATGCTATTCTTACAGCCACCTTTCTCATCAATAGAATGCCTACCCGGGTTCTAGGATATAAAACACCCTTGGAAACCTTCCAAACTCTTTATCCACAAAATCGGTTAATAACTGATCTTCCACTTCGAATTTTTGGGTGTTCTTCTTTTGTCCATGTCCATGCTCACAACCGGAGTAAATTCGATCCTAGAGCAATTAAATGCATTTTTCTTGGCTATTCTCCCACGAAAAAAGGGTATAAGTGCTTTGATCCTAAGTCTAGGAAAGTATTTGTCACTATGGATGTTACATTCTTTGAAAATCAACCCTATTTCACCAAAAACTCACTTCAGGGGGAGAGTGATATATTAGAAGAGAGTTTCTTGGAGACCATTCCATTACCTTTGCTTACTTCACCATCCACACCCTTGCATTCCTCACTGCCTACACCCAGTCCCGTTGCTTCTAACTCAACACCATTGCTGAGCCCTCAAAACGTCATGCTTCCAGGTCAAGCCGAACCTAATGAGTCTGACATTAGTCACTCTAATGAGCCTTTGAATACAGGTGAAGAAATGCAACCTAAGAGCCCAAAACTTCTTGTCTACTCAAGGAAGAAAAAACAAGGGAATGGAGAAACTCACACTCCAAGGCGTGATCAATCATCTGAACTGAGAGAAGTACCTAAACAAAGTCTGATGCCAAGTTCAAATTCCTCACATGAACTAGGTACCCCGGTCCAAGTCCAAAACGAAACTAGTAGTCCGATCCAAGTTCAAAACGAACCAGGTAGTCCGGTCCAAGTTCAAAACTTGCATCTTCCTATTGCTTTAAGAAAAGAAAAGCGTACATGCACATCACATCCTATTTCTAAATACATGTGCTACAGTAAACTCTCACCCTCCTACTGTGCTTTTGTTACTAATCTTTCTAATGTAGCAATTCCAAAGTCAATTCAAGAAGCTCTAAGTATTCCTTCTTGGAGGGCAGCTGTGTTTGAAGAAATTAAGGCTCTAGAGAAGAGTGGTACCTGGGAGTTTGTAGACTTACCGAGAGGAAAGAAGACAGTAGGATGCAAGTGGGTCTTCACCGTGAAATACAAATCTGATGGATCAATTGAACGGTATAAGGCTCGTTTAGTTGCCAAAGGATTTACTCAGTCCTATGGAATTGACTACCAGGAGACATTTGCTCCGGTGGCAAAACTAAATGCAATCCGGGTGTTGCTTTCTTTGGCTGCAAACTTAAATTGGCAATTATGTCAATTGGATGTGAAGAACGCTTTCCTCAATGGAGACTTGGCAGAAGAAGTGTTCATGGATATTCCTCCAGGATTTGAACAAGTATACGAAATCGGTAAGGTTTGTAGATTGAGAAAATCCCTATATGGATTGAAGCAATCACCACGAGCTTGGTTCGACCGATTCTCTAAGGCAGTAAAGCGTCACGGCTACTCTCAAGCTCAAGCTGACCATACTCTGTTTTACAAGAAGTCATCGAACGGTAAACTTTCCATTTTAATTGTTTATGTTGATGACATTTTAATTACTGGAGATGATGTTGAGGAAGCAAAGAAAATGAAGAACTTCTTAGCAAGAGAATTTGAAATCAAGGACCTTGGTCCCATGAAGTACTCCCTAGGAATGGAAGTTGCGAGGTCAAAAAGGGGTATCTCAGTGTCCCAAAGGAAGTATACCCTTGATTTGCTCAAAGAAACTGGGTTCCTTGGAAGTAAACCAGCGGATACTCCGATCGAAGCAAATCACAAGATTGGATATGTGAAAGGAGAGGTGCCTGTAGATAAGGGAAGGTACCAAAGGCTGGTTGGACGACTAATCTATCTCTCGCACACTAGGCCGGACATCGCCTATGCTGTTAGTGTAGTTAGCCAATTCATGCACGAACCATATGAAGAGCATCTAGAAGCAGTTCATCGAATTCTCAGGTATCTCAAGGGCACACCTGGGAAGGGATTGTTCTTTGGAAGAAATGAGTCAAGAAAGATTGAAGCTTTCACGGATGCAGATTGGGCAGGTTCAGCTAGTGACAGAAGATCAACATCAGGCTATTGTACATTTGTGTGGGGCAACTTGGTGACCTGGAGGAGTAAAAAGCAATCTGTTGTCGCACGAAGTAGCGCAGAGGCTGAATTCAGATCTCTAGCACAAGGGATATGTGAACTCATGTGGTTGCAAAGGTTGATGGATGAGTTGGGACTACAAAGTACGAATCCCATGCGATTATATTGTGACTAGGGGTGTTCACGGTCCGGTCAACCGGACCGTTGACTGTGTTTTCGGACCGGACCGACCTTCTCGGTCCTAAAATTTTTCGGACCGGACTGAACCGGATAACCTTCCAAAACCGGACCAAACCGGACCACTTTAAATGGGTTGATTTCGGTCGGTCCCAATCGGTCCGGCGAAAAGAGACGGTATCGCCGGAGGAAGTGACGATGATGACGGCAGCAGGGATGAAGAAGAATGACAAAGGTGATTTAATTTTTTTGGGCTTGATTTAAAAATGGATTTAGAATGGGAGAGTATTAATGGAGGGGATGGATTGAGAAAGAGAAGGGGTGAGTTTGAAAGGGTGTGGTGGGGGCTGTAATTTAGGGTTTAGTTTGAAAGGGGAGGAAAGATTTAGGTTTAGTTTGAGAGATTAAGAGAGAGAGAGAGAAAACAGAACAAGAGAAAGAGAGAGAGAGAAAGAAAACGAACTGAATGAGGGGAGTATGCTGGGGCGGCGGCTGTATATTATGTTAGGGTTTTTAAACTTTTTTTTTTTTTTTTTTTTTTTTAACAAAGTACTAACTTTAATTATGCTAACAAAAATTAAGATGCTCTCCCCAAGAATCGAACTTGAGACCCAAACAATTCAGAACCTCCTGTCAACCGCTGGGACAAAGGGAGTTATGATAATGTTTTTCCTATATTATATATATATCGGTCCGGTCCGGTTTATAGGCTTTTTTTTTCACAAGACCAAAGACCGGACCGGTCTAGTTCGGTCCTCTAAAAATTGGACCGGACCGGACCGTTGTACATATAAAACCCGAAAAAAACCCTATTATTTGGTCCGGTCCGGTCGGTCCATTCGGTCCGGTTCGGTTTTTGCACACCCCTAATTGTGACAACAAATCAGCCATTAGCATTGCCCACAATCCAACTCATCATGATCGGACGAAGCACATCGAAGTTGATCGACACTTCATCAAAGAAAAGTTGGAAGAAGGATTAATCTGCATGACCTATGTGGCATCCAATGGACAGCTGGCCGATTTTCTCACAAAAGGACTTCCACGAGTCAAATTTGAAGATCTTCTCGTCAAGTTGGGCATGATCGATATTCATGCTCCAACTTGAGGGGGAGTGTTAAAGAATCTGATTATTTAGGAAAAGGAGAATTTATGGCTGTAATTATGTCTAGCTGTATATTAGGAGTAATTATAGGACTAGTCAACTGTATAAACTAGGAAAGCTAGTTGTATGGTGATTTGGTTTCTATCTTTGTGCCTTTTGTATTCTATAAGTAGTGTACATGTAATTTATTTTAGATATGACAATCATTTATCAAAAAATCCTCACAAACTAATATGCCACCATACAGTGGCAGACAAGCTTTCAAAGTTTGCATTACCACATTGGGAAAGTTTTGCTTCTAGTCCACAGATTTACCAGCCAATGTGGCAAATTCATTTGGTCAAAGTGGCAAATTACGCATTGAACTGAGAACCAATGAAATTCGGGAAAAAAATTGGTGTTTAAAACTACATACATATAGCATAGCAGCTATCTACCATATTATGAAAAGCAATATTATAATGTGATATTTAAATCTACAATTGTGTACCAATTTAGATGATTTGGAGGTCCTAATTCTTCCTGTTTACAAAGTGGCACTTTCTCAGCATCACCCTTCCACCTGCACCACAAACTGATTGTGTTTGCATGCCCTATGCTGATGAAACCATTTCATAGTGTTGCTATTAATGCATTACAATTGCTGAATTTGCTATCAATGCACTGTATTTCATAGACTCTATCATGTTACTGGCTCTTCATAGTTTTAATGATACACGGAGTGATATATATACATATTCTAAGAATTTGACAATCACGCCATTGCATTATTGAATTTTGCAAGGAAGCGTATTAATTTTCCTATGTTTACATGTGACATACTTTGCTCAGGTTCATGCTTGCCTTTCTTTTGAATAATCTAACAGACTTGCACCTTGGTGTACCTTGAGCTTTTGAAAATTTTACTGTTCATAGATTTCAAATATTCTTCAAGACAGCATATAGCCAATAACTTTTGCAATATATAACCCAGGTTGATAACGTGCCACTTCTCTGCCAGATTTTTTGTTAATGAGCTTGTTTTAAGGAAGCAAAGAAATATCTAAGACAGATGGAAGCAAGGAAAAAAAGGGGTGCACAAACACAGATCAATACAGAGAGAGTTTGTGAGGAGGGAAAAATACCTTCTCTGTGTGCAGCTCAAAATAAAAATTTGGGATTTGAGCCTTTCAACTTGAGAGTCCCTGTGGAAGAATGAAGTTGCACAATAGCATCAGGTATATATTATGAAAAAAAATTCATCGTGAAGCATAATGAGAAACATTCCATGGAAATTTCATCAAAAATAAATTAGCATGCACATGGTGAAAACTACCTATTTTCCAATGGAATGTATGGAACCCAATCCATTTTCATCTGCTTCATTGGCAGAATTTCTTCAGCCTCCCTCTGCACTGAATTCACTCCGATCTTATCAGAGGGTGGAAAAGGAGATACAACCTATTCAATAAGGAAAAAAAAGGGGCACAATAAACATTTAATTAGATTAATACAGAAGAAATCAAATATGCATAAAAGAAGGCTGGCGTATACTAAGACTCGCTTTTCGAGTTCTTTCTTTCTTAAACACTGAGGAGAAGCCCGGGTTTTTTAAAGATGTGTGGATTGAGGATTTTTCTCCAAGTCCCTTTCCTAAATATCTCTACTATTTTTGTTTATATTGATTCGTTTCCATACTCCAATGTTTGCTATTTTTGGAAGTTATTTTCTATATGACAGGGAGTGTGAAGAGATGTCCTTTGATTGGCCTTGTTCGAAGAATTCCTCTAGAGTTTGGAAGAACAGGACCTATTAGGAATTTCTTTGAAATTTTAAATACTTTGATGGATTTTCCCTCTTTTTCCTTATCCATACAAAATAATTGAGAAAGTTGGGATTCAAATCAAGTTTTCACATGATTAGCCACTACAGGAAGCATGAATACCTGCAGCTCATAGGAAAGAACAGAACAATTTTATCTGTCCTGCGTTTTGGTGCACCTTGTGCAAGGAGGGAGAAAACAGTAATCATGTTCTGTTCCATTATAATTTCACAAATTTTCTTTAAAAGGCCCAAGGACCAAAAGTCCACTAGTTAGCAAAGTAAAAGAAGGAAAAAAAATACTAGAAGAGGACAAAACAACCCCTAAAACTCCCTTTTTTAAGACAGAAACAAACTTCAAAATTTTACAGCACCAACCGATGCCCATCTAACTTCTGTAGGATTGAGTGGTAGAATTACTTAGATATTTAAACAGGTTAATTATTCTAACCCGTTAACTGAAATAGGAGAATAGGTAGATCAATAATCTAACCACGGTTTTTCTTTCCAATAATTTTTTTTCTGACTCCATTGCTCAAGAAGAGCCATAGATTAGCAAAAAAAAAATGAATCTCTTAATCCTTATATAATAACATGTTCCCAGATATTGCAAGCCACACCAATAAGTTCTCAATAAGTTTCTCATGTGCAATTTAGCACCACCCGCGTTGAATTAATGAAATTGCTCCCCTTCACTCAGTTTAGAAAAGAAAATAGTTTAATGACTTACAGCAACCACCACAGGTATGCAGGTTACTTTTCCTTGACCCTGAAAAAAGACCAGTTGAGCTGCAAGAAGATAAACGAGAGTTGTAAAATAATGTTAAACATAATGGCAAATGAAGAATGCCTTTCATAGTTATGGTTGATGATAAAAAACTAAAAAATATCATAGGACTTGAAATAGAACCAAAGAGATACATTCAAGCAAAAGTTTGCCTTCAATAGCATGGTGTCATTATTTCCTCAGCTGCTTTAACACAACTAAGAAAATAGAAATATAATTTGCATACTGGAAAGAAATGTCTACAGGATTTTATAATGAGAAAACGAGTAGCTCAGGTTTCATTTGCTACTTACGCTCTGTACAGCCGAAAAGGTAGACTTTTTCCCCGTACAATTCTCCACCCTCTTCAAATGCATTCTAATCACATTTTGGCAAACATTTTTAGAGCAATAAAAAGAAGAAACACCTTTTAACATTAACAACTGAGACAGCTATCTTGCTTATCTTTATATTTCCTTTATTACTATGAATTTCTCGTTAAATGTACATCATCTATCAATGTTCAAGCTTCAGAGAATAGGACAATATATTATGAAACTCACTTCTAGATTGGAGAAATTCCATTTGTATTGATAAACCATATCCAACTGATCCCACTGTCAAAAACATGTCAGAAATAGTAAGAACAGAATAGCACATAAAACAATTGTGGCAACAAAAAATTCTGAAAGAATCTCAGAATATACCTCAGTCCCAACTGGGAAAACTTGTTGCCATAGATCTTCCTATAAACAAAGAACAGCATGCAATTAGCGGCAACAATGACATAAAATTAATCTAAAGATAAAACAATTTTTCAATTGCTATGCAAAGTATGACCATTCAACTGGAGCACGTCATTAAAGGATAAACAGATTAATCCAAACTGCAGCACACCATTAAAGGAAAAGTTATAAATAACTATTCTAAATGTATTAAAATGATACATGGATGTAGGTAATTGGAAAATTTCTCTGCGACTTTCTCTTAATTCAGGAAAGGAAGCAACAAGAACATCCCTAGGGTTACTTATATTTCTTCTTTTTAGGGTTTATTTTCTCAAATTTGGGAATAAATTTGACAAAAAATACTTGAGTAGAGTTCTCCAATCCTCTCTCCAACTTTCCCCATATTTGAGTGTTTAGAGCCATCGTATTCTAATGTGATTGTCGTGTTTGGGGACCCGTATTCTTCTCCCCATATTTGCGGATTAGTTTAAGGACTCCTCGAATATGTGGAGAAGATAGGGGAGGGTCTAAGGCTGTAAGAAATATTGCAATAACCAAACTGTCCTCTGTTTGATTTCTAAGAATAGGAAAACTGTTGAGTTAAGGAGAGCTGCGTAACAAAAGTTTTCATTTCATTCAAGTAAATTTCTCATATTCTGGCAAAAACCTCGCAAAGAATTAAGGTTAGGTAAAAACAAAACTTAATATAAATTTAGCTCAATGCTTAAACATGAACGTAGTAAACAACATCAACGAGATTAACAAATATAACCTCAATAATCAACATTCAATAGCCCCAGCTCAAAACACTATTAAAATCGATAAATCCCAACATTGTTAAAGGCATAAACGAATAAAAAATTGAAAACGGAACAACAAATTAGCAACAATCAAGGAGATTAACAAATGCAACTTCAATAACCAAATATTCAATACCCCTAGCTCAATACACTGAAAAAATAAATAAACCTTAACATTGATAACGGTATAAACGAATAACAAATTAGCACAAGTAGAATACCAAATTACGCTTCTCTTCGAAGAACTCAGGCTCGGAAACAGGTTTGGAAGTTTTGGTTCGCTTAGTTTTGGTAACAACAACAGCTTTGTCTTTGTTAGAAGCAGCAGCATCTTCAATTGAAGAATTGCTAGGGTTTTTGTGATTACTAGCTTCTTTTTCTTCCTTGAGGTTTCTCTTCCTCTTATTAGTACCTTTCTTCCTCATTGATTGAATTATGTATAAATTTAGAGCTCTAATATTGGCGATGGAGTCTTCTCTCTGGTCTACGCAATGTAGAGAGAAAGTTTTGGAGAAAGAGAGATTGAAATTGGGGGGAGTAGGGTTTGGGTGAAGGAGCGTGATGATCACGCGCGTAAATTGAACGCGGTGGTCCGAATTAGAGGAGAGAGAAAGAGAGGGGGATGTAGGGTTATCATATATATCTAGAGAGAGAGAGAGAGAAACGCGGGCGCGAGGAACATGTTTGCGTGCGCAGTCGATCCAATTATTTGAATCTTTGTCCCAAAAATAATTCATTAATACGGGGATTAATCCGGTGACAACGGTTTCAATTAAAATTTAAAGAAGGGGGGTTTGATTTATGGCAGCGTTAATTATAATCTGTTTTATTTAATTTATTTTATTTAATAATATTTTATTTTATTGTATTAAATACGTATATATTATTAAGCAATGTTATTATTAGAAATAAAAAAAATATAATAATTCAATCTCATTACATAGAAAGATATAGGCCCTTAGGCCATCTCCAATGGTGTTTCTACCCAAGCAAATTTCTATGATAGAAATGAATAATAGAAAAAATCTTCTCCAATGGACATTTCTATCTCTATTTCTATCTTAGGTGGAAGTCTATTGGGATTGGGAATTTCTATCACCATTTCTACATGTAGAAATGGTGATAGAAATTCTCTATGTGACATGGCAATTTTTCATTGGTTGTTGTACACCCACTAATTCTCTCTCTTCATTAAATAGGGGACAAAGTAAGGAAGAAATTGAACAATAGAAATCACCATTGGAGAGCATATTTTCTATCCTTCTACACCAATATAAATATATTGCCAATAGATATAGAAATATTATAAAATAATATTGACACATAGGATAGAAATGCAAAAATAGAAAACACCATTGGAGATGGCCTTAGATTTGACTTATATGGACCAATTCATGAAAAACAATTATATGTACTTGTTTTATTTTTAACCTTAAATTAAATTAGTGACATACACAACGGTTTTTCCTTCTTTTTTTTTGCGATTACCATTCAATGATTGAAATTATCTATTTTTTCGCATAACAAAATTGAATTAAACGATGCAATTATGTTTTTGAATTTTTTTTCGAACAATAAATAAGTAAAAAGAGGCAAACATGATTTTTAAATCATAAGGTTAGCTATAAGCAGATCCCACCTAATACCAATCAAAGTTACCCGGGAATCTATTAGGATTCACTCTACTATTTTCTTTCTACATGCCTTGACAGGACGGTGCTCTAACCAATTAAACTACAATCCCATGATAACAAGGCCTTTGCAACTTGATTGATTGCAATACAAACCAAAACACCTTGTTGTACTTCTGGATCGTCAAAGAACCTATGCACAATTTGACTTGCGTGTGGGTTCTCCTATCAGTGAAGATCTCGTCATCGGAGAAATTGATCTCCCTTTTCTTCTTCAGCCCCAAGCGCTTGGCTTTTCCCTCGGTTATGTCGCTACAACCTAAATTTGTTTAAAAATGATGCATTATACTAAATTTTTAGTTTAGGGTATTGTTAATTAACTTTGCCTAGTATTATAGTGGTTGTACGATTATGTTTGACCTATTAATTGATATTTTTGTGTGTAAATATTTTTTATATTTCAATCTTCCTTACCTAAAAACTTATGTTTTTGCCAATGCTAAACACATTAATATATATATATATATATATATATATATATTTAAAATTGAAATGGCAATGAGAAAGGATACAAAGTGGCACAAAAACAAACCATTGAATATACCATTGACAATTTGCCATGAATAGTCAAAACTCGAAAACGCTAAACAATGAAAGACTAGCAAACTTAACCTCAGGGGTTGGTCTAGCAATTTCAGCCTGACACTCAAGGCTCAATGAGTCACAAGTCTAAAATTCGAATCTCCTACGCATCATAATATGCAGAGACATAGGCCCTCAGGTTTGACTCATTTATAAACTAATGACATACATTTATTGATTGGTGTGCTAAGTTGCACATGACTCAAATTAATATTATAACTCATAAATTTGTAGACATGTATTTAATATTCTATGTTCAAAAGTTTATGGGCTTGAATTTGCTTATCTACATTTCAAGTAATATATGTTTTTTTCTAAATTAAAAGCATCAACACTAACACTAGACCAACTAAAACTTAAACACAAATATATAAATATGGGACTAATTTTCTTGAGTGGCTACACCGCATACAGAAAAAAAAAATAGCCATACAAGTGTGGCATAATCGTATGAACATTTTCTATTTTATTTTATTTTTTAATTGGCGTGAAATTTGATTGTTTGTGTAAATATTAAATTTTCAATAATTAAGTTTTTGACCCTACATTTTTATAAGTCCATTGTAATATTTTTTATTAAGATAAAATTCATTCGTATGGCTTGTCTTCCAATAATTTACGATGTCTATTAATACATGTGCATGGCTTGTAAACCGAATTACTTACCAAAAAAAAAACCTAAGTTCTTAAAATATATGTAACTTAATGGTCCCAAAAATTATTGGCTATACAAAAGAATTTTTTCAAAATATTCAAGAGGAAATGTTGCAAACAAAAAAATAAAAATAGCGAGCAAAGTTTGAATATATACTGAAAAATTAAAGCCACTTAAAAAAATAAATAAAACATAAAATGGTTTGAAATTTAAATATTTGAAACTATTTGCAATTTGACCCAATAGTGCTGACTCAAATTTGTAATTTACCCCAATAATGACGTTAGCACATCAACAGATGTATGGATGGAATTGAAAAAAAAATTAAAATTAAAACCTCCACCCGCATACCCTTAAGGTTTTGTTTTTGTTTTTATTTTAGGAGTAAATCTGACCCGTATGATTACTACGAGTTTGAGTCACTCATATGAATAAAATTTAAGTATACTCTCTCTACCATATTTAGTTGCTTCCGTTGTGGGCAAGTGTATAGTAAATTTAAGGTATTCTTAAATGTACGTACAAAATCATTTTTTTACTCTAGTGTGAGAATACTTTCTTCTCACTCAATTAAATCTTTAAGAAATTTTACACTTCACCTTAGTGGTGGGATGAGTTTACTAAAATAATGCAAGAACGATAAAATTTCGTGGTTAAAAATACAAATATTAAATTTTTCATTAATATAAGGCATAATAAATAAAATTTACATTGTCCTTAATAAATTTTATTAATTTTTTTGTCTAAATAGTATCTCCAAGATACAAAATATTAATTGTGACAAATACAATTTTAGCAATATATGATATTTTGTATAGTCTTTTACTGTTCATTACTCTTAAATGGTTATTGTTCATATTTCAAATTTGTTTACAAATTTTATTTATATAAAATAAATAAATATAAATCTTAATTCAATACACCAAAACTATTAAACGATTAATTTGTTATATGTAAATATATATATATATATATCATACAAATAAAAAAATTGAGTGATGCTGAATATAAAAACTATATTCAGGAACAATTGGTTGAACAAAAAAATCTCCTTAAAGAACAATTTAATTATAAAAACTTCAAAATAAAAAATAAATATAATTATCATCTACGACACATAGCAACCAAAATCACACAAAATTAAAAGCAATGATTTTGAGAAACTTAAACAAATATAAATAGGCTAATTAGATTTGTTATGTTTAAAAGGATATATATATACACACACTAGAACAACACCTTAGAATCCTAAGGCCATATAAGATTTGAAAAAATAAAATACGCACACTACGAAAACAAGATCAAATTTTAATTATTTCAAGTCAAAAATAAAATCCAAAAAATCCTATGAGATATAAAAATCTGCTTGCAAGGGTTCCTTACCTTATAATTGGTTGGCTCTATCCTCTCTTTGTTTTTTAGTTTTGCTTTGTAAGATGACTATTTAGTAGTTGTATTGTTGTCAAAAGAAAAATGATAGAAAAAAAAAACAAAAAAAAAGAGAGAGAAGAGAATTGCGACGATTTTTTCCCAAGATAGAAATTTAGGTGAGAAGAAAGTTTTTTACGCTATTTTTAAGGTGACGTTTAACTTAATTTTGAATCTTAGTAAGGTAAGAAAATTAATTTTGTGAATGCATTTAAAAACGTCCTACATTTACCAACTTACTATTCCCGCTATGGACGCTCTCACAAGAAATAAGAAACAGATATATAGAACAAAACACCATTATCAACCCAGGTAACAGTCGGTTCCCTTCACATTATTATGCAAAATTTGTGACTCCCTCGAAGGAATAACAAAGTTCAAACTAAAATAGAATGATTATATATATATAGAGAGAGAGAGCTTACAGAAGACCATTATCAACTCACCAGGCAGTTCAGAGCAAAAGCATATATTTTGCTACTACAATTAGAAAACCAGAGTACCAGACAAGGCCCATAGTGGCTAAAGTACAAGCCTCTACTTCAATCATATAACACTACAGTTGAGAAACCGTCACTATTTCGTGAGCGAGTGGCTAGTCTGAATGGTAAAGGCATCCACTGTAGCCGGGGAGAGCCCTAGTTCAAAGTCTCACTTGAATTGGAGAGGGATTTTCTTAGTTATTATAGTACAAGCTATATAGTTAAACCTCCTTTTGAAAAGAAAAAGGAAAAAAAAGATCATTTCATTTACACTTCTCAAGTTCAGAATAAGTCCATAAGATATCAAACTATTGGACACCAAAGTTCTTTTCCATAGTTAATCCCAAGATAATGTTACAATACACACTGGCTTCAGCACAAACCCTAAAATTTCTTCACATCAAGAAGGCAAATCAATACATAAATAAATAAAATAGGCCAGACTAAGCACACAGGTTGTACCGGCCCAATCAATAAGGTACAAATGCTAATGCACAAAAAGGAGTAATCCAAAAGAGTACCTTCACTTGATACACAACACTCAATAAACCCTAGCTGGTAGAAGATCAATGACCAATGAAGAGAAGTGACCTTTCCACTCATCAGGCCCGCAAACGGCAAAAGCCCACCTAAGCAAACGGGTTGCACTCAACATAAAGTACACTCATTAATGCACAAAAAAGAGCAGTCCAGAAGAGTACGTACTCTTCATGCACACCGATCAATAAACCCTAGTTGGAAGAAGATCAATTACCAATGAAGAGAAGTGATCCTTCCACTCACCAGGTCCTGCAAACGGCGAAAACCCGCATAAAAGGGGTAGAAACAGAAGTGCAGTAGCATAGAACAGAAACCGCCTGATCCAGTATGGGAATATCGTGCGTCTTTTCGAATTTTCAGATACAACAATGGGGCCATGGAGGATAATAAATAAAGTTGAAATGCAAATATTTGAGAACAAGTGGAGTGAGCAAAGAGCTTCCCAATATACGAGCCAGTGATATCCACTGCCTCCTAATGCGTCTACGCAAAGTTTACCGGCAAAACCGCAGGCGATTCCCAATAAAAGGAGTATGAAAGTGACCGGCATTGTTTGATTTGAAGTGGAGGCACGCTGGAGAAGCAAATAAGTTATTGAGAGTATCATTAAGACGCCAAATAGCATACGGCTGCCAACTTGAACTTGGCACATTAGGACGTGGATGCCTGAGTTGAATGATGCCATTGGGCTCGGGATCCACCATGAAGATTTTGACTCCTGAGAAAGAAATGCGTCATTCAAAACAATATATATAGAGAGAGAAAGAGATGACACATAATTATATAAATGGTGAAAGTGGAAGGTGAAGCGCCTTTAAGTCGTGTTGAAAAGGAAAAATTTAAAAGTTTTCCTCAAATCAACATCCTACATACACGTGTATGATATCAAATGTAGAAAAACAAAGGAAAGAGAGTTAAAAGATACTAAAAAGGAAAAAATTAAGTACTCCCTTTGTCCCTAATTAAGAGTCCATGTTTGACTTTCACAAATTTTAAGAATGCACTAATGTCGTGACAACCAATGGTTTAGAATAAAAATTGTTTACTATCATGCGTTTTGATATGTTGACTATGTTCTAGAAAGGGAAGTGGACTGGGACATCCCAAAAAGGAATAATGGAGTCTTAACTTGGGACAAAGGGAGTACTCACAATTCAACATTTTGAATCGTAGAGAGTAAAAAATCTTCAAACGGTAATTTAAGGCTAGAACGAAATCCTGCAGTAAGAAAGTCTGGATGAGTGGAAAACCATCAACCATCAACGATCAACTTGCTTAGGGCTAAGATTATATATCATTCAGACAATATAATCCTCTCTGTTGTGGGCATACATCATATAATTTTTCTATCAGAAAGAGGAAACCTTTAGTCAATAATTAAACTATATACATAGAATTTGAGGGACACGGAGTTGCAGAAAGAAATGTTTTTATAAAAGGAAAAGATCAAGGTATAAAAATCTATCGAAATAGAAAGCTCTCATCAACCAAATTTAGTATTCTTCTTGCCTCAAACTATGTTCCTTTTTCATTAGTAATACGAAATGTAGTTTTCTATAAAATAATTTATGGAATGGAAGATAATCCTACATGTTCTTGAAGAAATCAACAAATAGTACTTCAGTAAACCTTTAAAAAATATATCAATCAGAATCAAAATATAAGATCGCAGTTCTTATTACCTTGGTAGGTGTACAAGCTGCAGTGGCTTCAGTAATCCTTTGGTGAGAATAAACATAAGCTCCATAAGCAAGGCAAGCCAACATGATGAGCAAACCTGCAACAAGACAGTCTATGCACTTTTTGAGCAGCTCAGAATGTCTAGCGTCCTCTAATTGATTTTTGAATTTTTCGGCTCTGAAAGAAGCTCTAGAAATTCCCATTGATAATTTACACCTCTCCAAAAAATTCGAATCAGAATTGAGAGACAACTGCGTTTCTTTTAGTTTCAACTTTCTCAAGGTGAGACCAATCTCATATGTCTTGAGGTCGTTAGAACGAGCTTGCTCCATCACAGATTTTTGAAGGGTGGCAAGCACATTTTTGTTAATTGCAGAGTGCAGTTCATTAGGAGAAACAGAGACCAACTGTTGGTTTATTTGTCCATCACGCAGGACAAGCTCGCAGTTCGTTAGATCTGTCGGCATGTTTTCTTCACGAAAACTCGGAGGGTCCCAATTGCTCATATTGTTCTTAATTGCTTCTGACTGACAATCTTGTAAACCAGAGTTGCATGAAGAATCTCCTTCCTGACAACAATTTTCATTATTCAGACGTCGAAATTGTTCTTCTGCATGGTTTTGAGAAGATTCATTGATTAGTCCCAAATTCATCAAGGTGCTTTGAAATGATTTTTGGACGGTGCGAAGAACAGATTTATTTGCTAATTGATGGCTTATTTTTCCATCATGTTGATAAATTAAATCTGTTGGCAGATTCTCTTCATTTTCTGCAAGAGTGCTGCTTTGTTTCTGAGCTATGCGAGTCTGACAATCCTGTACGCTAGAATTGCGTGTAGAGTCGTCTCCTCTGCTGACAGACATGGATGGGGCCATATCTGAAGAACAACATTCTTTAGTTAAATGTCTATGGTGTTTTTGAGAAGATTCGTTGATTAATCTGAGTGTCAACAAGGTGCTACGAAATGATTTCTCAAAGTTCCTCGCAAAAGAATCAAACTTGTCCCCAAATACCTGTCATCAAATAATGAAATAAATTGCCTACAATTCATTTTTTACCATCTCAACCTTTTTAGGTATTTATATATACTTGAGGGCTTTTTTGACTTCTCCCCCATTGTATATACAAAATTAGACTCAACCCCTTGCATGCAAGGGAATCTGAAAGAATTATGTAAACATGGGGGTTAAGTCAAACGATTTCGTTAATAGCATTAGACATAGCCCCCCATTTTTACATAATTTTTTGAGATTCCCCCGCACGCAGGTTTCAACTTTTAATGATTATGAAAATAGAGGGCAAATCCAATTTTGCATTAAGAATGGGGGGGAGTCAAAAATCCCCATAACTGCAATGCAACCAGAATTAATGGAGGAGTAATGAGTTTAAATCTGACTTACATTCGATAAAGACTCTCTAACAGCCAAAGTGCAGATCTGCAAGCGAGTAGATAAGTTCAGAACCATTAGAAACCATCCTTTTACAACAAATAAGAACCAAATGACAAATATGTGTGAAGCCACACACTATTAATAGTGGACTTTCACTCCAATTTCTACAATGTTTCATCAAAAGATCCAGTGGAGCAACACCCGGGGATCCACAAGCAGAAAAGGTCACTGTCTGGGTGATATCAATCATCTATCTCAGCTGCTACAAGGAAGTATATGCATGGCTTCCATTAATTTCTATAACATGATAATTAGTGGAAATGAGCATTCCAAACAAGAGATAATACATTTTGCAGAAAATTGGTCATTTTGTAAGACTGAATTCAATAACATGATTGTTCTTAAAGAGAGAAGATAGAGAGTACCGTTGAGAGATGGTCCACGGACATATTTTCCCCACCCTCGTCTTTCCTTTCCAGGACCTGACATCCACATGTACCAAATTTATCAACCAACAATTTATCATTGCTAATGGGAAAAGAAAAACAAACACAATAATTGGCATGCAACAAAATGGGTAAAGTTTAAATGAACAGATTACACGGGTTACTGTGAACAATGTTCAAAGTTCAAAAATGTCCTGAAAAATCCTTAGACTCTTATAAGTCATGCATTCAATAGACTAAAACCCTATCACAAAGGTAAAGGTTAAAGCCATTATACAATACTGTTACTTGCTTCCTACTAAAATTTGGGGGTGGACGTGGTACAAGCCTAATATTTGGCATTGTTGGAACAACTTGGCTGCCCTCAAAACCTGCATGCAACTCTAACACTCGGCAGCCTGCGATTTTTTTTTTCCATTTCAACGTATCTACTTTTAAGGGGACAGTCAATGGTGGTCAAGCTGATTGGATACTATGTGGTGTTTGACAGAGGGGAAAGACAATCCGCGAATCTTTCAAGATGCTCTATGTTTGAGATGAGTTTTTTATGGGCCTTTTTGATTAACCCCCTGAATAATAGCCATAATTAGAGTTACCCCCAGTTTGATAATCCTTTGGGTTACCACCCTATCGTTTAACGGGGTTAGTCTTCCGTTAAATTTTTGGAATAAAATGACTGATTTTCCCTTGGGGGTAACTTAAATTATGCCAATTATCCAGGGGGCATAGGTGGAGCTATGTACAAGAAATTGGGCTCCTACTTGGTTTTGGATTTTTTTTACTATATATAGGGTATTTTTTGACAATACATATATAGGGACTTATGTGTAGAAACTAATACTTGAGGGTAACCAAAGTGTAAAGAGCAAAACTATATATAGGGACCTACGTGTGAAACTTAAAATTTGGTTTCGGGGTATCTAGACTATAAAATATATCCGGGTGCAAAACATGGCCCGCACGGCCATGGAACCGTGATTTGCACCCCTTCTCCCGTGGACGGGAGAGAGCCTTATTTTTTTATATGCTTATAAAGTTCACAAGAGTCTTTATAAACCCACTAATTTTTCCACAAAGTTCCCATGCAGGACTAGCCCATTTTTATTCCATTTTTCTATCTCAAGTAGTTCACTTTGGGTGACAATTTTTTCATTCACCCCATAACCATTTTGAGCAAACAAATATATGATTTCAATGTACTCTCGAAGGAGAACACGAATTTATAATAACCTTTCATAACCGAATGTGAGGTCCCACTAAAAATTACCCTCAGAATGGCTCGAAAAAGGTATTACCCATTTTTCCAACACTAGCAAGGTAAATCCTTTCTTAGATTTACTTTTTAATATGAGGTATAATTTTATTTATTAATTACTTACATAATATTAGTTGTATTTCTTGATTAATTGCATAATGTTATTTTTTAAAAAAATAATTGCATAATATTATTAATGCTATTATATTGTGTTGTATGATTCTAATTTCTCGTAATTGTTCACATTTGCTATTTGAGTTATATGAAGTATTACTATTAATACTATTATATTTACGTTCAAATTTTATGACTTTAAATATATTTTTGGGTGTTTTGAATTTCGCCCCCTTTACCTAGATTCTTGCCTCTACCACTGCCAGGGGATAACTCAAATTTTAACCCTAACCTTAAAGGAAATGTTTCTTAACATTTTTATTGTAATCCTAACCCTATTTTTCCTTATTCTTGCTAAACATAAAATTCAAAAATATTCTCTCTTTAAATACAAAATATTTAATTGCTTCATATTGACTAACATACCCAAATTTTACCTATAGATGTATACAGCCCCTATTTGGTGCGTTCTAATGCGTACGCATCAGTTGCAATCCATATTTCAAAAGCGAACAATAACTTCGTTGCCAAACAAGCCAGCTGCTTAAAAAAAGACCAAATCCCACAAAACTCGCTCTCAATTGCTCTCTACGAATTTCTCGTTTGTCTCTCTTAACAACACAAAGCTCCATCACCATTCCCCTTCTCCCTCTCGCTCAACGAAGCACCACCAAGTTCCCTCCATCATCAATGAAGCATCCTCAACATGTCTCTTTTTGCATTGTTCTTTCTCTTCCCCTCTATTTTCATCAACAAAATTGAACTAGAAATCAACAATGAGTAAATTCAAGACATGAATCTGTCCATTTCATGTCAAAGATTCAAGAGGCTCGATTATCTTTGCCCTAAAAACAGTACCCCAAATAAAAAAAAAAGCTGCAAAATTACCCCTTTGCACACCATCAAATTCGCACAATTACTCTCACATAAAACTCACAAGAATGTGTCTCCTCTCTCTCTCTCTCTCTCTCTTAGCTAAAAATCCAAAAGTAACCAAACCCACATTTTTATTTCATTTTTTTTGAGAAAACCCACTTCATCTTTGGCTATCAAAATAATCAAACCCAATTTTTACATTTACTACTATGGATTTTAAGTTCACCCAATTAAGGTTCAAGAGAAAAACAAAGTTTGGTAAATAGCCAAGTTCTACTCACTATGAAAAGATAGTAGTGGAAAGAAGCAAAATTCAAAGTTAAAAGCCAAATATGAAGCAAATCAAACCCAAATTCAAAGCCTTAGATTTGAAACAAAACAAAAATAGATAAAGAAATAAGAGAAATTGCCAAGAGATATCGTTTCCAACAAATCTGTCGTTAAATGGGGTGCTCTTAAATCTTGATAGGAGGAATGTTCTGATTCAATTTTGTTAATCGAGAGAGAAAGGGGAAAACAAATAACGATGCAGAGAGGGATAGTTTTCTTTTGAGTGGAGATGAAGCAATTGAGTATTTTGAGTTTAGAAAAAAATAAAGTCATTGAATTTTGTGTCTAGAGTGAATAAATGAAATTAGGGTTAGGATTACAATAAAAAAGTTGAGAACATTTCTTTTAAGGTTAGGGTTATAATTTGAGTTACACCTAGGGGCAAATCGATCATTTTGCAACGAAAGACTAACCGTGTTAAACAACAAGGGGGTAACTCAAAGGATAATCAAACTGGGGGTAACTCTAATTATGGCTATTATTCAGGGGGTAACTCAAAAAGGCCCCTAGGGTGGAACCCATTATACAATCGGTCACAAAAAATTCACCTCTAAAAACAAAAAAAATTACATGGAGACCTAAAACAAACACATTAATCTTTTCACAACAAACTACCAAAAAATATCCACGAACAAAATGCGAGAACTTAAAGGGGGTTCCTTCAACCAAAATTGAAGAAGCCTAAACACGCATCAAAGTTCAACTTTGGAGGGGTCCTTCCTCTCAAAACATCTCTTATTTCACTCTCTTCAAGCAACCAAAATATAAATAAAGGCTTGGTATTCTACACTTCGCGAATCTTCTTTGACTCTCAATACTCCTCCCCCTATAAAGGCATCCTAGCTTATCCTAGCCACCTCATAATGGAGCATAAGATGATTAAAGTTTCTACCTCATTGTTGCACAACCAACACCTCTCCGCTATATAAAACACTAATGTAGTGTCACGTTGTAGAATAGAGCAACACACATAGTTGCAAACTTACCGTTGTTACTACCTTTTTAAAAGGATGCAGTCCGTCCCACATCTGGGGAAATCTATCCTGATTTATTACAAATATAATATAAGAACTGGGAAGCATGTAAGCGCAATCGTTGAATTGTTAACAATAAATTTAACCTGCGGAGAACCCATCCAAATGGAAAAAGATAATGTGAAAGGAACTCACAATGCCAATAGTCCTTCAAAGGGACCCAATTGCATGTTCAAAAATTCATACAAACAATCTTGACCCTAACACCGAAACTTTCTCTCAAGTAGAACCAACATCTGGCAGTTTAAAAGGGAAAAGGCACTGATCCACCTCCTAATATAGGATGAATAATCCCTCACAAATAATCGCACATTTGCACTCAATAGACTTAACATAGATTGTAAGGAATTCCTTGTTAATCAAATCAATGTTGAAAAGGGTCTAGAACAAGTCTCTAGGCCAAAATCACTACGTCTAACCATCAGCCAGAAAAGCCAACATATTGGAAAAATTCTTCCCACTCTTTCAGATGGACTTCAACTTGTATCCAATCCTTTCGCTCTTTGGTTTCCTACTCTATAATCTGTGTCTATAAAATATAAAATCATGCACTTGTCCACCAAAGCTCGGTTGGACTGGTTGATAGAATTGAGACTTAGACCGCATTGCTTCAAATCAAAGATGTGAAAATTGAATCTTTCCTAATCAAGAAAACTATATATGAACGCCACATCTGATCTTCTCATAAGAAACTCCCACAGTGACATACTGACATGGCCCTAACAGAGGAGTTTCGAGAAAGGCCAAAACAAACTGCTCCCTTCACAGTTAGACTCACCACTTGATGACCTAAACCCACAATTTCACTGCTGGAGGTTTAAAGTTCACCATTAACAATCAATGGCCTTCCAGCAATAACATGCAGTTACAAAATTACAACCAAGCTCTACGTTTTCCAGGCAAAAGCTGAAATTTATGGAACTGAAACAAACAGAGCAGTGGCGAAGCCAGAATTTATTTAACAATAAGGGGGCAAAAAGTAAACTACGAGGTACAGTCAAATCCGCTCTTATTTCATATTCAAGAAAGTGACTCCAAAAGCTTCGTAAGTGTAAAATAAATCCCATAAAATATCACTTCATATTATGTTTACCGAAATAGTTTGCATATTTCAAAATTTAAGGAGCGCAAAACAAAGAAATTGATCGAACCTGAGCAACAACAGCAGCAATAGACATCCCAAGAGGTAGTGCAATCGCCTCCACATCGCTCTCCGTGTGCCGAGCCGAACCGATCAAAACCCTAGGGTTCCGGCATTTTCCCCAAAGTTTAACCCCTCTCTGCACCGAATGCGATGATGTAGAAGAACAAGAAGAAGGAGAAGGAGACGATGGCCGTGGTGGATCAATTAAGGGTTTTTTCTTCTTTCTCTTGTTGTTGATTATGATTGTGGATTTGGTACCGGAAATTGTGGGTTTCGATGATTTGGGAGGAAGTTCTGCCGATGGATTGGAACTACCGGCGGGGTTTTCGCCGGCGATGTCATCGTCCATTGTATAAATTAAAGGTCTGGTTCGGATTGAAGTGGGAGGGAAAAGGGAAAGCGGAAGAATTTGTTGCAAGTTTGAATTGAGAAAACATAATCAATACCCTAGGAGATATGATTTATGGCATGTGTGTGTGAATCGAGGACCTCTGTATTATTAGCTTTAATTCAGTTTCAACGGTCCAATCTTGTTTTAGGCATTGTGGTGATATTTATACCCCATTAAAAATTTAATTAAAACTTTTTTCAAAATTTAATTAAAAATATTTTTTAATACTATTTTATTTATCATAAACACTTTTTTTATTGCCTGATATTTGTTTAGCAAAATACTCTCCTTACATAAGCGGAGTTTATGTAAGTGCATTCATCTTGCAATAGGCGAATGTTATTTGAAAAATACTTCAATAATTTATTGCTTATGTTATGTGAGTTATTACAAATAAAATCTCCCCAACTGGGGTGAGTGTATGCATTTGTATTCACCTCTTATTAGGAAAGTTTTAAGGGGTGTTAGTAATTATAAATTTATTTTTGAGGGATGTTTGTAACATAAATGGTAGGTATAAATAACACCGCCCTTTAGGCATCTCTAATGTAACTAAGGTTGGGATAATAAACTGGGAACCGAAAAACCGAATCAAATTCGAACAAAAAAAAACAGTTTGATTCGGTTCTTAGTAATATGTTGATTTTTTAACGGTTCAATTCTTGTGTCGATGTTAATGGTTCTTGATATAATTTTTATCCAATAACCATTAAAAAGCCGATATTACACTTTATAATTTTACATAAAGTAAACTTATGTAAAATTTGGTTACCCAAAGAACCGTTCTAACGGTTCTTTGTATAAATTATATCCAATAAGCATTATAGCGGTTTTTGTGTCAATGTTAACTATTTCGGTTTGTATCTAATTCGGTTATCCACAGAATCGCTACAACCAAACTGTTTAAACCAGTTCGGTTCCAATTTCGGTTCTTCAAAAATTATGCATAAAACCGAATCGTTTTTAATATTAAAAAACAGGTTACGATTTTTCATATTTTGGACAAGAACCGAACTGATCCCAACCCTAAATGTAACTATGAATTTGATGAAAATGAAATGCTATATAGAATTAATGGACAATGAGTAAATAAAATGTTTTATAATGTAACCATCTATAATGATCATCAAGATGATGTGGCAAAAATGAAAATAAACATTGTGAGTATGACTTTTTACTTCTATAGAGTCTCTTAGATAATGTCTTAATACCACATTTATCATTTTTGTCTACATACTTTTCTTTTTTAATCTTTCAAATATTTCAAATATTTCAATTATAATTTTATAATTTATTTCTTATTAAAAATTATACATTAAAAAAGTATGAATTAAAACCTATCAAACAAGACCAATTTTATATATAAAATTATTAATTTATAAATTTATAATTTTATTAATAGACAACCTCTTGAGCAATTCCATTGAAGATGGTTTTTGTAAGACTTGTCTATCAAGAGGCTTTTTTATGCCACATATAAAAGACATGATTACATGACTATAATAAAAAATATCCAATCAATTTTTGCACTCGAGAGATACTATAATGCTTAAAACCATGATACTTTACTTGTATTAAACAAATTTTATTTTATTTTTTAAAATCACCAAAGCCTATTTCAGAACGACGGCTTCTGAATTACCCAGTCAAGTCCAACATCACATAATTTGGACTAAAAATTTAAGTTTTTCAGTAAATTTTTATCGATTTCAGGTCACTATGAGTGAACCCGATAGACCTATTAACAAAATAAATTATGTTTTGGTGAAAAGAGCAACCCAGTAACCATTCTGTTACAAATTTATAAAGTTACTTTAGTAATTTTAACCTTTAAAATAAAAAACTTACTATATTTCAACCGCCCTTCACCCATTTCCACGGTCGCCTATTTTTCCATATTCATCTTCCATTTATCTCTTATAGATATTTTCATCATCGCCATCATATCCTTATTGTTGGATGGTGTTATTTACACCCTTTAAATATGTCATAAACACCCCCTCCAAAATTAACTTAAAACACATTTTAACACCACTTTATTTGTCACAAACACCCCTCCATTGCATGATATTAGGTAAGTGTTTAGCAACACACTTTCATCATGTAGGCCGAGTTTATGTAAGTGCACTTACCTCTTATTAAGCGAGCCTTATTCGGGAAATACTTCAGTAATCCATTGTTTGATGTTAGGCGAGTTATTACAAAAAAACTCTCTTAAAATGGGGCGAGCGTGTGCATCTGCACTCACATCTCATTAGGCGAATCTAAGAAAGTGTTAGTGATTAAAAATTAGAAATTTATATTTGGGGGGTGTTTGTGACAAGGGTAGCGTTTGAAACATAAATGGTAGGTGTAAATAACACCACCCTTATTGTTGTTGCCATTGCGATGACATCGATAAACCACAAAAATCATCAATATGTGTTTGTGTAAATACAAGCCCTTTATGCAAATTTTTTGGGCAATTTGAATTTTGAAACATATTTTAACGGGTTGTCGTGTCACTCGTTAAGAAAAACAATTTGGTTTGGAATTTGAAATAGATAAATTAATGGGTCCTGTTCTGTTTTTTTTTTTTTCACGAACTAAATTCCACCCAACACAAAATCAATTTAACACGACCCATTGCCAAGTCTACTTGTAGTATCTATAGATGATAATACTAAAAAAAAACTACTTTTTGATGTTATGTCTAACCCATTGATATAGCATGATAAAGTAATCATTTATATATTGTTTATAAAACTCTCTAGTGGATAATGTGAAAAGAATGAGGAGGCATGAAAAATATGGGACCTACCATTTTCTTTGCTCTAGGTATCTGGTGCATAAAGATAGACGATAATAATTATATACAATGTCTAAAAAAGCATGACATGTGACTCAAGAGCAAAGAAAATGGGGAATAAGAATAGTCTTTTTTAGACATTGTAGATATTTATTATTGTCTATCTTTATGCACCGGATACCTAGAGCAAAGAATAAGAATAGCCCAATTGTTATAGTGTCCCAACATTCAGAATTTAGCCGAGAGGGTTGATTTGTGAATTAGCAATTATCCACATGGGGAATAAGAATAGTCCTCTCTCCACTTATTCGACTCATAAGATATATCCGCGATTGTTCATATACAGAAAAAAATTATGGTGGACTCGTGCTATTCAAAAAGTGTATGTGTGGGTATAAATGAGATAAGTTATATATATTTTTAATAGTTACGTTACTTCAATTAGTAATTGTGCACATAAATCCACTTATTAGAAAACACACATGATGCAAAAGAAATTTGTTTTAAATTTTTTGGATTACACGTTTTTATTTTATTTTGTGCAAAATTAAATTTATAATTCATATTTTAGTAGATTGATGTGTATTAATGTTTATTTGATAGTATTTTATAGTTACTTTAATGAGTTGTGTAGATAAACGTATTTTTAATATATTATTATGTCTTGGTATTATATGATTAATTCATCGTTTATTTGGCGTGTTATCCATATTTTTACATATTAAAGTATGGATTTTAAAATGTGAGTATTCAGCATGAACCTTTTATGTTTATGCTTTTATTTGTGTCAAATATAAAAGTTATTGGTTGTAATGGTTATGTTAAGTTATCCTGGTGATAAAGATCTGGCTTCTTTAAACAAAGTGATTAAGAATCTCATTATCACAATTGTAATCAAATTTTTTGGCGACAACCGTAAAATTTTAAAAAATGTGTTAACTAGTGTTTACAAGTCACTATAAAAAGTATCAATAATAGTTGAGGTAGGTAGGAATTTAGGATAAGTTCACCCCTATCCGCGAATGCAACTAATACATTTAGTAGGCTAAATTATTGTTCTCGTAACTAGGTTAGTAATAAAGCTGAAGTTCATAAAGTTTACTTAGTTTTGGACATCAAAAAGTATGAGTAATACTTGGTTAGAAATTGAAATCAAATGTCCAGTTTCACCAACGGAACAGCATAAGTCCAAATGACCATGAACCAGAATGTAGCAGCTAGTTGTTACCACATGCAATTTTGTATTTCTTAATCTTACACGCAATATACATTGTTATTTATAGTTTACCACATATCTATTTTACGTACATAGTAGGGAAGGTATTATCTACCTCACATATCAATATATCATATACTAAATTTGACCATTATGACATTCTAACAAAGTTATTGTAGGGAATTGATACCATTATTATTGTGATTCATTTAACAAAGTAAATAAAAACAAATTACGTCCCCAATCCCTTAGGTTTATTTTCCATTTTTTTTGTTATCAACGTTCATTTATCATAAAGATCAAGACTTGACTGCCATAGCACGTAAAAAAATATCGAGGATAATAATTCACAATTTGCAAGTACGCTATCTATGAGGGGTAGAGAATGAATTTTATTAAGAATGGTGTGACATACTTATTACAGTTAGACGTTAGAGGCTCGAGATCTAGAAGAAAAAATATACCACTTGATCCACTCAACCCAAAGTCTTTTTGAAAAATAGGGGTTAAGAAGCGGTGGGTAAGATGTGATGTTCAAAAGCTCTCAGATTGCAGAAAAAATTATAATGACTAATTTCAATGGAGAAAAACTAAAAGGTTCTGATAATTGTGTCTTGTTATTTTTCTTGTATCAAGATTTTTTTTTTCGTTGTAATAACTTTAATAAAATTAGAATTTTGGTTTATTTTTTTATTAATTTTTTTTTGTACATAAACTAAAAAATCGACCATGAGGAGGAGATATGGTTCGATCCCTGGATCTATCACTTCTAACTAAATGTGTCAACCACTTGATCTAGTAAAGGTCTCTTGGAATCATTTAGACTTGTGTACTAGAATAATTGTGAATATGCACGAACGAATTTTAACGATTCTTGCATAATTTTATTAACAATTATTTTACATTTTTCTTTTCTTGAGCATAAGCAATAATTAGATCCATGTGGTTCTAAGAATGGAAGTGGAGATCAAAATTTAGCGTCTAACATAAATAGCCATATTTTCAAGAAACTATGTTTCTATTGTAATAACTCTAATAAAACTATAATTTTGGGTCATTTGATAATAAAGATTATCCGTACCCAACATATATAAGCATACTTTCGAGTATCAACCATTTGATGATAAACGTAATTTAAAAAAAAAAAAAATCTCTGGGCCCGTAATGACCTTAATAACTTGGCCCGATGATTAAACGGGCCGACGACTTCTGTTAGGTTTTAACAAACAGTAGTTTAGGTTTTGGGGAGATGGACGGCTAAAATAAAAGCAGAGTCCTCTAATCAACGGCCCAAATCATTCTATATTTTGTAGCTATATAAATCCACAGAAATCGCTAGGGTTTCTTCCTCTCACCTCAGTGGAACTGAACAGCAGCAACCTCTGTATCTCAGTTGGAGGCTCATCTCTCTTTCTAGGGTTTTATTCTTTAAGAGTTCCCTCTCTAACAAGCTTTCGCCCAAAATGGTGAGTTCTTTATCTCGTTCAAATCTTCAGGATCATCTCGTTTGTTTATCATTATTATTAAGATGTATGTATTCATCTGGTTTATTTTCAGTTTTCATTTCGATGGATCATAGATGATGTCTATATTTATATATGTTCTTGAAAATACCTGTTTATCTGTGACTAATTTATTGGATTTCGTTCTCCATTAATATGAGTTTTTAAGAGATCACTTTTAATATAATGAATATAAAATTTTTAGGTTCTCCCAAACGATATCGATTTATTGCACCCACCAGCTGATATTGAGAAGCGGAAGCACAAGCTCAAGCGTCTCGTTCAATCCCCCAATTCATTCTTCATGGTACAGTGCAATACTTATACTTGTTTATTATTATAATATATATATATATATATATTTAGAGTAGTAGAATGGCTATGGTGGGTACTTATCTAAATTAATTATGTTTACAAGATGCTAAAACGATATTGTTCAATTTGAGAATTTTTTCATTATTGAAATTATTTATTTTGATTTTTTATGTAATATAAATTATTTTTCACTGTGGTGTGTGCATGCATATTATATTATAATAAGTTATACCACACAATTATTTACTAGAAATTAGCAAGAATATCAAGTGTTTATTATATTAATCGTCTTATATATAATTAGTATAATTAGTACAACAATATTTGACAAATCATTACCCTAAATACAACAAAAATGTGCAAAATTAAACGGACTTACCATTCCATTCCACTCCTTTCTATATTTAATATGTTATATTCAGTCTATTTTTGTAAGACTTGGCCACATACCAGTCCAAAATGGGTCCATGTTAACTAACTGATACTGGCCGTGAAGAAATCTATATCTATTTATAATATATATAGACGTTTTGCTAGGTCTATGAAATTACAAAATTACACGATTTGAAAATTACAATGTATATAGTGATGCTTAAACCGGGTTCTTGAACACATGACCTTATGCATAAAAAGCACAATATATTGTATTGTTTTTAAAATCTAGGTATCATGTTGCACACTCATCGAATGTGCCACTGAGCCTAGTATTTTTTCAAAAAATGTTGTTTAGAGTTGGGTAGTTACTGATAAACGTACGTATCATGTTGCACAGTTGTCATGAAAAATGTTGTTTTAAAAAATGTTGCTTAAATTGAAGTTGTAAATAACAAGTATTGGCAGTGAAAATACGCATTATGCCATTCAGCTATGCACCATGATATAAATTTAATATTGTGATATTGTATAAAATAAAATTGATTATGTAATTAAACACCTGATTTAGGACACCCTGAAAAGCAAAAGATGGAATCTTAATTTAGGACACCCGACAAACAAAAGATGGGATTTTAATTTGGTTTTTTAGACTTATATGTACCTTGCTAGATGGAATTAGAGGGTCATTTGGAAATCACTATTTGAATGTTATTATCTTAGTTATTCTTCCTTTGTTTGCTGTACTAATTATAATAATTTGCTTGATCTCACTAGATTGTTTTGACCTGTTTATGTCCTATCTATTTTGTAGGATGTGAAATGCCAAGGCTGCTTCAACATGTAAGTAGTATTTTAATTCATTATATAACGTCCTTGTTGAGTTTAGTTTGTTTATGGGTTCCTTAATTTCAATTCTTAAAACACTGAAAAATCTCAAAATAACTACTTTTGTGAATTTAGTTTGCCCTTTATTGAAACCTTTCCCGAAGTTTACATTGTGCTTATGCTGCAAATCAACTTGTTTGAGCCTTTTTGGTGTAATTCAAAAGCACAGCCTCCCTCAAGTGTTCAATAAAGTTCCTATCAAGGGTTCAAATCTTCTTAAATGAAGCAAATCAAACCAATCCCTGTTGAATATTATTATATAAGGGAAATGTTTAACTTACCCTCCTGTTAAGTTTTCAGTAATGTATAATGTTTTCAATTCCAAGTTGTTCAAAATCCTTCCAATAGAACCAAATAAATCCCAACCTCCTTAAGTTGAATAATGTTTAAATGTAAACCAACAATCTCAGGTTTTAATGCAAACCAGTCAACTGCACCCTTTAAAGTTGGAGTTAATTTCATGTTAAAGTAGATTATTATTATAATGTAATCTGTTTGCTAAAGCTAGATTGCTGTGTTTGAATTGCAACAGAACAACTGTTTTCAGCCACTCCCAGACTGTTGTGGTATGCGGTAACTGCCAGACGGTATTGTGCCAGCCAACTGGAGGCCGTGCCAGGCTCACTGAGGGCTGCTCCTTCAGGAGAAAGGGTGATTGATTAAGGGGTTGTCGCTGCTATTAGCTTTTTTGGATTGTTGAAAGCTTGTTACTTAAAAATGTTAGTTCTACTAGATCAAGATGATGATGAATTGCCTTTGTTTTTTAGTTAACTAAGTTTATTACATTATGCACAATCTGGTACTCTTCTTATTTTTGGGTTCAGTTGAATCGAGTTCTGTTTGAACATTAAAATATTTGTTCTGTTATGCTACTTATTGGAAGCGAATTTTGTGTTATATATTTTTATTTTTTCCCATTCAAGTATTATGCATAATCAAATAGAATGAATGTGGGATTGTCAACTCGTGAATTTGTGCTGGTAATAGTATTGTAACAAACTTTTAGAAGATTAGTTATGATCCAAAAAAGGATTGGCCTGGCCGAGATTGTAATCTTAATTGCACCTGTGATTGCATTTGTTGAACAATAACCATTCATCTTAGTGAGCATTTTAACAAAGGGCTGTCCTATTGCTCTTTATTTTGTTTTCTTTTAATTTTATACAAGCGATACATGCATTTCAGTCGTACGGGGAGGGATCGGTGCGGGGCTCCAAAATGTATTAGCACGGGAGGATGGTCTTAAAATCATTTTTTATAATTGTGTTAAGACCTTTTTTTTTTGATTAATCATTCATATCAAAGACAATTACATGGAGTCAGACATAGAATTCTGTCGCCCTAGCTAACTATGAACTACATAATTCGCTGACCAAAGAGATGAACAAGTAAGCATTGCTTCGCGTCACCCTCATGAGAGTCTCCCAATCGAGAGCAGCTTCAGCTTCCTTCTGCGTCACCAACCACACGAACCATACCATATGCATCAACAACCACCCACATAAGAGGTGGACAAATCTCCAACCACCCACAAAGGGTGGACAAACCACTTTTATTAAGTACCACTTTATTAAGTTCGAATACCGCATTCATGGGTTTCGAACTTGTGACCTCTCTAATACAAGACTAAAGAGGATGCCACTAGGCTACAAGGCCATTGGCTTGTGTTAAGACCTTTTGTTTTCTATTCTAAGGGCGATATGTTCCTTAGTTAGACAAGGAATGTGTTTTATTATTAAAAGAATAAACGGAACCTTTTTCCTCTTTTTTCAGAGGTAATAATAGAACCATTATTAAGGTGTACCCTGTCCATTGGCTTGTGTCGATTATTTTTGGTAAATTTTTTGGACAAGCACAAAATGCAGATTATATTAAATCAATCTTTAGAACATCATAGATAAAGCCGGGGGGGGGGGGGGGGGAATCCTCCCACAAAAAAGAAGAAGTACGAGCTAAGCAATGTGCCACCTGGTTTGCTGACCTACACACAAACCGAAAATTAACTCCTAGAATATCTTGCACGAGGATTTTACAGTCCTAAATTACTGAGCCAATATAAGAAGAATATGAAAAATCACCTATAAGTGACAAAATTAAAATTAGCAAATCGACCTCCACACATACGTTCCATAATCTTGCGTCTTTAATCCAAGAAAGCGCTTCCCGACAGCTTATAGCTTCGGCTAGAAGAGGGTTTAACAGAGCAGATATGCCATTACGAGCATGCAGAAAATGACCCAAATCGTTCTGAATCACAAAGCCGAACCCCACTTTGCCTTGATCTTCAAACACCGACCCATCGATGTTGCATTTGACCCTACCTGCCACCGGTCTTGCCCATTTAAAATCACCTTCTGCAACTGGAATACTACTAGTTTTTCTCAAAGATTTTTCAGCTATTGTCCATTGCGAGAGAAGGTTCAGAGCTAAGCCTATAACGCGCACTGCTGGGACGTGTTTACCATTCCAAACCCAATCATTCCGATTATTCCAAATTGCCCAAAGAGTCATAGCCACGACACAGACATCATCAGCCTTAAATTTATTACAAACCGCGTTCCACCAAGCAAGAAACGTACATGCAGCTGGGCTAAATATACCAATACAAGAAGCTGCCCAAACCGTTTTTGCAAATTGACAAGAAACCAAAGCATGGAGAGCTGTTTCTTGCTCTAAATTACAAACAGGACATAACGCATTTACCTTTACGTGTCTTGCTGCAAGAACCGAGTTTAAAGGAAGTGAATTAGAATAGATTCACCATAAAAATAATCGAACTTTTACTGGAACTGTGAGCCCCCAAAGGTGGCTCCACTGGATCTCTGAAGCATTAAGAATTGGCTGAGCATTCACCGAGCACCAGGCTTTGTAGCCTTCCTTTACCAAGTATCTACTTTGAGGGTCTCCATCCCAATACCAATAGTCATCTCGAAGTTGACTGCTCAATGGAATTTTTTGAATTAAATTGCGGTCACGAACTGAGAAAAGGTCTACAATGATAGCCGTATCCCACCCTCTGTCAAGCTTATACGCAGAGAGCTCACCGATAAATCTTCAAGACCGAATTCTGGAACTGATTCAACATAGGGATTATGAGGATCAGGAAGCCAAGGATTCGAAAATACATTAATATTAACATCGTTCCCAACACGTAAACGTGCCTTCTTCTTCACCAACAGCATAAAAGCAATGATACTTGACCAAACGTAACTAGGATTGGCACCTAGCTTAGCCGATATAAAATTCCCGTAGGGAAAGTATCTCGCTTTCAATACCCGCGCCATAAGAGAATTCGGGTGCGTTAGTAACCTCCAGCCTTGCTTTGCGACCATCGCGATATTATAATCACAGAGTTGTCTAAAGCCTAACCCGCCATTTTTCTTTGGAATCGAGAGTCGTTCCCATGAAAACCAATGAATACCTCTATTCAACGAACCCCACCAAAACGAATTCATCATGCGCTCGATTTCTGCGCAGAGACATCTTGGGATAAAGAACACGCTCATCACATATGACGGGATTGCTTGAGCTATAGATTTTAATAAAGTTTATTTCCCTGCTCTAGATAGTGACTGCTTCTTCCACTCCTGAATACGAGTCCACAGTTTATCTTTGACATACGAGAAAATTTGAAATTTATTCCTACCAACTAATGAAGGCAGTCCTAGTTATTTCCCATGGTTACTAGTCTTCGGCACGTGAAAGTAATTACACACCAAAGACTGCGTATCCTCGTCAACACTAGAGCTAAAAGAAATGAAGGATTTCTGAAAATTGATTTTCTGGCCTGACGCCTCATAGAGATCGAGACATTCTTTTAATCGATAACACTACTGCTTTGTCGCACGAAAAAAAGGAAGCTGTCATCCGCGAAGAATAGGTGAGACACTGAAGGAGCTGTTTGAGCAACTTTACAACCATGCAGATATCCGAGGTCCATATAACCTTGAAGGAGATTAGAGAATCCTTCGACACATAAAATAAACAGATTAGGGCTAATGGGATCTCCCTGATGTAAACCCCGCTGCGAAATAATCGGTTTTACCTCTCTATCGTTATGCACCATCGTATACGAGACTGTAGAAACATATCTCATAATTAACTCTACCCATCGCAAATCAAACCCCAGCTTTACTAGTATAGCACGAAGAAAACCCCATTCGATCCGATCGTAAGCCTTGGACATATCCAATTTTAACGCTGCAAACCCGATTTTCCCTTCACGCTGTCTTCGTAGGTAGTGGCCGATCTCATAGGCCACCATGACGTTATCTGTAATTAGACGATTGGGGATAAAAGCGCTCTGAGTATCAGATGTAACATTTGAAAGAATAATCTTCAATCTGTTTGCAAGCATCTTTGACATTATTTTTAAAAATAACATTACATAAAGCGATCGGTCGAAGCTTTGACATAACCTCAGGTTTTTTGACTTTTGAAATAAGAACCACTGACGTTGCATTTAACTCGGCAGGAAACGAAAAAAAATTCAGGTAATGCAACACAAGCGTCCGTCACTTTAAGGCCAGTGATATCCCAGAATTTATGGTGAAAACCGGGATTAAAACCATCTAGGCCCGGAGATTTATCAGGGTGCATCGAGAAAAGGGCGTCTTTAACTTCTTCTGCAACAAACGGAAGCAACAAAGCCTGATTATGCACTTCAATTACTTTCGGCTTTACAAAATTCAAGACAGCTTCACATTTCGAACCTTTCGAACCAAACAAGTCTGTAAAATAATTTTTAATTGTGTCCTCAAGCCCCGTGTCCCATTCACGCCATACGCCCCAATTATCCTTTAGCTTGGTGATGTTGTTCTTCCTATACCTTCCGTTTGCACATTGATGAAAAAATCGCGAATTAGAATCTCCGCTTTCAAGCCAAAATTGCTTTGCTCGCTGTTTCCAATATGAATTTTGTTGATCATAAAGCTTACCCAACTCAGAGCGAACTACCTTCAGTCTCGCTATTGATTCTGCATCCCGCAGACCCATTAAATTATTTAGCTTTGTTCACAGTTTACGCATCTAATTTTTAAACTTAGATCGAATCTTTTTACCCCACGAATCCAATCCCTCACTGCACCCTTTAAGCCTGTCCGAGAGAACCATAGTAGCAGAATCTACCCAGTACATTGCTACTATATCTCGGCACTCTGGTTCTTTGGCCCAAGCATTTTCAAAACGAAAACGAAAAATTTTGTTCTCATTTATCCTCGGCAACTATAAGCATAAAGAATGGTCTGAGTTCAGCGTAAGGATATTTTAAACCACTGCACCCTTATATAAATTGATCCAATCTTGGGAGGCCATAACACGATCAAGATGTTCTTCAACCCAATCATCAGAACCAGCGCCTCTTTCCCACGTAAACTCATACATTGACATGCCGAAATCAATTAAATTGACATATTCCACCGCACTACGAAAGCCATTCAAAAGATAATTAGGGTGAGAATTATTACCCATCTTCTCTGATTGTAAGAGAATGTCGTTGAAGTCGCCCAAAATGCACCAAGGAAGCTGTGATTTACTTTTTAACGAACATAACAGTGCCCATGATTCGTGTCTCCTTAATCTATCTAGTTGGCCGTAATAACCCGTAAGCCACTATTCATGTTTTCCTTCTACCCGAGCTATAACATCGATGTGATATTTAGAGTAACTGATAAGGGATGCCATCTCCTTCGATTTCCAAAATAAACTTAACCTTCCACTTAAACCCACACGGTCTACATAAAATGCACCTTCGAAACCTAGTTGTATTCAAACCCTCTCAACATAAGCTCTGTCGACCTTCAGCTCCATAAAAAAGACAAAGCTAGGCTTTAGATTGGACACTAGGTCTTTTAGTTCTTGAACTGTGCGAGAGTAGCCCAATCCCCAGCAATTCCAACTTAACGAACTCATTGGTCTCGGTGGGCCTGGAAACCAGCACCCGTCCCTAACACGTTTTTTGAACCATTTTGGGTTGGTTTTGAAGGTGCTTCCTCTAACCCTGTAATCATGGAGAAAAACTTACCTGCACCGAGTATACCACGTCATCGATCCGACGTGGTATACCAAGCCAATTAAAAGTCGCCACGTCACCTTCTCTCACTCTCTCTCTGCCACGTCACCTTCTTCTCTCTCTTCCTATCTCACCACCATCACCACTGCCGGCGCGGCTGCCTCCGGCCACCTCTGGCTTCTCTTCCGACGAGTCACTCTCTCTCATCCTCTCTCTATCTCTCTCACCACCGTCACCACCTCCGGCGTGCTCTCCGGCGTCGACCACCATCACTCCTCCAGCTCGCTCTCTCTTCCGGCAAGGCGACGTCCTCATCACCATCACCACCTCCGGCGACGTCCTCCTATCTCTATCTCTCTCACCACCATCACCACCTCCGGCGTGCTCTCCGGCGTCCCGGAGGTGGTGATGGTGATGAGAGAGATAGAGAGGAGATCGTCGCCGGAAGAGAGAGAGAGCCGGAGGCAGCCGCGCCGGCAGTGGTGATGGTGGTGAGAGAGGAAGAAAGAGAAGAAGGTGACGTGGCAGAGAGAGAGTGAGAGAAGGTGACGTGGCGACTTTTAATTGGCTTGGTATACCACGTCGGATCGATGACGTGGTATACTTGGTGCAGGTAAGTTTTCTCGTAATCATGAAATCCGCCGAGTCCTTGTCTTGTCTTCTTCTTTTTGGATCAAGAACAATGCGCCCGGTTCCCACCACCGGATCCTCTCCCATCTCCCCCATTATTCCTCGCGTCACGAAAGGGACTTGGCTCCCTCCATTACCTTTTTCATTTAATTTGGTTCAAATGGATAATATTTTTTACAAACTTAGTGGAAATGATTTATATAATTAGTAAATTATCTTCATAAACTTTTATTAATAAATTCAAACCGGAATTAGGTGTAATAAAATATTAATACATATTATTTTTTACTCTTAATTTTTTTTAAAGATCATTTTATTTATTTTCGGTTTAAATTTTTTAATAAAATCTTATATTTTGCTCTATGTTTTATGAAAAACTTCAGCGACTCAAGTCTCGAACTAGATTCCAAAATTAAATGGAACGGGAATGGAGGAGAGCTAAGACTATCTCCAATTGTTATTTCAAACCATACAAATTTCTATAAAAGAAATGTTTTTTAGGAAAAACTCTCCTCATTGAAATTTTTTATATCCATTTTTATGTGACATGGCAACTGTGCCATATAAAACTTCTCTATCACCATTTTTAGAAATGGTGATAGAAAATTTCTATCATACATGGCAATAATTAAATGAATCTCACAACATCTTATCCAATCACTCTAATTTTATTTTTATAAATAAGAGTCAACTAAGATAAAAAAAAGTAAGATAAAAATAACACAATTAAAAAAAATTTGTTTAAAACTTTTCTATCAACAAAATTATAATACCAAATAGATATAAAAATGAATTAAAAATATCATGACACATAGAATAAAAATGAATTTATAAAAAATATCATGAGAGTTGGCCTAAGAGCATCTCTAATGGGGGCTGTGTACAAAAAGCCAACTCAAAATTATGTAAAATTTATACATTGTGTAAATTTTTTATTGCTCCAATGATTGTTTAAAATCAATACCAACTAAGCTCTTGTGTATAATGATTGTGTATTTGGCACATTCAATTTACACACCCAAGTAGAATTCTCCCCCACTCATTTTCTCTCATAATTTATATAGTTTTGTGTTATCTAGGGAATTTTTTTTATTGGATCACTTCTTTTTACACAAGAGTGTTAATATTGGGTGGTATTATTTACACCCTCTATTTTTGTCACAAACCTCACCATCCAAAATTTAACTAAAAATACATTTTAACAACACCTTATTTGTTACAAACACTTCCTTCCATTGCCTGATGTTAGGTGAATGCTAAGCAACACACTCTCCTCATGTGAGCCGAGTTTATGTAAATGCACTTATCTCTCATTAAGCAAGCCTTATTTGAAAAACACTCCATTCATCTATCGACTAATGTTAGGCGAGTTATTACAAACAAACTCTTTCAAATGGGGCGAATATGCGCATATGCACTCACCTCTCATTAGACGAGTGTTAGGGGGCTTTAGTAATAAAAAAATTATCTTTGGAAATATTTGTGATAGTGGTAATATTTGTGACGGAAATGAAATAAATAAATAACACAATCCTTAATATTAGTTGTTGAAGAATAAATAAATGTGTAAACCTCGTGTAAAATTTGCACAATGATTTTGTACAGTTCGATTGGAGATGCCCTAAGTCAGCTCCAAGGTTTCAATCACCATGTCATGAGAAATGACCAAACTACCCTCCCCTACTAATCAGTGGTCGGAGATTGCGAGGCTAGAGAGACAGAGACTGAGAGAGAAACACCCTCTGCGTGTAATTTTTCCCCATTTGAGAGAGAAAGCAGTAAGAGAATATCAAATCAAATGTTGAGTACATTGAAGTTGCAGGTATCCAACCCTGCTCTCCGATCAATTCGAGACCAAGGTGTCACCGGCGTTACCTCTTCCCGCAGTCCATTCTATTTCCGGCCCGCTCGTCGGAGGTTTGCGTCCTTGTCTCTGCAACCTGACGATAATGCTGCTTCATCTTCATCTAGACCGTCGGTTTCTTCTAATTTCACAGCTACCGTTGGATCCTCCTCCTCTCCCCCTTCGCTTCAGTGGAATCTCACTCTACGTCACATCCATATGCTCAATCTCATCGCTTGCGCGGTATACTCTCTCTCTCTCTCTATACCTTAGAAGCTTTCTGTTTTTGTATGTTGTTACTGCGTTTGATTGCCAAAAGTTTTCCATATAAAATTTGGATTTGTACTTTTTCATCTTTTAGTAGCTTTTGATTTCCTAATTTTTAAGCAATTCTAATTCTACGGTGCAAATACCATAAAAATAGGAACTTTAATTCTTAGCGGAAAATGAATTATAGGTTAGGTGGAAAAGAGCTGAAAAGCATACAAGTTCTCTTCTATTTTAGTCAAATACAAAAGTTGGAGAATATGTTATCAGGAATGTCCACCTAGAAAAATAATTAAAATCGAAATGCCTTTATGTGATTTTCCCTGGAACTCTTTCTACCCTAGTTCCATGCTTGCTGTTAAACACACCTTAAATTCTACCCCCGAGCTTTCTATTTTTCTTTATTCTTATTGTGAAATTTGAATTATACTTCTGTTTGATTCATAAACGCAGCTAGGCAGAAGGAAATACTAATCACAGATTCATTCTTATATTCTGTTTGTTTCCTGAGAAAATGTGGGGAAATTAAAGCACCTGTGTATCCAAAGCCAATCTGAATTTGGTTTTTCTAGGACCAGGGTTTCTCAAAGCTTAAGTACTCTCAAGTGTCTAGTAGTTTAATTAGTTCTCTCCGTTGACTTTAGGTTTTCTGTGGATTTATTCGAGAAAGGATTGAATAGTATACTTTGACTGAGAGTTACTTTATCAGCTACCACTTTGAGCTTTTTGTTTCTCCCTATTCTTATTATGAAGTTCGAATTACATGTTTAATTCATCTGTATGTTTCTTAGCGAAAGGAAACACTAATAAAAGGTTCATTCTCATATTATGTTTGTTTCCTGAGAAAATGTGGAAAATTAGAGAAACATGTTTGTTTAAAACCAACTTATATTTGTTTTCTAGGACCACGACTTCTCAAACAAGAATTACTCTCTAGTGTCTAGTGGTTGAATTAGTTCACTTGGTAAGTTTAGGTTTCCTATGAATTAATTCAGAAAGGATATAATAGTATTACTCAAACTGACATTTACTTTATCAGCTACCAGATGGAGAATTTGTACTTGTTGCAGCTGGCTTGGGGAGACCTTTACGATTTTCATTTCCTTCTTTTAGCTGTTTTCAGTGAAGATGCTCTGTGATATTGTTTCTCTTGGTGCTTGTTGTTATACACATTACGTAGTAGCTTGTTTGGTATCTTGTAATTGGGTGACTCTTTGAAATTTAATGCAAGAAGCCTGTAAGAAAATGAAATCTTTTCTGCTCTTGTTGATCGTCTATTTAATTGCTTTTCCTTGCGTAATTCTTTTGCAGGCGGCAATCTCTGCAACATGGCTTTTTTGCTCAGCAATCCCAACTCTTCTGGTTTGTAATCTTGAACATCTATCTTGGTCTTATTTTATTTTGTAAAGAACTTTTGATCTGCACCTGAATTTTGCCTAGTAATTGCAAATAGGCACTCTAGTTTAGAAATGAGCATGCCCCCCAAAGGGTATAATGTGGATATTCGGTTGAACCACGGGCTGTTTGTAAAGAAAAGAGTTTGACAAGGAACCGTTTTGTTACAAGTTCAAGCCTGAGTTGTCTGTTGTGCCAGACCTCGCATTTAGGAACTATTAAGACGTGGATTTCGAGGACCTAGATGAAAGAAAAAGAAAAGTAGGACAGCGTTGCCTTTCTGAACCTAAAAGAAAGAGAGATAAAATTCTATGTTTTGATTTATTTCGTGTTTTCTTTTGCACTTTACCCTTTTAATATTATGTCTTCGCTGGCATTTTTGGTGGATTTAAGGCATTTAAGAGAGCAGCAGAATCAATGGAGAAGCTACTGGATGTCACGAGGGAAGAACTTCCTGACACAATGGCTGCTGTTAGATTATCTGGAATGGAGATCAGTGACCTAACAATGGAGCTCAGTGATTTGGGGTTAGCCAAATGCTTCTGTTCTAGTTTAGGTGTCAAATTACTGGTCCCACTTTGACTTTGGTACTTTCAAGGAAACACTAAGAGTGCGTTTGATTAGAAAGCTGAAAATGATTGAAAACACTACTAATTTTTATGAGAAGTTGGAAACAGAGGTAAGTGATTTGGTGAGATGTTTAATTACTTTTTTGCTATGAAGCACAGACACGGGTACAGGTGTCGTACCTGGTACGAGTTACGGGTACGGCAAATCTTAAAAAACTTAGACATGGGTACGTCGAGGGACACGTTTAATAACTAAGTAACTATATTTATATAATAATATGCATTATGTAAACTCATATCCAAAGAACACTACAAACAAATAAAATTTAACATTACTTAAAATAAACAAGTCATATCCACAAGAGAAAGGATTGCATCAAATAGAAGGTCCAAGACGAGCCCAGGCCGTGAGTGAGAAGAGTAGAAGACCGACGAAGCAGAGTCGAACTGCCGTGAGTGAGAAGAGTAGAAGAGAGAAGGTCGACGACGAGTCTAGGCCGTGAGTGAGAAGGACTCGACGGCGAGAACTTGACGACGATGATAGGGCTGTTGAGATGAGAGAGGGCCGTTGAGAAGAGAGGAGAGATGTGAGAATGGGTTTGAGCGTGACCTAATTTTTTGTCGATTGATATTTGGGACATCTCATCTCTTAATAACTTAATATACTATTTATAAAATTAATTAAACAAAACCCCCAAAGTTCATTGCATATTATAAATTGATCCCTTAATTTTTATTTTTTCATCCCAGCCGTACCCGTACCCGTACCCACACCCGTTTTAGCTGTGTCCAACAAAATTTAATATTATTTTTATTAGACACGCCACGTGGTGTGTCCCAACCGTGTTTGTACCCGTACCCGTACCCGAGCCGTGTCCAAACGGGTACCCAGAAAAAAATGAAGTACCCGTGCTTCACAGCTTTTTTGGTTTTTCCATGGAATCCAAATCTTCGGGGGACGGGTAAGAAAATGTTTTCATGAAAAAAGAGGAAAAAACATATCACCAAATCACTCATTTCTTTTTCCAACTTCTCATAAAACTGAATTGTTTCCAAATAATTTCCATCTTTTTATCGAGCATACCCTACTTTCATTATTTCAATATAATCAATGATCAAGAATGCAACTTATTTTCAATTGTGAGACTTGGTACATCGATTACGTCCCAAAAAGGCAACGGGACTATCAATTTGGGACATCTTCAAAAGGAAAGTGGGACTGTCTTTTTGAGATGGAAGGAGTAGTTTTCTTTACCTTAGTTCAAAAATCACTCCGGAGGGAGAGTAATTTGATTTTTGTTGCACAGTCAGGAGATAACCCAAGGTGTTAAAAGCTCCACCCGAGCTGTCCGTTTGGCAGAGGAAAGATTGCGCCGTTTGACAAATATGGCTCCTTCAGGTTATTTATATATTTGCACCTTTACTTGCGCTTTATTTTGATTCCCCAAAATTATTTAGAGCACATGAATTTTCACTTCGTTTTTATTTGATTAGCAATGGTGCAGGACGTAGTCCCAATGGAAACGAAGACAGCAGGACCAGTGTTAGCTAGAACCGCAAGGGGCATAAGGGAGGGCATTGTGAAGGGCCGCTCTATACTGCAAATATTTTTCACCTTCACCCGGTTTTCCCGGATGGCCCTCAACTACTTTAGTTCCCGAGCTAAGTCAGAGATTCAAAAGGGCAAAGGTACAGGATGAGAACAACATGACCCTGCCTTTTGTACATATATTTAATTTGAGTTTTCCCATTTGTGATGTTGAGTATGAGATTTTAATGACCTTAATAACGGGTCAAGCAAATTGCTTTCCTCACTTTCGTTGGGTGTCTTCAATTTTTTTTCTTTTCTTGTCCGTTGTTATTTATTCTTATTGTGGGTAGATGTCAATATTGCATATATTCAGATTCTGCACAAGACAAATCTGGTTGTAGATAGTTTTTTGGATTTTCCCAAAACATGCCCTCAGTCAGCTTCGGAAAACCCTAAAACCTGCTTTTGGATGAACATTCTCTTCATTCCTATATAAAAGGGTGACAATTTTGAACTGTTGGAAGTGCTGATAAAATTTGCTTGTCCACCGACTTCTTTTCTGTTTAAGGGATCAACTTGTTAGGGGTCTTGTAGTCGTTGGTAGGTGTAGGAAATTTTTTAGGCGGATTAGTTATGAAGTAGCTCTAGTGTGGGAGATTGTTAGACTTAGATAATGAAATCTCTCACTTCAAATACACAGGCTGCATACACCATGTGGGAGATTGTCAGACTCAATCCTGTATAAACATACAAATATGTAATTCAATTCTGCCTGATGAAGTGAACTAATAATATTTATTTGTAAGGCTAAGGAAATCCCCAACACTAAACTAAAATACCGAAACGCCCCTAAAAAGATAATTAGCTAATATAATTAACCTAAATAGTTCTAAACTTCTAATACCCAGTTACTCTGAATATGATAATGAATTCAAATTATCCCAATATACAAGTGCAGAAGACAAATATTACTTAAATCCTTGTGTGCAAGTCACTCCGCTAGATTGAATAGATCCAAGGACAAGGAATTCTTGATCTGTGGGAATGCAGACTTGAATATAGGGGAAGGGATGTGTAGAAAAGGATAGTTAATCTCGGGGAAGTATTTTCATTTGTGAACAGGAGAGAATAGAAGAAGAACTTCAGTGCTCTATGCATTATTATTATAAACCAATGAAGGAAATTGTTGTGGTTAAAGGTAAAGGAGAGAAAGGTAAGTCCAAAATTTAGTACTTTATTTTTGTACCGTTGCTCAATTATTTCTTGGAATGCTAGAGGAATTGAATGCAAGCTGCGATATTTTTATTTTTTTTGTTTAAGTTTTCAAGTCCTGAATTAATATGTTTTCAAGAGCTGAAGTTGTCTTCGGTGTCCAGGGCTGCTATTGCTCCAACAAATTCAGCCTACATATTCCTACCACATGTTATTTTTATGGTTTTATGATTGAACATTACTTTAGAAGTAAGTCTGTTTTGTTTTGGTGATAGTTTTACCTCTTCTAAATAGATTAATACTGAAGTTAGACCAGGTCACATATGGTATGTTTGATTTCTTTTGTATAGGAAATACTCTTAATAGTATAACTTTTATTTTAACATTTGAAGAGTGTTTGTTTGATTGGATAAGGGTGATTTTAAATGCACCCATTCAATTAATCTTCTCAACGCACCTAAAAATTTTGCCTAAAATAATTTTTATGCTAAAAAATCTTAAATAAAATATGTAAATTCACCCCTCCGTTGCTATTGATCGCACGTTCTCATTTCCTAGTATCATCCTCATTTTTCTTCTCACATCCTCTTCTCGACCTCATGAATTTGGACATTCCATAATGACCGGGTGGTGGCGTTTTCTTTTAAAAACTTTAATTTAGGCTTTGTTAGAAGATTTAGAAGGCCAATTGTGATTTTTTAATTTTTATTACTCTTGTTTTCTTCATCTATATGACGTCTCTAATGAAGTGTCCTAATTTTTTTTAGGGCATAATTAATATATTAAGTCTCACAAAATGATAAACAAATTGTATTGATTGATCACTTTTGTTGAAATTAATGTTTTAAACAAATTATTAACGTGGGTCTTTAAATTTGATCGAGACAATTTAGTTAGTAAATTTATTTATAATACAATTGAAGATAAACCTTATTTTTCATGATAGTAATGGTGCTATAATTAATTCTCTCTCTCTCTCTGATTATTGCGCTCTATTAGCTATAGTATATCTAATTTTTACGGAATGTGTTTTGTTTTGAAATTTTTGTATGAAATCCTGTTTTTGATTGACTATAAATCGATTTTTGATGGTACTGAATTGAATCAAATTTAACTTTTGTAAATGTGGAGAGTTACTTATGCGATTTTAAACTAGTTGTATTGGAGAAAAATATAGACAAATTTTTTTTTAGTGACAATAATTTTGTGACGGGTAAAAATTAACTTTTTCATAAATGGTTTACAACCTTAAATTTGTCACCGTAAGATCATTCTTCAAATTATATTTACTTTCATTATTATGGATGTGTGTTTTATTATGTTGTTTGGTACAAAGTTTTAAGTTCTTATTTAGTTTTATTTTTAAAGCTAAGATTGCTATGGTGTTCATTTACTTTTAAATGTTAAAATCATAGTTTTTCATAGCCAAATAGAGTATCACAAAATCAAAATATAAAACATGCGGTAATATTTTAGTTTTGTTCCGGAAATATCCCTTTATTAATCTTTATGATTTTTTTTTCATGTATATTATAATAAATGATTTTTGTCATTATAAAAATTGATATGAATATTTTAATTAGCAATAATTTTTTTTGTCACTAGATGTTCCTTATATTTAGTTATAAAGGGTTTGATACACTCACCCCAATTTGGGGGTGAGTTAAAAGTTTTTCATAAAAAATGGCGGAGTGAGGAGTATAATTTGGTAGATGCATTTAAAATCATCCTTGAATAATTCTTTATGGAATATATATGTAAGCCAATCAAATGCATAACTAGAATTTGATATTATGATGATTATAACACTGTTGACAATATTAGAACAAAGTCTGAGTGCAATAACCGTGTAACTAGGCATTTTTTTTACAAGGAATATGTTAATAAGTTACTGCCCATTAAAAAGAAAATTCGCTAAAAGATATGATTAAACATCAACATTACAAATGTATTTATGTCTGCCCCCCATATTTTTTTTTATTTACAAAATGCTGCTAGAAAACCCAATTCATTATACACGAGATATAATCATTTGAACAAATGTAGCGTTACAAGTAGTCTCAAAGTATTCATTTATTTTATTGAACATACTCTCTCTGTCCTAATTTAATTGTCCATTATTCTATTTATAGATGTCTCAAAATAGTTGTCCACTTTTCACATTTAGTATGTCATTAATTCTAACAATATTTTTATTTCCAATATTATCCTTTAAGCTTCAATCATTTTTTTTTTATTTTGGGTCTCGCCACCTTTTTTATGAGAAGAAAAGTAAAGGATATTTTTGAAAATAAATATTCTCTCTTGAAGTAATCATTGTGTCTTCTTAATTTTTAATTTTTTGAAGTGTGACAATTTAATTAGAACGGAGGGAGTATAATTAATTTGTTTGGCTGCCTCCGCCAGAGTTGACCGGCGGTCTTGGTGGCCTTCCGTTTAGCCTTAGCCTTTGTGGTGCTATTGACCTCGTATTAGAAAACAATTGATCCTCCTGCACAATACAATAATTTTAACCAAATATGAGAATTATGAAAATCATATTTACATGGATTATTCAAATACTAGATTAACTTGTATAAGAGTTGCATTTGCTATATATATATACACGAAAAATTTCAAGTGCGGACTAGTAATTAAAACAAATAAATAAACAAAAGATGTTTATGCCTCATTGGCCGAATGTTTATGTAGTAGTTTATGTAATTATGTTGCCTCCAATGTCTGAGGTTCAAATCTGCAAAATTTTGTACATAATTTCAAAAGTTGGAAAATAAGTTAATGTTGTGGTGAAATTAATTTTTCTTTTTTGACTTTTTTCATGAAAATTTTTTCGTGGGGTGAAGAAGAAAAAAAATATATATATATATATATAAGTTATGCTTATAAAAATGAGCATGAGATGGATAAGCATCTCATCACATCACATGTTTCAAATAAAAATATTTTTTCTATCATTTTCAATGTTGCCATAAAATGTGCGGGCGAAAATTCAAGCGATTGAAAATTTGAGTATCTATGTAAAAGGCGCCCATGTTTGAGGTAGATTATCTATCTATAATTTTAAAAAAGAACAAGAAAAAGTGTAGAGAGATATTACAGTGGACTTGGTTTGAGGAGGAGAAAGTGTGGTAGTAGTTGGTTGAGTAGTAGCAGTCTTTGAGGTGAAGAAAAAAGAGAATAAATAGAGGAGAGGTGTGGTGATTCCTTGTTCCACAAATTCCCAGCTGCTGCCCCAAATATTTCTACGACCACTGGTACTGGTACTGGATGATTCTCCTACTTCCGTCTCTCTCTTCTTCATCATCTTCTCTCCCGATTTCTCCATTTCTCCTTCTTCTTCTTCTTATTATTATATATAGATTATTGCTCTGTTAATTTGTACTGTGAAAATGTGTATAGATATGTGGGTGTATGCATATATATATATATGTACACACGAGGTAAAAACTCCAATTATTAACCCCACCAAGTACGACCTATAAAAGTAGAAAATAAAAAATGCAACCTTGGAAAAGTTCAATGAAGAGCTTGGTCAAATAAATGTTCAATAATCAATTCGAGTGCTCAAACCCCCAATCAACTTTTTACACGTGCTCCTCTTTTTTCATTAGCAAAACTAATATTACATGATACCAACGCGTGATCCACCACGTACTATTGGACCCATACTGATTATTCTATTCTCTTGTTGAACTCAACGAGCAAACTTTATAAATTCAACGATGCATAACCTCTTCCATGACTGCAGGGCGTGCCGTACTTATCCAACTTTTTAATAAATAAAAAAGGGTATTAATAACGTATGCTCTTTGGACACATGCTAAAGACTTAAATATAGAAATAATAAAAATCTAACATGCATTTAATGCTACACTGATTTTCATGTAAGTTCTAATTTCTTTCTATACTTAGGTCTTTAACATGTGTCTATCACTACCCAATAAAAAATTATACTATATACTTCAACTTAAATACTTTTTCCGTCCCAATTTAATTGTCACATTTTAAAAAATTAAAAGTTAAAGGTAGTACTATTTTCACCCCAATAAATACTTGGTATCACTTTCATTTTCACTATCACTCCTACCAACTGTCTTTTACTCATCAACACTCTCACTACTTTTTTTACTACTCCCATTTTAATATAAATAAATTAATGATTAATTATAATTAACCATTAACCATTAATCATCTTTCTCCTCCTCCTCCTCCTCCTCCTCCTCCTTGTCAACAATGGTTTTTAAAATTTTACATTCATTTACCCTTAATGCAACACAAACTAATTATAATTAATCATTACTTCTTCTTCTTTTCAACAATGATTTTTAAATTTTTGCATCCATCTACTCTTAATGCAATACAAAAAAATTCTAAGTTATAGAGAATGGTAAAGAAGAAAGAATTGAAGGTTCTTATTCATCTTTTTTTAACACGTTAGAGAGTTAATAAAATTATTCAATCATTGACTCAATTTTTTTGTGACTGTTTTTTTTGTTCAACACTGATATTTGTTAAAGACGAAGCAAAAAAGGGTTTAAAGAGAGAAAGTCTAGAGAAAGAAACTACACTATTTTGGCAATTATCGGTTTCCTATGACCTAAATTCATCAAACTCCTCGATCCCTTACAACGGAGGCCTTCTCATATCATATTTTAGCTCTCGGAACCTTACACTGGCCTCTAACAACCGAGTATTGAGAATAATTTTAGTTCTCTATGACCGGGGTTCATCCACTTCCTCGGTCCTTCACAACCGAGGTATTCTAGATTATATTTTCAGCTCTCGAGACCTTACATTGGTCTCTAACAACCAAATATTTTGGATAATTTCGACCATTACGAACCGAGAAAAATGATAAATGTCGATTCTATAGAACTGAAATATCATTCTCCTTCACGTCTTCATATGACATATTCGGTCACCAGAAATCGAACAAATGCTTCAATTTTGATTTTTCGTAACCGAGGTAACCTGTTATGATACTCTAATTCGTTTTGTTAGTACATTTTTTTTATATTAACTAAAGAAAATAAAAATTAAACATAATAAAAACAAACATATCTCTCATTCATTAGGTTCTTCTATCTTAATAATTCTTGATTCGCTTTTCTCTACCATTCTCTACAACTTAAGATTTTTTTTTGTATTTCATCAATGGAGATTTTGTGTGTTTTGTGAGTTACTTTTGGATTTTTGTTGGCTTTTGAAATGAATTGAATGAGATAGAATGAGTTAATTAGATCTGAATTTTTGTTAATTATTAACCATTGAGTAAAAATCATAGAGAAGAAGAAGATGAAGAAGAAGAAGAAGAGGATGAGGAGGAGGAGGAGGAGGAAAATGAAGATGAAGATGAAGATGATGAATAGTAATTAGTTGGTTGAAAATGATTAATTGGATGGGGTGAAAATAGAAGTTTAGAACTTTTTTTTAGTGGGAGTAGTAGCAAGAAATTTGTGGGGTGGCAATAGCACCACCCAAAATTAAGGAGACATAAAGATTACTCCAAGAGAAAATACTTATTTTCAAAAATGTCATTTACTTTTCTTCTAATAAAAAAGGTGGCGGGATCCAAAATAAAAAAAGTGGAGGGGGGGGGGGCTTAAAAGGTAATATTAAAAATAAAAAAATTGTTGTAATTAATGACATGCTAAATATAAAAAGTGGACAATTATTTTGGAACAACTATAAATAAAATAGCGGATAATTAAATTGGGACGGAGGGAGTATGATTTTGTCTTCTTAGCTACTACAACACTTGTCATGCAATATAGTATCTGATTTTACCTACAAGTCTACAATTATAGGTTGACCTAAAAAAAATCTAAAAACTATATATTCGATATTTTCTCTAATTTTTTTTGAGAGTTCAATTTAAGGATGTTATGACAAATCTGAAAATCGAACGACTGATTTGAACCAATTCGTTAAAAATCAAAAAATCAAAGCCGAGTATATTTAGTTTAAGTTTAGAATGTGTTAATATAAAATCGAACCGAACTAAACCAAACTGGATCAATTGATATACGGTTTCATTTTGTTTTACATGATACGATAATGTGAGAGTTTAAACTCTCTATTACAGCTTTATACACTTTAAACGATGTGATCTCACCGATCACCATTATGAGATTATAATAGAGACAGTTTGAGTATATATCACTCATTCACTCTTTGCTTATTAATAGCAGAAAGATAACCAGCATTTATAAATATTTTTTCCTTCCCGTAATATAGACAAGATCTTTCGAAAGCCATAAGTTTGTCTCATAGACAAGGAGAATAATACTAAATTAAAAATTTTAAAATATATATGTAAATTGAATTAATATGAATCAAAATGTTTTTTAGTAATCCTATAATGTGATTGCGTAATATTATCGTGTCATTAAATACTAACCAATCACATAGCAGGGTTCACGTGACCCTATATTAACAAGGGGCAACGAATTTTGATTTCCAGATTGAGAATCTTAAGTCGGATGTTCATCTATGTCTGCAATCATACTTTTCATGTTGTTTTTTAAAGAAAAAAAATGCAAATTAGATCATGACGTTTGGCTCTATATTTAATTATTTTCCTGAATTTACGTAAGTCGATCAATCTTAACAAGTTGTCCCCTTAACCGTCATGGTCACCCTCACCCAACACAAGATCTATTTGTCTCTCTCAAACACACGCGCACACACATTTTACACATAAACATATACATATGTCTGTGTGTATATATATACATCACAATTTGAGAGATTTGATAAGAATACACACATCACATATACAAACTTCAAATATGTATTGATTTCATCATTATCCTCATGTTTAAACATCATTTCCAAGTTGGAAAAGCCTAATTAAAGTGAGTTTGTATTTTAATGTGTGTATATATACTACATATATCTCTAGATATATATATATATATATATTATACTAATGTGTATTTGAGTGAGAGATGTGTGACAGGTCGAGATGGGGTGAATCTTTTCTTTTGGACTTATTTTCCTTTGGTAATCTTTACCTTTCCTATAATACAAATTCATGTTCGCAATTTATTTATATTAATTAAAATAACGAAGGGTATTTTAGTCACTTATAACTATGTATCATGTGCACATAACTTATTAATGTTTTAACAAAAATGGGATTAAGTATTAACAATCAATGGAATTTATAGTCACTTTTAAAAATTTAGGGTTAATTGCCTAAGAATAGAATGGAATTATGGGGGATTAGTGGATTACAGATGGATTTAAAGTTAAGAGCATCTCCAATGGAATAATCAAAATGACTTTTGATTATTTATTTAACAAGTTGTTAAAGTTAACAATATAGTCATCTCCAACGGCTATTTTTCTCAATAACCAAATTTGTGAGATTTATTATATTGATTGGCCACAAATTAATCAATTTGAATTTTGTTTCAAAAAAAAGAGGAAAAGATTATTTAAATTTGAAAAGATTCTCTTTTACCCAATAAAGTAGGTACTTTGATTATAAATGAAGTAAATTTGGTTATTGGTTAAAAAGTTACCAAAATTTGATTATACCATTGGAGTAGTATTTTTAGCCAACATTGTTAAATTTGATTATAATTGTTATTTTGATTTTACTATTGGAGATACTCTAAGGCCTCGTTTGGTTCATGGAAGGGAAATCAATTCCCTTGTCTTTCCCATGGCTCATGGAGGTGGGAAACTAAATTTCCTGTCAAGTTTCCTTTCTTGTGTTTGGTAAAACATGGAAAGTCTGTAAGTAAGGATATTGTTGTCCAATTTTTTTGTAATTAATGCTTGAAAATCACATGAAAAAATCAATCCCAAGTGTTTTGAGAGGAATTGTTTTACTCCCTATGTTTTCCTATGTCGGGAAAGTATTTCCGGAATTTGTACTTACCAAACAAAAGAAAGGAAAAACTTTCTTTTCCTGAGTTCTTGAATCCGTGAACCAAACGAGACTTAAGAGTGAGACTGAACTACTTATGTAACTTTAGAAGAGACATTGTAGAAATTAGACGATCATTAGAAAAATTGAACCTTGACCCAAATTCAAGGTGTAATTTGCCTTTCTCCCATTTTTGTTATCAAAAGTCCAAATTCTTAACTTAAACGTGTCGTTCCATTGCTCAAAGATTAGCACTTAAAATATCAACAATGCAATTAGCCTCTTCAATAATTTTAAATAAAATTTATTTGCAACCACGATGTTAGGCCATTGCGCAGTTAGGAACAGAGATTGAGGTGCGTAGCCGAAAATTTACAACTTAGCAATAGAGCAATAGCAATTTCCATGTAATAAGAAGTGGGAATTAGGCCATTGCTGAGGCCAGAAACTAAAGCTAGACTATGATACAACTAACTTGAATCACACTTGCGCACATTTGAACCTTTCCTTGAAGAGATTAATTATATCTTCTGCACAACAACAACAAAAAAGAAAAGAAAAGAACAGGCTAAGAATCTGCATTAATCTATAACTGCACAAACACCATTAGTGTGTGGTGGAAGTTAGCGTGTGCAAGGTTGGCAATTTCACCAATCCGATAGATCCCCGCCCGACCCTATAGCGTGACAGGTTCCGGTTGAATTAATTTAGCCTATATATGAAATGACATAGCTGCAACGCTAGCCACACTTGTATATTATAGGACCTAATGGTTACCCAGATTGGCCCAACCCGCAAAGTTTTGAACGGGTCAATGAGGCAGAGCATGGTCAGGTTCATCATCTATGTACATATTTTTGGGGAATGGGTTCTTGAAATTAAGCCCGTCACGAGGTTCAGATTGGGTAGGTTGGGTAAAGGACGATATTTTCCTTGGCATGTTGGATTTGGATAAACCCACATCAGATCCAACCCATTGCCATCTTAGTGGCGCACATGCGCGTGCATGCGTGTGTGTGTGTGTGTGTGAGAGAGAGAGAGAGAGAGAGAGAGAGATACATGAATGTTTTCTTGAATGTTTTTTGGTGGAAGAGGTATCAGAGGAGGAAGAATCCAAGCCCAAGCACTTGAGGAAAGCTTGTGTAGCAACCCCAAGGAAATTGCAAGGATGTTGGGGCCTCCCAAATAATGCAATATTGGCCCTATCCTTTGTTGAGAAGCCTTCCATTTCTTCTATGTCCTCTTTTCTTGATATTGCTGCTCCTACTCCTCTGCTTGTCCCTGTTTCCTTGTTCCTTTCGGTTTCTCCATCCTGCTTGGATCAAATACGAAATACTATCACATATTAGGGATATCTCAAACTGAAAATCTTTGGCATCTACAAGCATAGATTAGTTGGGTTAGTCGAGTTGGGTTAATCGTCACCACTGTTTGTTGTGTTCATGCGATACCCAAACTACACTGCAGGCAATAGACACACAACCCGGGTGTGGTGAATACCCTGTATACTTCCCAAATTCATACAATTATTCTCTACACGTGACATACATGCTTTGTGGGGCCCATTCTTTCTTACTATAAGAACAAAGTCTCATGTTTGGAACTTGTATTATATTTGTTTATCAAGTGCGAAATACCACGTGAACACAACATAGGAAATTTGATTAACTACTACTCATGTAGAAAAGTATTTCTAGACATCTTCAAGGAATATGCACTCCATATCAATGGACACGTGTCAAATCTCTAAACTACTGACCAGAAAAAGAATTCCATTTTTGTGGTCTCTATAGATGTCACTGTTGCATTTGAAGGTCCCTTTCATCAAGCCAGTAAAGTATTAGTGAAGAAATTTTAATCTGAATTGACATTTGGAAAAGACCCATAACCATTTACTAATCCCCAACTTGTTCGGTTAGAAAATTCGTTCATTTTTCTTTGAAATTACATTGTATATATATAATTATATATATGTACCGCACATAAAACATGAATTAAATATCCTATAAGACAAAGAAACCTTCAAGTATAAACACAAGACAAAAAGATTTTAAATTTAATTTTACATTTCAACTACTAATAGGAAGACGATGAGCATAAATATTTCCCTTTTATAAATTTCCCACATCCAAGATTTATTAATCCCCTATAAAAATCCAGGAGCAGTACTGCAGAGTTGATCCTTCCAGCAAAAGGTTCTCTTGCGACACTTAAAAAAAATAAAATCTTAGCATTATTAAAACAAATGTTGCTGACAACAACCGAACAAATACAGGTATGTCCAGCTTAGATGGACAAGTCGAAGATAGAATTATCAAGTAGGTTTGTTTTTATTAATGTGCCATTTCCACTATAATATATATGAAACATTACAAGAAGTTTAGGTTTAGTGGGCTCGCATTTTCCCATGTTGTCATTTCCCATTGGCACTGTTATTATTAGTATTACTATTAGTATTTTGGGCAAAAGAGGGAGAAGCGGGTTGGGGTGGGGGAGCATGTCACGTCCTGGTCCATCCAAGGACTAGCGACTGCATATAACTAGCACATCAATTGACCACAGCCAGACCGTGTGAAATGAACATCCATAGAGTATAGCCTGCCAACATTTACTACAGTCATATTCAGCACATATTGTGACCCATCCACAACACTAAGGGCTCGTTTGGTTCGAGTTTTGGGAATGGAATGAGCATGAAATGGGCATGCTTGATTCCTGAAATGTTTCTTTCTTGGCATCTAGGATGCCATGCCGATGTTTGGTTCAACCGGGAATAGGAATGGAATAAAGTACCAATTACAAAAATATCCTTCTTTTTATAAGATGAGAAGACATCACATACTAATTTTTCAAAAGAGACAATTACTATAATAAATTACAAAAATTACACATGCCTAGCTAATAACTATCCTACAAAAATTACAATTTTTGTAATTAAAAAAAATTACAACAGGAAAAAAGAATATAAAAAAGTTCTAATTTTTTTTTTTCATTTTTGTGCAACAGCGTAACTAAAAAAAATAGTTTCAAACAATATTTTCATACACGGATGGAAAAAGAATTATTTATTCATAAGGAAGAGTGTTATTTTGGTCATAACATGAAAGATTAAAAAAGATGCCCATTGGTAATGGTTTATTCCTTATGATTTAAATGGGAGAACTTGGGGGGAAAGGTTTGTTCCTGGAATCATTTATTCCGGACTTAAAACTTGAACCAAACGCGGGAATCGTTTCGAAATGGAATATAGCATTCCCGGAATGGTTTAAATCTTGAACCAAACGAGCCATAAGAGTAATAGGATTGGCATGATGGGTCACAAGCTGTTGGGCATAAATTTTCTTTTATAAGCATGTAAATTTTATGGCTTTTATCAGGAAGAAAGTGTGAGAAATTTAGGCTAATTTAAACTAAAGAAGATTCCGTATACGTAATTTTACTAGCCAGTGAAATTCAATCTGAATGTAAGTTTAGTTTCCTAAACGTGTTAGGCTTATAAATTTTCAATCCGGCCAAATGCCATTTACTAATCCCCAACTTGTTCAATATAGTTAAAAAAATTAACCCAATTTTCTTTGAAAAGAAATATTGTATATATATAATTATATTTATGTAACACATGTAAAACATGAATTAAATATCCTATAAGACAAAGAAACTTTCAAGCATAAACACAAAACAAAAAGATTTCAAATTTAATATTACATTTCAACTACTGATTAGATTTTCTAACCTGTACTCAACAAATTATATAAAATAGGAAGGCGATGCGCACAAATACAAGATTGCCCTTGTATAAATTTCCCACATTTAAGATCTAATTAATTCCCTATAAAAATCCAGGGGCTGTACTGCAGAGTTGATCCTTCCAGCAAAAGGATCTCTTCCAACGCTTAAAAAAAAAAAGTCTTAGTATTATTAAAGCAAATGTTGCTGACAACAACCCAACAAATACAGGTATGTCCAGCTCAGATGGATAAGTCGAAGATAGAATTATTAAGTAGGTTTGTTTTTATTAATGTGCCATTTCACTATAGTATATATGAAACCTTACAATAATAAGTTTAGGTTTAGCGGGCTCAATCTTTCACATGTCATTTTCTATTGGCACTATTACTATTATTATCAGTAGTGGTATTAGTATTAGTATTTTGGGCGAAAGAGGGAGGGGGAGGATGTCACATCCTGTTTCATCTAAGCACTAGTGACCGCATATAACTAGCACGTCAATCGACCACAGCCAGACAATGTGATATGAACATCCATAAGCATATAGCCTGCCAACACTTACTTTAGTCATATTAAGCACATAATATTGTGACCCATCCACAACACTAAGAGTCTATCATTACAAGAGGTTTAATTAGGTCGATTTTTGGGTCACTCCACCATTGTACTAGGATTGGCATGATGGGTCACAATCTGTTGGGCATAAATTTTATTTTATAGGCATGTAAATTTTTTGGCTTTTATCGGGAAGAAATTGTTAGAAATTTAGGCTAATTTAGACCAAAGGAGATTCCGCATACGTAATTTTACTAAGGGCCCGTTTGGTTTCGCAAATTACCTAATTTTAGAATTAGTTAATTTTCGATTGAAAAATTGTGAATTTGCTCATTTATGAATAATTCAATTTTAATTCAAGTGGTGTTTGGAAAACGTAAACGAGAAATTCCGATTGTTAGAATAAAAACATGTTATCTATTGTTCTATGTTATTTAAAATTTTGTCTAGATGCATCAATATCACGAGTAGAAACTAAATCTTCTCGAAAAATAGACTTGGAATGAATTATCTAATTCTAGAATTAGACAATTTCAAGTTTTACTTGAAATGACTTAATTTGAGTTTTTGTGAATCAACTTGAATTATCATATTTACAATTGTTCAATTTACACAACCAAACACTAATAAATAAAAATTTTGTAAATTACTTAATTGTAAATTATATAATTCGCAATTTGAAGAACAACCAAATGGGCCCTAAATAAATTCAATCGGAATGTAAGTTTAGTCTCCTAAGCGTGTTAACCTTATAAATTTTCAATCTGCCCAAATGCCATACTCTTATTACTCTCCTGCCTTGTTTCACTATTCCCAAGTTCAATTGGCTATTTCAAATTATAAGATTAATGAATCATCTTATAATTAGTATTTTTGGTTACAAGAACGAATTAAATAAAATAAAAATAATATCTTTAGGTTAATCTTTTTGAATAATAAACAAATGGAATCTATACAAATAAATGAAATGATATAAGTTATTTTAACAGGACTAAAGTTTCATTTGAATTAAGTTATAATTTAAGAACCATTTCTTCTTATTCAAATTGGGAAGCCGTATATTTCCATATTTTGGAAACAAAATCCTAATTAAAATAAGAAAACCAATGAGTAAATAATTTATTTATTTTAGTGTAGATGTGTAATTTATTGAGTTTATTCATAACTAGGAGAAATGCCACGCCTTTCTCTTCAACCAAAAGCATAAATCAAGGTTCTTCTGGTGTGGAAAAAGCATCTTCTTTTCTTGGTACAAGTACACAGGGCATCTTCTTTTCTAGGTATAAAGTAGCTTTCGAAGTTCTTGGTAACGCAATGTGTTACTTTACAATTAATAAATTAAAATCGAAACAAAAATTAATTTTATTTAATTATAAACAAGTGTAAACAAGTAGTCAAGTGCACTAGTCTCTCTATACAGAGTGATGCGGAGCAGCATAAGGATGCTCTCAAGACAATAGAAGACTATTTTTCATGTTGTTCACTCGCTCTCTCCACTCGTTCAAACTCATCACTTTATCCCAATTAATTAGTAATAAATGATTTATTGTAAGCAAAAAAAATAAAATTACATTAATAAAAATGATCTTCTATAACATAAATATTGCCCTTGTAAGTGACCACTAGTGTTTGCTAAAGAACCCCATATACGGTAAAAATATTCAGGACAGCTTACATACATCTCAATTATAATTATGGTTAGGGGTGTAAATGGATGTCCAAACATCGGAATCCGATCCGTATTCAAATTCGAATTTGTGGATATCCATCCGAATGGATGTTCGAAAAAGAGGATTTGGATAGTGTTTTTAAATATCCGAGAGAAATGGATAAAGATATAGATAATGATAATATTCGACCTGGATAATCCGTATCCGAGATATATTATCCATATATGCGGATATCCGTTTTACTAACATCCGTATCCGCTATAATTTAGTATATGTCGTGTATATATACATATATATTCATTCACCCTTACAAAAATTGGCCATATTTAATTTGGTATTTATAAACTGCCCCAATTCAATAAAGTCTTTTAAACTATACCCAAAAAAAAAAGCTTAGAAAAGAATAAAAATAAAAAAAAAGAAAAGAAAAAGAAAGACCTAAGTTGTATTTACAACATATATATGATTTTTATAATGAAAGGTTTGAGACCATATTAAATTTAAATGGTAATGATTTTCAATTTGGATTTATTATTTGCATTTATATGGTGGTTATCTTATAATCTAATATGAATTTTATTAGATTATATCAGGTCAAAATTTATTATAAAATTTAACATTTTATTTTAACAAGTTTTAAAATGGTTCGTTTTACTTTTTGAGTTATAACTTGTAAAATATTTCGTCTTAATTAATAAATCAAATAGTTAAATATATTTTTAAAATTGCTTTAAATTTTTGCACTAACAAAACATGAGAGCGGAAGCACAATGAAAGAGGAAAAATATCGCATAGTTGTTTAGACGTGCTGCCTAATCTGATATCATGTATACCTTAGTGCCTAACCCTATTTTCCAGATTACTGATATGGCATGTGGAATCTCCACTGCTCCATAAAGAGAGATAGTTAATCTCTTGAGCGGTCAATAATTTAATGCAAAAATGACTAACAATTTGAAATTGACCTTTTTTTACTTTTCCCTCATGCAAGGGTGAGGGCAAATGTAGAATTTTATTATTTAATAACATATCTATAGATATAGGGATGGCAAGGGGTCGGGTTCGGCCAATACCAAACCCGACCCGCATCTAAAATACTCCGCCCCGAACCCGATGCAGGTTTATTTTTTGGAACCCAAACCCGCTCCGCGTTTATGCCTTAAAACCCGAACCCACCCCGAATATATATGCCCCTTAAATATTTATGTTCACGAATTGACATTAACAAAATCAAATTTGTTCATGAATATATTTAAGGAATTAGATCTATAAAAATAAAGGCATGAAAAGGCTACATAAGAATGAATGAAGCTAGGAATTCTTAAAAGGCTATATATATATTTAATATTAATATATAAGTATGCAAGTCGGGTTAGGTTTTTTTGACATCCCTATATAGTTATATAAAAAAATAGATAGGGTAATTAACCGAATCCGATAAGAATAAGAATAGTTGAACCTACTATTCAAAAGAATACAGATAAAAATTTGGATACGCTATTTAAAAAAGGATAAAAATTATGGACAATGTCCGTATCCCATCCGTTTACGGCCTTACTTATCATAAATTCACGCCCAGTGGCTGAGATTAGAGGATTCACGTAACATATGGCCTGACCCTAAAAGCAGGGTATGTGTTACTCGGGTTTAAAATGTTGTAAAAGTAGTGTATGTCATGGTGATTGAGTAACTTTTGAGGCTGCCTATCAAGGACTTGTTTGGATGACAATGATTATTAGCTTTTACACTTGCAAACTTCACAATTTCCCAACAGTCCCCAAAAACGCCCTTAAAATCAAGCCCTCTTTTTTTCTTTTTTTTCTTTTTTTGACAATAAGCCCTGTTGAAACTGGCATTATTATAGTCTTTTCACAAATTCGCAATGCACCAAATCATCCTCTCCTAAATTTCCTCGGCAACCAAACAAGAACAAATGGAAAATTAAACACGAGTAAAAAGAAAATGAACTCCGTAACGGGTTTTTCCCAAACACGCCCTTAAAATCACGTCGTAAATGAAATTGACAGTCTTTTCACAAATTTTTTTTTTCCAATTTCAAACGCGTTTATGTAAAAATTCCATCCTTATCTCAAAATCCACCAAAACTCTCCCATCCTAGAACTTCTCGAGAAACAAACAGAAAATAAGAGTGAAAATAAATAAATTGAACTCACCTTAGAATCGTGTAAACAGCCGGAGACAGTGCCGGGGAGCAGCGGCGAGTCGTCTGTACGGCGAAAACTTCCGGCGAAAGATGGCGGAGGGGCGGCGGAGGAGGAGAGATCTAAAGAGGAAGAGGCGAAAAAGTAGAGCAAAATTATGAGGAGACACATGACAAGTAGTTGAATCCATATTAGCCAAGGTATTCGGTAGCTATCAATTACAAACTCATCGCCAAAATCAAACATTTAGAGAAAGAAATAAAAGTATAATAAGTGTATATCTGTGTGTGTATAATGTATGTGTAGAGAGAGAAAGAAAGAGGGGTTTTGGGGAGAGGAGATGAAGAAGCGTGGCTGAGAGAACGAAGGGAGAGAAATAGAAGTAACGTTGAATTGAAGGAGTTGTTGAGGTAGTTTTATTCTAATTTGATTTAATTTAATTTAATGTAATTTGTTACTTTGGTTACGTTACCAAATTTAACCTTATTAGGCGAACAGTAGAGATGTATTAGACCACTTCTAACATTTTTTTATATATGCGCAAAAATAAAAATAAAAATAAAAATTATGTTTTGTGAATTTTTTAAATTTTTAATAAATTTTGCTTTTAAGAGTCTTTTAAAAATAAGTTTCGTGTAAATTGAATGTATAAAATACATTCTTATTTTACACTACTGCTTAATTTTGTCTTCTTCTTCTCCTTCTTCTTTTTTTTTTTTCATTTTTTACTAAAATTTAAAAATATAATAAATTTTAATACAATATATGTTAATAAAAACTATATATTTAAAATATACTCATCAAAATATACTCATCAAAATATATTATCATTATAAAAGTATGCATAAAAAATTAAAGAAAAAAATATAAAAATGTTATTGGTTCTTTCCAGATGGATTAAACAATAATTTACAAAAATACTATTAGAACATATGTTTTTCAAAATTCAGATTTTGTGTAAAAGTTGAATGATACATAGGATTTACACTTAAATTTTTATCCATTCACTTTATTGTTTATGTCGTCATCCATATCAATTAGTTATGAACAAACATATTACTACCGTTCTATCTATTATTTTACTTATGCAATTCGTTTTCCTCTGTTCTATATGTATTTTTGTTCTCATCCTATTAACTTAGTGCTTGATTATTGGAGCATGTTTATTATATGACCTAGGTAAAATAGCCTCTTTGTAATCTTTTGTTTGCAGATTATTCCAATTATTTGACTAAAGGTAATGTAAGCATTTATTTATAACCCCTTTTCAAAATTATTGTTATAATGTTGTATTATATTCGTCATTCGTTATTAGCATATCATTGAAATTTTGATATTTTTCTAGTCATGTATATCTAGTATGGAAAATATCATGTTATTTTAGATTTTTTTTTTCTCACATTAGGCTTCTTAATATGACTCTTTCAGCATTAGATTTCATAATATGATTATTTCAACATTAGAGTTTCCCGTAATATTCATATTCATATTATGACTACATAGTAATATTTTTCACAAATTATGACTACGTAATATTTTCATTTGTAATATGACTATTTGTATATTAATGATGCTACTCATTTTATAATAGTCATTTTGAAGTTTAGATAATATTTATATTAATGTAACTGTATCAAGATTATGAAATTAGCCATACTACTCATATTTTTCTTACTTATTAGTAGTCATATTTTAATAACTTCATACATATTTGTAATTCTAACTTCTAATACTATATATTTGTATTTTATCCAAGGAATCGATATTTATTTGGATTTTAGTTTTCCCTTATTTGAATTTCAAAATTATTGTAATCCTAATAACTAACTCATTGTAATTTGAGATTAGTTTAAGTTATCATTCATTTTTCAAAAAATTGGTAAAAAGGGCAACATTAAAAAATATATAAATGAATTAAAAATAATTAAAATAATTAATAAAAAACAAAATAATAATTATCCAATAATTTGGGCCAACAACTAATTACTATGGGTGTGCAAAAACCGAACCGGACCGATTAGACCGACCGAACCGAACCAAAATGCCGGGTTTTTTACGGTTTTTACTTATAGTCCGGTCCGGTCCGGTCTTAAAATTGTTGGACCGAAGACTTTCGGTCCGGTCCTCGGTCTTCTTTGAAAAAAAACCCGTAAAACCGAACCAACCGAATTAAGATTTTTAATTGGGTATTTACCTTCACATGGATTGCTTTTAATTGGTTGATGACAGCCTTGATAAAAGAAAATCAATGCTCATAAAACAAAACATTTATTTCCTAAAGATGAAAGAGGAAACCACTTTAGTCTCTCTCTTACGAATTCTATCTCTCTCTACAAAAATCCCTACTCCATCCTAAGAACTCCATCTCTCTCTACAAAAATCCCTAAATCCATCTCAAATCTTATGGTAATTTGACTCGAAAATGTTATGGGTTTTCTTTGGAACTCGAAAAGTCCGTATCGAAAAAATTTAAGATGAGTTTTCTCTCTTCATTTTTACACACACATGTAATAATATATGCACACATATATAAAAAGTTTTCTCTGTTATTCACAAATTTTTAGGATTTTTTTAATCTATGAATATCTTTGCTATTTATTTTAGATTAGCACAAAAAATATATAATGTGCATGTATTAATATTTCTTAAAGAAAAATAATTAAAATAATTAATAATCTTATTGTTGTTCCTTTGTTCATTTCTAAACCTTTTTTTTTCCTAAATCGATTCGTGCCTAAGACCGAGGACCGACCGAGACCGATGTAGCCCGAACCCGACGGTTTCTCCTCTAGTCGGTTTGGTTGTCGGTCTGCATTTCTTGAGGACCGAAAGTGTCGGTCCGGTCTACATTTTAGTCTCACGGGTCGGTTGACCGACCCGTGCACACCCCTACTAATTACAAAAAACAAGTGGGTTAAATGCAAAATAATTCAAAAATGCTGGGCTAACTACAAAAAGGCCCATATTTTTATGCATTATTCTTTTTATTTTATATTAAATTTATGTGTCCATTAAATAAAACATATTAGGGGTGTTTTCGGTTTTGGATTAGGATAAAAATTATGATACCCAAACCCAAACCAAATTTGAAAGTTTGGTTTCACTTTTAGTTTCTAAATCTTTTAAATCCAAACCAAACTTTTCATATATATATTTTTTAAATAAGTAAATTTTAAAACCACTTATTTTATTCAAGAAAATAATAATTTTATACTTGCTCATACTTATTTTGGGCAGAAAAAAATATTAACTCTTACATTTATAATATAGTTATAATATTTATGATAGTTTAAATAGTCGATTTCTCACCAAATCTTTTGAACTTTAGGAATATAAAAGTTCATGTAATGAAATAATATTATTTTTAAGTTACATATCTAATGATTCGTTTTAATTCAATTCGGTTTGACAATATCATATCCCAAAGCGGAACAAAAAATATTTGATTTTGGTTCAGTTTCATTGTTTCAATTTTTTTTACAATATGATTTGGCTCATACGGTTCGATCATTCGGTTTTCAGGTTCACTATAACACCCTTAACACTTATTATATTTAAAGAAAGGATACCTTATTTTGTTTTCATTTTAAAACAAGGAAACTCTATTTCCTTGTACGTAATATACATTTCCTCCATTATTATTTTTTTAAACATAAAATTTAATCACCACCAACAGTCATCACCATCCCCTAGTGCAGGAGTTCCAATGAACTCACTAGAACTCCAAAAATAACTGTCAGAGTCTTCACTGGGCTCTGAACCACTTTCGAAATGTCAAAACTTCACTGGAACTCCGATATAAGTACTACAAATATGTTTTTAATTTAAATTCCACAAGCAACTAATGATATAAATTTTACTTCAAATAGGGGTGTGCATAATCTAATCCAAACTGATCAAAGCGACATATCTAATATAATATAATCTAATCCAATATAATCAATCCAATCCAACCAAATCCAATCCAATCCAATCCAATCATAATTAGATTTGATGAAACTATTGGATTTGATTGGTTTGCCTATTGGAGAACCGACTAAATGTTGGATCGATTTAGTTTTTACCTTGGCATACCAATGTCAAACTAATCCAATTGATTCTCTCTTAAAAATGACACATGTCATAATGTAATTAGTAATTATTACATATACTAAGTTACTAATAAATACATTATCGCGCCTTATTATTGCTACTTATAGCTATAATTTAGAAAATCTTATAAGTTTACAGTTCGATTTACTTTTTTTTGCATTGTTTTAGTTTTCGTATTATTGATTAAAATTTTTTATTGGCTGCCATTGAAACTTGAAATTTCCTTAAACAAATAATATTGTTTTGAACCAATCGAACCTTAAATTTGATTGGATTGGATGTTAAAATACAAAACCAAGTTATATTGAATTGGTTGATAGATTGTCATAAATATAATGGTTTCGAATCGATACACACCTTTAACTACAAATATATTTTTACACTAAATCTATAAACAAATATATATATAAATTTTAGAACAATTTATTTTTGCACTAAATTCGCATGCAATCAAAGGTATAAATTGAAGTGCAAATTTATTTTTGCACTGTCTAGAAATTATTGTCAAAATTCTGGCGGAAACTTGGTTGGAAGCCTAGCAATGGTCGCCGGAGCTTTGGCAATAGTTGTTGGAGTTCCGACCAGAGCTTCGAAAGGATTATGCGATTTGGTGAATCATAAGATTTTAAAATCTCATAATTTTTAATTTAGGTGTTTCTTAAAAAATTAAATTTTTTCATAAGTATTTTATAAATTTTCAAAATATAATAATATAAGTTGAGATTGAGTGGGATTTTTTATCCATTTTCGTATTTTAATTAGAGAGAATTTTTTTTATTAACCAATGATAGAGTAAAGGTAAGTCAAAAATGAGATTGATCAAATTCAAAGTTCTAACTTTTTAAGATGATTATGAAAGGGTGTTCTTAAATGCACCCCATAATCCGTCTTCTCATCCCACCAAAAGTCAAAGTTACGTTAATCTTAACCTAAAAAATAGTGCAAACCCCATTATTCTCACCCCACTTTTTATACTTTGAAAAAATTGCCACTAATTTGTCTTTTCACCCACTTAAAATTTTAAAAATTAATTAAAAATTTTCATTTTTTTTCAACAAACAATCATCTAATATTTTCACTTAATTACATATATTTCATAAATGTAAGTTTATAATAAATATTCTTTAATTTTTATATTAAGTACTAGGTTTTTATTTTTATTTGCTCTAGCACGATAACGTCTTCAATGATATTTTTCTTAATTTATTCAATCTTTTTATTTGTACATGTATGTATAGAGCTCAATAAAACTCACGTTAAGTTATACAATATCAAAGCTAAAAAATGTTTGTCTTAACGTGCGCCTAATATGTCATAATATATAATATATATATATATGTATTGCATGTTGTGCTTTTATTATTTTCAATATTTAAATTCTAAAAATTACTGGTAAAAAAATATTAAAAAATAAAATAGTTTAGTGAGAAAATCTCTATCTTTTAATCTTTTGCAAGGATATTGTTTTCTTGGGTCTCAAAAAATTAAATATCTTAGAATTCGAAAGTAACAAAATATTTTAATAAATGATTTATTATTATAAAAACTATTTTATTTTTCCAATTCATTTTTTCCATTTTCACGAAAGATAACATTTTTTAAAAAGAAAGAAGAAAATGTTTTTAAGTCATTAAAAAATTATTTAATGACACCCGGGGTGAAAAGACAAAAATTTTGTATATGCATTTAAGAACACTTAGAAAAATTCGTCACTATTCACTTTTTTTCCTGCGAGTTTTTTTTCCTCTGTCATCTTTCTTCTAGTATTTTTGATAAAAATAAAATTGATTTTCTAATATCTTTGATGCAGTGAATTAAGACATATTTATATAGTATATAACTTAATTATTACTTTTGTTAATTAATTAGTTAACTTCAATGGATCCTCCGAGCCTTTGCAATCTAACCTAACTTATTACTCCATATCGCTCACATGTACGTTTTAGAGAGAGAGAGAGTTTACGTAAGTATGTATAAAAAAAGTTAATAAAGAAAAAATAGCTTAAGGGATTTTTTGGGCTTTTCTTTAATTATAATTAATGTTTAAATTTTTATATATATTACAAAAGAATTAATTTAATTTTTGTTTTATTTATAAATGTGTTGAAAATAACTAATTAATTTTTCAAAATGCTTAAAAAATAAAGGATGATCTAAATTTAATTGAAAACAGAGCAAATATTTTAATTTTTTTTGTATATCAAACATACTGCTATATATATATGGATCAACTTCCGATCTTTTAATATTTTTGATGTATTAAATTAAAACTTATATTTACTTATTTGGTAAAAATAAAATTTGTAAACAAATTTAAAATATGAATAATAACTATTTAAGAGTAATGAATAATAAAAGATTATATGAAATATCATATAATTGTTAAAATTGTATTTATTATAATTAATATTTTGATCTTCAAATGTACTATTTAGACGAAAATTTTAATGAAATTTATGAAGAATAATGTAATTTTTGTTTAATATGTCTTATATTAATGAAAAAATTAATATTATTTAATATTTTTACTTTTAGGGATAAAACTTTATCGTCTTTACATTGTTTTAGTAAACTCACTCCACCACTGGGGTGAAGTGCAAGATTTTTTAAAGATTTAATGGGGTGATAAGAAAATATTCTCACACTGGAGTGAGAAGACTGATTCTACGAGTGCATTTAAGAACACCTTTATGAAATCACACAATTATCTCAAAAGAGCATTCATATAAATTACGTAATTTATTAAATTTTGTCTCAAAATCACGCAAAAAAAATTAATTTTAAAAATTTGATCGTTTAAATAAATAAATAAATAAAAATTATCTTTAGATCTCTCTAGATTAGTCGAATATAATTATGAAAGAGTAGCTGCCAACAATTTTTTCTTAAAATATACGAAACTACCGAAAGAATACAGGGAGCTAAAATGGAGGAAGTCCCTCCATTAATGCAAATTAATATGTAATTATGCATGTTTTGTTTACTTTGCACCATAATTACACCATTTGACCTATTTATTGAGTTTATATTTATAAAATGGGAGAAGTGAAAGTATTAATGCACTTTTTTTTTATAATTAATTAGGTAATAAATAACACACTTAACATCATTCTTTAATAAATAATATAATTATAATTATTATATATACTTACTTACTATATAGTGTTATGGAAGAAGTAGATACATTAATTATTTTTCATTTTTAATTGTAGTAACATTAACTACTTATTAATTGAATATTCTTAATGCGCATAATTTATTATACTATTTTTTAAAATGTGTTAAATTAATAGTATTATTTTTAGTTTGTCATAGCAAATGAGATTAGATTGAAATTAATATTTTCTTGAAAATAATAAAGTAAAAGTTGGGAGCAATATATATTTTATTCTCCTACACAACATATTAAAATCAATTATTTATCAAATTTATATTAAGATTACTAATCGCATAACTATAATATGAGGTCCAATAACACGCAGCACGAATATTTGGGAATTGGGATATGATGCGACGTACGTGTGAACCATCAATCTGTGCCGGCCACCGCCCCACGGCCCCACTGCTAAAATCATTCACCTCCCTTTTATTAAATTCTTTATTTAGCACGAGATTATGAAAACCAACTATTTTTTTAATTTAAGATATTTTTTTCTAAACCCAAACTATTTCAATTGGAGACTTGGAGTTCTGAAGTGTAATATATTTTTTAAAATTTCTGTAAGTATTCCTAAGATGTGTGTAACATTAGAAGTACACTCTAATATTAAGTGAAGATTGTACTCAACATCAATATTATATGATTATAATAATAATAAAATATTGAAAGATTTTTATCGTTAGTAGCGACAAAATTAATATTGAATTTTGCAAAAGGTCATTAATTAACTAGAAAAAAATTACAGAACATAATAATATATAGGGTGATTTTTGTTTAATAATTGTTCTTGTTATAACTTTTGTTGTACCTATAAAATTTGTATATCTTAAGTTTATTTGTTCGGAGTTTCTTCATTCCTCCTATTGTTGATACTTTATTTGACTTAATTTAAGTAATGTAAGATTTGATAAAGTATTAAATTATTTTTATTTGGTCAACAAGTTGTTTAGATTAAATTTTGGAACATTCGGGGTTAGTCAAATGGTAAAGTATTATTTTTATAAGGGTGATGTCTCAAGTACGAACCACGACATCCCATCCATTTCCCCTCCCCTTAGCAGTTTGAACCCCCGATGTATACGTATACCGATTTTACAAAAAAAAAAAAAAAAAACCTTAGACATTTCAAGATTTATTGTTTAATACCTTAATTTGTTATCCTACTCAAGGAAAACAACTAAGAATTTTCAAAGGCGTAATTTTTAGTTTACAAGAAATTTAGACAACGTTGTTTTTTAAGAAGAGAATATGATTACTTATTGAATAAATATGAACTTTATGAAGGTCAGCTTATGACGTAGTGCTTACAAAAAATTTAAATCTAAATAGTTTTAAGTAAAAAAATTTCGTCACTTTAAACCATTAGAACGCACCGCTTATAGCTATATATATATATGTATATATTTCTCCATGAAAAGTACATACAATATTAATAAATTAATTATAAATAACTTTCATGAGATTAAATTTATACTAAATTAATATATTTATTAAACGTTTGAGGTGATAGATCCAATAGTTATTTAGGGGAGGGGATAGAGAAGGATAATTTAACTATGGTGCTTTTTATAAAATATTATATGCTTAACCACTTAATTCCAAATCTAAATTTAAATATTTATATAGAACTTTAAAACTCTGTTTACTTTGTCAAAGACTTGATTCAATGAAAATTATTTGTTTTAGACGTGTAATCGTACTTTACGTCTGTTTGATTGGTATTTATAGATACTTCATTATAAAAGGAAGAATCATTTCAAAGGCCACGGAATCATATTTTTGATTTAGCCCTTATAATTCTTTTTTTTCCTACCTGAAAAAAACGTGATGACAATATGATTCAAACTTTATCTACCAAGTAATATTGAAACAAATTTAATTATATACAAAGAAATCGAGCACATTGTTAAAATTCAGACTTAGATCCTGTTAGTATATATAATATATATTTGTTAGTTGTCATTTATACGATTGTTGTTTATAAAAATTGGACTAGAATTTTTTAAATCTCTAAGTTGACTAGGTTTCATATTTCCTTATTTTTATAATTCTAAACATATATACATTTGGACTACCAAAACCAACATTTTAACATGTGCCTAGAGAATCAGAGCCGACCTTCTCACTTGAGCTGGACAATTAGAGTCGATCTTCTCCCTCATGTCGAATAATCAAAGCCGAACCTCCTCATATGTGTCAGACAACTTGAGTTGAACTTTCATCATATCGGACTTCAACCATGTCAAATCTCACCCCGGATGACAACGTTGCCGGGCAATCAACAACTATATCGGACAATCAAAGCTGGACCAGCTTTATCCAATAATCTTCACCCTTCGATCATTCATTTAGTATCAAGACGTACTTTCAAAACTCAAGTCAGCTTAATACCATCTTAAGTTTGAATGGAGATGTTAACATATCTAATCTAATAGTATATATATATATATATATATAATGGGAGGAGTGAGAAGGTTTTTTTGTTAGGCTGCCATGTGTATTGCATTTACTCCCTCTTTATTCTCTCATTTTAAAACATTTTCTTTATTTTTTAATTATACTTGACTTATACTTTTTTTTTTTTTCGTTTTGTGTGTATTTACACCGTTTTTAATTAGAACCCAAATTCATTTCTCTCACACATAAGTTAATTTATTTTCAATGCAATCCGAAATCCGATTTTTTAATCTATTTCCAATACAATCCGCAATCCGCATTCCGATTTTTGTTTTAAAGGAAATTGCGAAATCAATGGAAAAAGAGATGATACAAGTTTTTCTTTTTCATCTTTTAATATGCAGGAAGAAAGTTGACATGTGTTTTTAATTTCGTAATTAACTATTTTATCTTAATACGCCCATGCATCACATGGGTTACAAACTAGTATAATATATATTTGTTAGTTGTCATTTATACGATTACTATTTATAAAAATTGACTATCCTTCTCTATATATCTAATTTGATTAAATTTTATATTTTTTTTATTTGTATAACTTTTATAATATTATATAAAAAATCTCTATTATACTAATTTCATATAATTAATGATTTAATTCAATAATAATTCTCTTTTTCCTATAATCTTAACATATCCAAATAATTAAACAAGTAATGTTCATAAAAGGTGCTACCGTTAGATATCTCTTTCTTCCCCCTCCCAAAAAATCAGGCAGATTTATCACCCTAAAAAAGAAAATGGAAAACACGTTACTCACGTTTCTTTATGCCAAACCCACACCGAACGCCGCCAGGGTTAGGCACGTGTTGAATGGAATGAGGAGCCAGCTGTCTCAAAGCTCTCATCCGAAGTAACACGTGTAAAAAGGCTTTTAAATTTACTAGAAATTAGGTAGAAGGGCTTATTATACATTGATTTTTACCAAAAATCCAATGAATAATATTTTTTTGAATGAAGGGCCTATTTTTAATTGGTAATTTGAATGAAGGGCCTATTTTTAATTGGTAATTAGTGTAAGAGGCCTATTTTGTTTTATATTTTAAATGAATGTATTTGAATAAATTTAAATATCATTTAATTAATAAAAACATGTTATGTATTACCTAAATTACCCCTTTTTTGAAATTTTCACAAAAAATATGGATGCAAAGATATTGCAATAAAATATGAACTGCAAAGTTCATATTGCAGTGAAATATGTACTGCAATATGAACTTTGCACTAAAAATATGGACTGCAAAGTTCACATTGCAGTAAAATATGGACTGCAATATGAACTTTGCACTAAAAATATGGACTGCAAAGTTCACATTGCAGTGAAATATGGACTGCAAAGTTCACATTGCAGTGAAATATAGAGTGCAAAGTTCATATTGCAGTCCATGTTTTAATGCATATTGATATTTTTTTAGTTTATTTTAAGGGTTGGGATGTCATTTTATAATGAAAAAAAAAGACACATGTCATATTATCAATAAAATAAAAAATAGGCCCTTTATTTAAAAAAAAATTATTCCTTGGCCTTAGTGTGAAAATCTTTTTCTAATAAGCCCTTTTTTTTAATTGCCCCTTAAATTTATTAATTTTTTCATATGATTTTTATTTTTTACCCTGTTTTTAGGTTTAATTGGCGTTAGCCTTAGGAATTATTCACTTGACACTTAAAATGTCACTTAAATTTAAAAATTTAAGTTTAAAAAGTTATTTGATAACTTAAAAATTTAAGTGACTACTTAATTTTTACCACTTAAAATTTAAAATGTTTATTCAAAATATTAAGGAATAACTTTGCCACTTAAATCTGAAATTTAATTTTAAAATGTGTAAAATATCTATTTTACCCTTTTTCTTTTAACAAAATTACATAGTAGCCGCTACAACCACTGCCGCCGCCACAACCACTTGCCACAACTGTTGCTGGCTCCACCACAACCACCACCTACGTTACTAGAATCACCTTCACAACCACTGCATTTACCACCACCTTCTCCTCCACTATCACCAACTCACCAACCGTAATTTTACAACCCTGTATCTCCCTACCTAGGTCAGTAGTTTTGGTGAAAATATTTTTTCATCCTCAATTATTCATTTAACTTTATAATTGTTTGATCAGCTCCTTTGCCTTTTGCTAATGAATAACCCGCACTTCATTTTGATAAGCTCTCAGGAAATTTACATGACATGATGTGTAAATAAGATATATATACACATACATTAGCTATATAGCATCCACAACAAAATTCGTTCAACTATGTCCATGATAAGTAGAGTATGCTATAAGAAGACTCTTACGAGTTCTTCATATTCTTTTCCCCTTTCCATTTTCTCAGTTTCGTTTCTTCCAATTGCATTTATTGATTACTGAATTTTGGTAAGCCAATTAAGATAACATTACAAATTATCATTTGTAATTGACATTTTTCTAGTATTTGAACTTTTAAAACTATTATACTTGGTTCAGGGATTTAAATTATATGATTTTTCTTATTTTCATTTAAAATTATGTGATCAAAATAAAATAATAAGTGCAAAATTGTCAAACTAAAAAAATTCAATTTTCAGATGTGTTATATTCAAACAAATAACATTTTTTAAAATATAATTTTCATACTAAACTTTTTCAATTTTCAGTTTTTTTTACTAACCGCCACCTTAGTTTTTAGCACATGTTAATCCGGGTGCTTTTCCAAGATGATAATAACTTTGGCTTTTTTATGGGTAAGGTAAGTTGACACATTTTTATAGTTTAAACTTTAAATATATACCATCACACTTGAGGGCTTATATTTTATACTACATATATACAAAAAAATTAAATAAATTATGTGAGGGCTTAAGTCCATGCTTGTCCTTGTGTAACTCGATCTTTGGAGGAAATATGTGGGTTTCTTCACTTTATGTCTATATAGGTTCAAATTATATATAGGAGTACTCCATTTTTTTTCCTTCTTTTTCCGTAATCGACCGGCGCCATATGTATTAGGGGTGTTAAAGTCAATCCGAAAACCGACCGAACGAACCGAACCGATCCGGACCGGACCGATCCGCAAAACCCCGAACCGAAAAAAAACCGAAACCGAAAACAAGAAAACTGAACCGAAACCGAAAAGTTTGGTTCGGATTTGGGGTAAGCTGTCTAAAACCGAACTAAACCGAACCGAACCGAATTATGTATAAGAAAAAATAAATGTTAATATATACTTTAATGGCACACGTTAATTATCTTAATACAAAAAAGATGACATTTTTATAGGAATTTCTTATATGCATATTATGATAATCTTAAAAAATGGTCATTAGCGCACGCTTTATTATTTAATTAACTACATAATGCTAAGATTTTTTTATCACATACATGATGAAAAATAATTCATCATTTTATTTAATGTGTTTCATTCTTATAAATGTACAAATAAAATTGTAATTAAATAGAAAATATGGTATTTATATGTTGCTCCTTGTTTCTAAAAAATAATCACTTTAATTTGAATATAAATCATTATTACATTACTATTAGTATTATATTTTTATGTTAAATGATTTAAAAAAAATTATTAAAAACCGAATAAAACCGAACCGAAAAGTTTGGTTCGAGTTTGGGTTTCGAAGATTTAGAAACCGAAACCGAACCGAACCGAAACCGAACTTTTATATTTGGTTTGGGTTTGGGGTGCCTTGCTTTCTACCCCGACCGAAACCGAAAACACCCCTAATATGTATCCCTATAGCATGTATATTAAATATATATATACCATCTAATTTATGTGAGTAATATGTGTACTAAAAAACAATTATTAAATTTCACTTTAAAAGGAAAAATAGATAATATGATATACCCCTTAAAATTATGATCAGATTTTCAAAATGGCAAAATGCCTACATATTGAATTAAAAAGCAGGCCTATTAAGCAACCAAAGTATTCATTGTGTTTCATCTTACCTTTTTGTTTATTTTAGACATTAAATTTAACAAAAAAAAGTAATAATAATTTGGTCCAATCACTAAAAACTAGTACTTACTATTAGAAAATTTAGTTTTGCATATATAAAATTAGTGTATCAAGTTTTGTAGAAAACTAACCACGTTATATATTTAACAAACAAAATAATGAGAAACAAATAGAATAAAATAAAAGCTGGCCTGTATGAGAGTCGCGATAAAACACGCTGTCCTAAAGACTTTATTGTCTCCCTACGTGCGGGTACTAACGATCAACAAAGTCTCCAAGGTAAAACCCGTACAGCTCTCAACAAAGCCTCCTCTATGTGCACGTCCACAGGAAGACAATATAGAACCAATCTGATCAAATTGCCCAACAAAATATTGAAAGTAGTATATGACAAAATAGTATGAAATGAAGAAATGGTGTGAAAATAGATTTGTATATATTTTCTTGTTGTCATATCTCCAAATGAAATGCTCACCCCCTTTATATAGTGCTAGAGGTTATGCAAGTTAATTGCAAAATTAAATTATAATAATTCCTCTCATTTAATAGAATTAAAACAAGAGTTACAAATATAATAAAATCAAAATAATTGCCATAATAATAATAATATTAATTGTATTTTAATGGGGATTTATTTTGAAGTTTTGAAATTTCAAATCCAACACTTACTTGCATAAAAGAGGAAATAAAAAATTAAAGAAAGAAAAGTCAAAAGTGCAAGAGGAAAGCGATGCAAGGAAGGGTGTTCTCTTTTATGGTTTCTCCTTATTTTCTCCACTTTAGTGTTAGGTTTTAGTAGTTGAACAAAAAAAAAGTTGTCAAACTTTAAAGTCCAAAATGGACATAGGGGCAAAACGAAACACATAAAATAGTGGGTGATTTTATTGTTAAAGCAGTCATGTTTATTGTCAAACTAATGTATAGTTTAAAAAGCATATATCATAAGTTCTCAAAATAATACTATACTATGACAAAAAGATTATATATTGTTTTGAATGTATGACTATCCACAATAATTTATGAGTTTTGCAGGCACGATTTTTGGTTCAAGGGGTAGTTCATAGTTTAAGGGTATATGGTCCATATATCAAGTAGCTTACTCAAAAACATTGTTCCAATTTTTAGACTAAGGGGGCAGTGAAGTAACAAATGGGTTTAGCTTAATATATGCGTATCCGATCATGACTCAGATTTTGAGAGTCTCAGTTTTTCCTTCTCCGACATCTCAAAATTGAACACTGGATCTATTCGTTGCTTATAAGATTTGAGTTCTTGCGTGTGTTGGGAAATGTTACCATTATGTTGCTGTACGTGTACTAAAAAACACCCTAAGCATTTTGTATTGTGACGAAGAATGTTACAAAATTCTTTTGTGCTTCAAATAGAAATATTCTTACCTAGGGTTTCATTCAACCTGTTTATACTTTTTTAGCAGGCTGAATTTCGTTGCTCATCTACTAGTTAAAATATTTTTTTATTTCTTTTATAATATCGCTCAATAAGTTTTTTATTTTTTTTACTTTTATGCTACATTTTGTCGAATTTCCGGTTGACTCCAACCAACTTTTCACCCGACTTGGCTAACCTTTGGCCGATTCCGTCGCATCTCATGTCGATTATGCTTCCCCTCTTTTTGCTAATATAATATTGTTGGCTTCATTAGTTTTGATAGTTTGTTGTGTAATTGTCCAAATGCCTCTCGATCTCTTAATTTTGTTTTCCCTTTTTTTTAATGCATGGCGCTGCAAAGTATTGCACTTGCATGGCAGTTTTATTTCTTATAACGAAGTTGCGAAATTATTATAAAAAAACAATTGCTGCTTATGAAAAGAGTTAGAAGATTTAGACTACAAGTGCTCCATTTTTATTTATTTTTCATTAAAATTTTCATCCTCATATCTCTCCAATCAGACAATTTTATTCCACTGAAAAGATAATGAAAAGGGGAAAAAAAGTCTTTTGCACTTCATCATTTGAACAAATCAAGATAGATTTGAAAAATGAAAAGAAAAAGGAACTATCCTAAAATAACCGATAATCACAAACTCAGTGGTATATTCAAATTAAAATTAACGCTATACATTTTTACACGAATTGAATAAATATAAAACTATGAACAAACAACATTAAATCTCTCCCTATACCTTTCCCTCACCTACAAATAATGTATATGTATATTTATATTGTAACCCTAATTACCATGAAACTAAACAAAATATGTAAGTTAAGTTAACACTAGACAAAAAAAAATTAAGATGACCCAAATTAAGATCATGCATCATATTCTTACGAAAAAGATTGTTAATTCGGGTCCACTCTTCGTATCTGGGTTTAACATGCACAGCGTCTCGGAGTCTTTCGATCCCACAATGCGTCCGAATTGGCTTCTCATATACTGAATATCTCGCTCGGTCTCCTTTACACCTTCCAAGGCTCCGGCCCCCGTCGTCACTGCCTTTAAAACCTCCATAACGTGCAAATCTTCTTGATTAGCTTGTCTCTTAATACCGTAACCAATCTTCTTACCATTAGAGAAGACTGTCCACGTGGGTTCTTCGAATAACTTCCTCATCTCCGGTGACTTTTCGCATTCGAGGGCAAGTCTTACGGCCCCCGATAAAAGTTCCTGTTGCAACTCATTCGTTTGCATGGGGAACTCTAGCACTAAATTGGGGAGGGTCTTGGGGTTTTCTTGGAGGGAGAGGGTTACCTTACCTTGACTGTATCCGTATATTGTGCCGGAGATGCGGTGGCTGGCAGAGGTTCGGCTGTGGACGTCCAGTGAGCGGCTTCCGTGTAAGGAGGGAGGCTTGCAGGCAGGTGGTAATGAGGGGATGAATCGATAAAGGTAATGAAAGATTTGGAAAAATTTGATGGGTTTCTGTTTTGTCTTTCCAGAGGGCTTGACGAGAGAAGAAGGTGAAGTTGCGGTGGTGCTTGGTGTTGGCTCCCCCATTGTTGGACCTTCAAAACCAACAATGGGAGAAAGCCATGCGTCTGTGAGAGAGAGGGGAGAGAGAGAGAGAGAGGGAGAAGGGGGAAAGAGATATTGATTTGTTTTGAGGTTTGTGCTCCGAACCTTGAAAATGAGATTGTTAAATTAGGAAACGACGTATTTTGGTTTTGGATAAGTCTTCGAACCCTTGAAATGTGGAACTTTGAGCAACTATTCTTATCATGGCTATACTCCCCCGGATCCGGTTTCTCTAGAGCAACAAAATTCATGCTAGAGTTATATATAAAATATGAATTGTCAAACTAAAATTAGATTTGAGTCATCGATTCTATATATATAGAGTGCGGAATTTGATTTGACTAATAGGTGGAGACGCGATCTAGATTTATTTATAGTTAGGTGGTAATTTTATTGTCAAGAATGTGTAGAAAACACTCTAGTTCTCTGAAGTTTGCTTTTTGATTACTTTAGTCCTTAATTTTTCAAATTGCACATCTTAAGCCTTGAACTATTTACCTTGTGTCCCTTCAGTCCAAAATTGGGCAGATGTCCAAGTTTTTGTTAAAAAAATGCTCGTGCAACTCGATCACCTGTGGTGAATCTAAGGGGAAAAGTTTAATAAATTCTCAATGGTTTAGTTCAAACCTAGGGTAGTAAAAACGAAAGGATTTAGGGACACATCGGATGAATCACCTTCGTGGGTTTAGGTTTGTCCATGATGTCTTAACCCTTCTTCATCCGCATTGAGAGAAACAAGCATTCATTTGCAAAATCGTTCTTCAAGCCTTCAATGTTAGAGGGTGAAAGGATATACGAATAGAAGCAATTGATTAAAAGAGTTCCATCCATAATTATATCTGCCAGAAGGATGACTTACTTTCAGTTTAAAATAAGGACACTCATTTTTTTTTACTTAAAATAATCTTCCTCCGTTTCCTTTTTTCCTAAAAAAAAATAAAATTAATCACCACCGACTGCCACCACCATCCCCTAATGCCCGAGTTTCAATGACCATTACTGGATTGCCGAAACTTCACTAGAGCTCTTGCATAGGTACTGCAAATATATTTTTGCTCTAAATCCGCAAGTAATTAATGATATAAGTTTCATTGCAAATTTATTTTTGCACTAAATGTGCAAACTAATAATATAAATTTTAGTGCAAATATATTTTTGTTCTAAATCTGAAAGCAATTAATGTTGTAGATTTTAGTGCAAATTTTTTTTTACACTAAATCCGCAAGAAACTATTGTTATATATAGATTTTAGAACAAAGATGCTTTTGCATTAAATCCGTAGACTACTTAATATAAAAAATTTAATGTAATTTTTTTTGCACTAATCTGCACGCAATTAAAGATGTAAATTTAAGTACAAATTTGTTTTTGAACTGTATAGAAATTCTCGAAAAAACTCCGATGACCTAATTAGAGCTTATGGATGGTAATAAAACCCAATCCAGCGGGTTTTTGACTTGACTTAACTCGACCCAAATAGGGTGGGTTCGGAGCGTGTTTGTTTTGACATTGGTGGGGGGGGGGGGGGGGGGGGGGTAGGGTTGGGAGGGTTTTGAAAGAAAAACCCAGTGGGAGTTTGAATTAGGTTTGCACAAAATTAACCCATTTGACCCGCCCAGCCCCAAATATGGTATTTTCTTCTTTAAATACCCTTATAATATATAATATAATATAATATAATTACAACGGGCAGGGACAGGGTAGGTCGGGTTTGGGTTTATGCATACACCACTCAATGTGGGTTCGGGTTGGGCGAGCTTATAAGCAGTCGAGTTCAGTTAAATCCGACTTGTTGCCATCCTTATTGGAACTTCGGCAATGGTCACCAAACCTTTAAAGAACTAGTTGGAACTCCTTACGGGCGATGGTGCAGAGGTGGTTTGTGAAGCTTATATGTCGAGCATCAATGATAATAAATAAATAAGATATTATGGTAAGGATATGATTGACCATTCAAAAAAAAGTGTATCATTTAAGTGGATAAAAATTAAAAATTGTCCTTTTGACCAAATTGTGGAGTAAGTCCTCCATGTACCATGGAATATATAAAAATTAAAGGTGTTATTGGCTTAAATATACTTATGCACTTAAAACCTATTTCCTTATATGTATGTGTATGTATTACATAATACATGTATATGGGTGGTGAATCTTTGACAATGCAGGGTTTTCCCTCCAATTAAGCGTTAAAATGTCCTTTTTGCGCTTAGATTGACTACATGCGAACCACATAGGCATTTTTTGACGAAAAATTAAAGATATGGTAAATGACAAGTTTTTTGGAGTATAAAAAATGCAATGTAAAACACCAAGGATTAAAGTGACACCAAAAGTTAACTCCAAAGGACTAAAGTGTCTTCTACGGTAGTGAAAATTGTACTGTATATTTTCAAATCATCTTGCTATTAAAATAGGGTATCACCATTAGCATTCCAAGTGAGTACTCTAACATTCTCAAAAATTATTTTTAATTCATCAAAAGTATTAAAAAAGATACATTTAGTGCTCGTTTTGTTCGAGTTTATGTTCGTTTCTGAAACCCAAAATGAGAATTTCAGATGAAAAGTTTGAGCATCATTAACTTATGATTTACTCTTAACACGACTTATAAGGGACTTCTAGTGTGAATTTACCATTCTAGAATTTAAGGAACAAACAAAAACTCGAACTAAACGAACAATAAAAATATAACTAAAGAAGATTTAGAATGTTAGAGTACTTGTTTGGAGTATGTGCTAATAACGAAATTGTTCAAATAAAATGGTTTTGTTATCATTTTTTTTTCTTTCACCTACGGTGGGCCAAAACCCGGCCATGACCATATTGGGTATGTATTAGATATTCATCACTCTTTGTCAATCGTGAAAGCTCATCTACTATGCATATAGTATAAACTGAAATTTTCCTCCTCTCCACTATACGTATGCTTTTTTTTGGTTCCCCACGGGGTGTCCGGGCCAGCTTTCGCGCACCTCGACTAATCTCCGCTCGCGGTTCGTGGCTGCCGCTGGCCAAGCATTATTTTGACAACGCCGGGGTTCGACCTTAGGAGCTCCAAGTCGACCCAAGGTTGTCCCAGTGGCAGCCTTATACCACTGGGACAAGAGGCTTGGTTTCCACTATACGTATGCTAAATATAACTTATATACCATCTTGTATGGTAAAGTTTGGCTAAATTTAGCCATGCGAGTGACATATATTCACCCGTCATTTCTAGGCTTCCATTTCACCTGTGAGGAACTGAGACTTCTATTAATAGTAATAAACTCAACTCATGGCCTATGCCGAAAAGGGGCGGTTGAAGAAGCATTTCTTTTTATGTTTTTTTAACTCGTGATTTGCTTGTCTCGTAAAAATTCAATTACAAGAAGGACCATATGCTTGTGCACAAAAATGCCAAATCCCCCCACCCCACCCCACCCTACCAAAACCTTCTTTCAAACCTTCTATTCAAATGAGGCCTTCTGGGAAATATCCAGATCATACAAATTTTCCTTATGTTATTAAATCTTGTACCCATTTGATGGATTTAAAGTTGGGGAATCTATTTATAAGTGTGTCAAATTATCTGTTGGGAGACCTCACACGGGTGAATGTCACCTGTCCATCTACCGGTGGGTCCCTCCTTATTTTTACCATTTTCTCACAATAAAATTCATCCGGTTATATTTCAAAAAAAATAAAAAAATTCATCCGGTTAAAATAACATTAGACCATACATTATACAATATACATAGTGGATGGCTTAACAAACACATTGAATTAAGATATAAATAAGTCTATCAATATACATAATATTTCATATCACACTTCATATTAAATAAATTAAAACGTATATAAATTTTCAAGCATCGTCTCACACATCCAAAACATTCACCTTTCTCGTATCTATATACACAAATTTCCATATATTTCTATCTATACTAATATAAAAAGCCAACTAAACTTTTTATATAGGGATGCAATATAATTTGTATGTCTCTATTAAAGAGGTGTTGGATAATATAATAAATATCGTCTATGGTTTTTCCCTTGAATTTAAGGATTGTGACAATACAATATACATCGTCTGAAAATCCTAGCTACATATAAATAAATTACAAAAAAATAATGAGTATAATTATAAAATTATTTAAAGTATAAGTAAAATGTAATTGGTAAGGATTGTGAGGATGCAACGTATATTGTCTGAAATTCCTATATGTAAGTAAATATATTACAAAAAAAGAATGTGTATGATTAAGAAAATATTTAATGTATAAATAAAGTGTAACTGGTGAGGGCTCAAACAATATTGAGAATGTGGTTTAGGGTGGAATGATATTTATTATATCATGGACTCATTTGTACTATATATTAAGTGGGTTTAAACTCACAACCTTTAACGTTAAAACACATTCAATTATCACTACGTTAAATGTTATGCCATATTTTTGTGTGTAGAATTACTAAGTATCTATTGCACATATGTATATATAGTATGTCCCTACGCTAGTTTTACTTATTGTGCTATACCTTTTTGCATGTAGATAGACTAAATTAAACTTTTCAATGTTCATTTTACCATTTGTGGTGGATATGCCCTAATCTATCATGAATAGATCCCCTTGAACAAATTTTAATCAAAAGTACTCGAAAATACTAACTTTCACCCTAAGCATGTATATTATAAATGAAAAAACAAAATGATGGGTGAGAATCTAGCATTATGTAATGTGTATTAACATTTTATTTTTTGCATTTCCAAAGCCTTACCTTAGCTTTTAAAAAAAAAACATTTTTTTGCATGTTGATAGACTAAATTAAACTTTTTAGCGTTCATTTTACCATTTGTGGTGGATATGCCCTAATCTATCATGCATAGATCCGCAAGAATGAAACTCAAAGGAATTGACAGGGGCCCGCATAAGCGGTGGAGCGTGTGGTTTAATTCGATGCAAAGCGAAGAACCTTACTAGGGCTTGACATGCCGCGAATCCTCTTGAAAGAGAGGGGTGCCTTCGAGAACACGGACACAGGTAGTGTATGGCTGTCGTCAGCTCGTGCCGTAAAGTGTTGGGTTAAGTCCCGCAACGAGCACACCCCTCGAACAAATTTTAATCAAAAGTACTCGAAATTACTAACTTTCACCTTAAGTATATTATAAATGAAAAAATAAATTGATGTGTGAGAATCCTGCATTATGTAATGTACGTGTATTAACATTTGATATTTTGTATTCCCAAAGCCTTACCTTAGCTTTTCAAAAAAAATAAAAAATGTTTTATCTTAGCAATCACTTGTTCTCAAATCCACACACCACTCGAGTAGGACTTTGCTTCCACTAAGCATCTTAGACCTTTAACAAATTAATTTATTATTTAACCATTAAATCACTTAACATCTTTATTTTATATTTTAGTTTGAATTAGATATATTTGAGTAATACATGTATTGCGTGTACATGTGATCTAGTATATACATAAATGGAAGGAGGTGTATTCAATTTGAAATATGTATATTTTTTTAGACTTTTAAAATCTATAGTATTCAATTAAGATTTTTAAAAAATTTATAGTATTTAAAAGTCTACAATGTTTTAAATTAAGAGTTTAAAAAATATGTTTAAATTTATGATAATCAAAAGTCTAATGACTTTAGAATTTTATCTATTAATAAATGAGGCAATTGGGCATAAGGGTTCATTCCAATAATAACATAATTATAAAGGACACTTACAAATTAGCTGTGTAAATTAAGAACACTATACAAAAAAGACACTTATACCCTTTCATTATAACATCCCATGTCTCATCAGAATTGGTGCTAAATCTGTTTAGCACAAATACAAAACATGGAATAACAAAATTGGTGAGATCAACATTCACTAAATTATATATATATGGATCGTCGTAGGGTTTATAAAAAATAAAAAAAAAGAGTTGCGATTAGATTTTTTTTTTAAATCCCGCTGGGATGTCGATTTCGATAACAAAATGACATTTGATCGTCTTGATTTTTTTGCGTAATTTTAGTAACTTTGTCTTCTGAACAACATATTAAAAAACTATCCTAATCCAATAGTTCGATCAAAAGTTACATATGTTTTATGATTGTACCTGCAAAAAAAAAGAAAAAGAAGAAAATGAAAACGGCGCTCCTCTCGGCGATACGATCAGAGAGTCGGATGGTGGTGGTGGTGGTGGTAGTGCAGCGGTGGTGTGTTGGGAGGCGAAGAAGGCATGGAAGTTAGAATAAATACAAGTGGATACTCCAAAAGTAGGGAAAAGTGAGTGTTAAGATGCTTAAAGGTTTATATTACATGCTTAAAGGTTTATACGAAAGATATTTTTGTATATCAATATTTTTCATTATCCTTAAAATAAATTCAATATTATCAAAAGTTTCCTTAATTTAGAATTAAATACTCCCTCCGTTCCAAATTGCTGGTCCTTTTTGGGAAATCCAATTTATTAAGGACCCAACATCATTATTGCACTTTTTACTTAATTTACATTGACTTTTCCTTTTTACCCTTTTCTTTATTCAAAATTTTTACTTGAAAAGTGAAAGTACAAAAGGGCAAAATAGGTATGTATTTATCTTTTAGGGAAAGTGAATATTTATTTTGGGACATCCAAAAAAGGAAAGAGAGACCAGAAATTTGGGATGGAGGGAGTAAAAAAATTAGTCTTACTTATCTTTGTTAAATATGAGTTCATCCTTAGAGTAGTAAAACATTACGGAGCGATGTCTTGTAACCCATTTTCTCTTAATAAATTGTGATGAATTTTAATGTCTTTGATACATATACCAACCACAATGAGAAACCTCCTCGCTTATGTAGAGGTTTCAAATTTTTCTCCCCAAAGAAGATAAATGCCCCCCGCCCCATTGGGGTCTCTATTCTGACTCTCTCTTTCTCGTTTCATAGACAGATAGGATACACATAACCATATATCTCATTACCTTAATTACTCCATCTTTCATAAAAGAATCAAGAGTTGTATAGATTATAATGGTTTTGGAGAAATTAGATATATAGATTTGAGAAAGTGATAATATGCATGTATATAATTTGTATTACACATATCTATTTGTTAATTTTATGGGATTTTTTAATATATACCTACAATATTACATACGCAAAAATCTATTTATTATATTTGTATTTAACTAATAATAATGGATCAAAATTCGTTACAACAACAAATTGAGTTAGAATATAACATTTTTATTCGCTAAAAAACCCCTCTATTTTTAGTTATTTAGACACAAATCTGAATTGATAACACTCGAAACAAGATAAAAATTGATACAAATACAACTTGATCAAATCGACCGATTGTTAAATTTAAATTTAATTATATTATGTTTGTTTGTTAATGATGTAAAACGTGGAATTGCTGTGATATGTTATCAGAGCATAATAATGAACAAAAAGTATGTTGAGAATGAAGATGGTTATGATGATAATAATGGGGACAATGGTTATGGTGATGATAAAGGGGTTTGATAGAAGAATATACATTTTTATAGTGTGCTAATTTTAATAATGTGCTAATTTTTTAATATATTATTTATATTTTGGTCAATATTTATATTTTTCTTATTTAAAATTTTTATGAATTTATTAAAATTTATAAAAATATTAAAGATATTGTTTATTAAAATATATGAATATTTATATATAATTAAAATAATTCATTAATTAAGCATAATTCCCATCTTTTATAACTAGAACACCACAAATTTGAAACAAGATTTTTTATAGGGGCAACTAAAATATTAACCATTCGATGTTGTGGCTACAAATTAGGAATTTGTTGCCTCAAAATATAACATACAAGTCGGTAGCCTTAAAGGTTAACATTCGATGGCAATTTACCGAATTAGATGTTAAAATTAGGTAACTCTTTGCCGAGATTAAATGTTAGTGAAATATTTCTACAAATTAACTCGGCCAAAGTTTGCCGAACGTGAGGTTGATGGAAGGTTACTGAATTGAATGTCGAAGTTCGGCAACAAGACACCAACTTGGTGCTTAAATTTGGGTGTCACCTATGAGATTGGTTGCCCCAATACATAACATACAAGTCGGTAATAAGTTGTCGACTTGAAGGTTTACATTCAGTAGCAATTTACATAAATATTGACTTAGCCAAAATTTTTTGAACGTCAAGATTCGGCAACACTGACTCGGTGCTTAAATCTAAAATATCACCATAAGTGTCATAATTAATAATTTTTAAATTACAGTCTTAGGTGGCGCTTAGTAAAAAAACTGAAAAAATCTGAAAACTGAAAACTGAAAAAGCTCTTTGTTTACTTTTGAAAATTGTATCTGAAAAAATATTAATTGTTTGAATATAAAACATTTGAAAATTGAATTTTTTTTATTATGACCATTTTGCCCTCATTTTACTCAACACCCAAAATAAAAATAGAACAATCAACAAAGGCAATCAATCTACGTCAAAATTTTGCAATCAATCTAGAAATGGTTTTAATTTCCAGCTTAAAACCCAATAATCAGAGTTCCTCATCATGTCATCTTCTCCTACATATACATATTATTGACTATCATGTTATACTCTATCAGGCTCCCTATGCGTGCGCTTGTTCATATCCATTTGACATGAGTAAAAAGATGAACATAAATAACAAACAACATCAAGCGCAGAAAATGTTGTATATAATCAAGCCTAATGCAAGCCTTTTCTCTTGCGCCAGAATAAGGAATTTCTGTGGCAGAATATCAAAATAGGCCAAATTGCAAAGCAAAACAGATAATGATAAAAAGTTAATAAAATAATGCTCAATGCATGCATACAACAGAGCCTCAGTTGCGGCCCTACATTAATACGGAATGGCACATAGCCTTCTTTCAGTTGTCCTAAGAATTTAGCACTTATTCAATTTAGCACGAGCGGTGTGTGCGAAAGATGGACGCTTCGTTTTGAGAAGGAGTGAGGGTAGAGTGTTGTGTAATTTTAAGAAAAGAGAGGGGACAAAGTGTATTTTTACGTCTTTTAAAATTAAATTTTAGATTTAAGTGAGAACTTTACCACTTAAAATTTTGAATAAAAATTTTTAAATTTTAAGTGGTATTTTGGCTACAAAATCGGTGCTTATAACATCACCCATTGCAAAAAGTTGGTCATCAATAATTCACCCGAGTTTCACACACATTTACTAGTGGCTGAACTTTCTAGGTTCGTCTATGGCGATTCAAAATTCTCTCTCACATTTCCCCTCCTTTCTCTCTACTCCCAAATTCCACTTCTCCTCTTCCAATTCCAATTCCTTCTCCGCAATTCCCTTTCGAACCAGTAGATCCAGAACATTCGCTATGCAATTCCAAAACGCCACCGTTGGTGAGGATTTACCCGCAAACTACGCCGACTGGCTGCCGAAGACCGACGCCTGCAACCGGAGAAGAGCCGGCGTGCTCCTTCATCCGACGTCGTTTCCTGGACCGTATGGAATTGGAGATCTAGGTGATCAGGCCTTTCGCTTCATTGATTGGCTTCAGCAAGCTGGTTGCTCACTTTGGCAGGTCCATTACTTGCTTCTATAAGCTCTGAAATACTGAACTCTATTTCTTAATGCTAAATGGAGTCTATTTAGCATTAAGAAGTAGAAATAATATTTGTTTTATCACCTCTTAATGATAATTGGATTAAAATTCAACATTCAGTAGTGTTAAGAGGCCGGTGTTGTGCTGAAAGGCTTACTAGTTTTAATAAAAAATTATTTCAATAGTACACCTACTCTTTTTATGCAATAATTATTATGTGTAAAAACACACGACCCTAAGCATTACGCCAAACACTTGCCTTCGCGTAAAATGCTAATTTTAATACAATTCAGCATTACGAGTGGAGAAAACTAACAAATAACACCTAAGTTCGCGTCCTTAAAAAAATTCAAATTCTGTATCAGTTATCAGTTGAATATCCTATTAGTTATTTAATAATGTACAGATAGTTCTAAGGTGATTTATATTTTTGATTCTAAGTGATTCATGTTGTGTGAGCTTGTGATTAATCAATTGTTTATTTGCTATGAATAATCTTCGCTTTTCATCTTTATTTGTTGCTTTGTATATTTTCCTTCACCATACTTGTTTTATTGAAGAAAATGCTCAAACTTTTCCTTGTTTAATAAAATTAGTCAACTTACTTAGGAAGGTTTAATGTGCAGAATTTTATAAGTGATTTTGTTCAGTAATTTTTTTTATTTCAGTTCAACCACATTTTGAGATCCTTCTGTTCTTTTCATAATACTTTTGCTTAAAGTCTTCAATTTTATTCTACAAACATTTTAAAATTTTAACTTCACTTTCAAGTTCAAAATATTCTTTTTTTACAACTTGAAAATCAAGTTCATAATATACTTACGGTGTTTATATAATAAGTCCATAATATTCTACATCCATTTTAAAGTTATAACTTCACTTATGTTGTAATTCATATTATAGTTATATTTGAAATGCTTATTTTGTTCTTCCAATGTAGTCCTGTTGTTGTCGTAAAAGAGATATAATCGTAATTCACTTCTGTGCAGGTTCTTCCTCTTGTTCCACCGGGAAGGAAGGGTGGTGAAGATGGGTCCCCCTATTCTGGCCAGGTGATCTAAATTACTTCAGTGCGAAATTTTTAAGTAGTGCTGTTGTACTAGAAATGGAAATTCATTAAAAGGAACCCAAAATATAAGAAAACAATCAGAAGCATAAAATGCCAATTCTGAGTAAAATGTTTGTGGCATTGGTCAGAGAGGTAGTAGCAAGCAGAGATTACCTTTACTTTCAAGTGATCAGACGAATATAAGCACCTTGAATTCATTTCTTGATAAAGCATTTATATTTGTACACACACATATATATATTAAGTGAGGAGGACTTCCAGTATGTACGCCAAATAACGAAATTATCCTTTGCGTTTAAAAAAAAATTTGTGCTTATACTAGGTTTTGAACCCATAACTTTAAAGTATGAAAAACATTTGTTATCACCACTTGACATGTGCCTATTATGCTTTAAAAAAATAGGTAGCATGAGGAATTATTAGGATTGCACATGCATTGTGTGTGCCACGAGTTCTAGTCTGTGTTATGCGAAGCAGTAACATTTTCTTGCTTAATCACTTCCTGGAGCTCTTTTCAGATGTTACTCGTTCTGGTTGTCTATAAACAACTTACAATTGTAACTCAGTGTGACAGTTGTTAATGATTACTTTCAGGATGCCAATTGCGGTAACACCGGTTTGATCTCTCTTGATGAACTTGTAAAAGATGGCTTGTTGATGAAAGAAGAACTACCAAAACCACTGTGAGAATTGCTGAGTATATAATTTTATTTGCCATTTGGCATATACTTATGTGGTCCAGTTGAGTGGCTTCTTATCACTGTGCCATCATTGCAGAGATGCAGACCGAGTGAATTACTCAATTGCTGCTGACTTAAAGGATCCTTTGATAGCCAAGGTGATGTCTTAAGAGCGCCTTTTTTTGTAACTCTTCATTTACTTTGACATGTTGATTGAAGTTCGTGTCTTGCACAAGGACTGAATCAATTAAGTCATTTCATTGAAGTTGCCTTCACTTTAAAGGACAGAGTTAAAACATGTTTCTCCTGTACTAATTCTTTCTTTACAACCAACATCTAAGGGCACTGTTATTAGCATAATCAAATCCAATTTATGAGTGCACTATTGTCTTCTATTAACTAGCATTGCATCAACCGCAGAACCACCACATACCGTTAAATAACTACTAATATCAATGCAACCTACCCTAACCAGGTGCTGTAGTCTGCATGCATCCTATGTGCCTGGTAGTTGGTGCAACAGAACAAAGTAAAGATTGAAGATGAGGTGAAAACACTACGGAACTGATTAAGGAGAGGAACATAATTTGTTGAAAAATAAATAGGAGGAATAGGAATAGTGTGGATAAAGTTAGGACCAATTTTTTTTTGGCTGAAATTTTTATATTTTATTAATCAACAACGGCCAGAGATACATGATCAGAAAGAAAGTACCACGAAACATCTGCTGCAACTACTAAACCAGAAAAACAGGACACGCACTACCAGACCAATTACACTAAAATAATACTATCTTTTAAACCCCATTCTTTACATAGAAGCCAATTCCCATATTCACACTTAGCTCTCCATTGCCACACCACATCTTGAATGTTTTCTTCAATTTTCTTCAGCACAGTCTTCCAGTCATGACTCACTTGTTGAAAGATTCTTAGGTTCCTCTCCAGCCAAATGAAATAAACAGCAGCAGATAAAACTATGCCTTTATAAGAAGTAAGACCTGGTCGGTAGCTTTGTCTATAGCCTTTTAGGAACAAGTTGTGTCATGGTTGAAGAGAAAATAATACAACTTATAAGTAGATAGAGAATCAAGTAGGGGAAATAAAGAAAGATAGCTAACCCTTAGACTATGCATCTAATAGGATTCTTGCATGGAGGTATGAATTGTTAGTAGGGGAAGTAAAGAAAGATGGCTAACCTTTAGACTATGCATCTAATAGGATTCTTGCATGGAGGTATGAATTGTTTCTTGCCTATTATGGTGGTACTGGGTGTTTCAGGAGTTAAAAGATTAAAAAGCCTTAAAACTATGCAACAAGGCTACAAAATGAAGGGGCTAAAATATGGTCACACTTCTATTTACTCTTCCTATGCTTAGATGCTAAGTTCAATCTACTCTAAAAGGTGTATTTATACACCTTTATATTTTGTATTTATACACAAAATAAGTTATATTTATGCATCTGAGACAAATTGCATCAATCTACTCTAAAAGGTGCAAGTGTTGTCTTCTTTCATAGAGATCACTTTCATGATCTTCTCGGGCCATTGTTACACAAAATAATCTTGCTTTAATTTCTTTTAGGCTGCAGAGAGGCTTGTTATGAGTGAAGGGAAACTCAAACGTGAGCTTGAAGAATTCCGTAAAGACCTCCATATTGCAAGTGAGTTATTACTTTGTTTCTTTTCTAGTTCCTCGATATTGCAAGTGAGTTATTCATTATTTCTTTTCTAGTTATCATTTGAGTAAGAGATTGAATTTTCTTGTCATCATTTGAGTAAAAGAGTAAATCATTGGATGAGAAATAGAGACATATATGATGCAATCGGCGAGGCAGGAAGCATTAGTGAGAGTTACATCGGATCATTGTCCGATTGTTCTCGATACAAATTGCTTCAAGTGGGGTCCCACACCTTGTCATTTTGAAAATATGTGGTTAAAGGGAAACAACTTCAAAGAATTATTCAAAAATTGGTGGGATAGGTGTGTAGGTCAAGGGTGGGAGGGACACAAATTTATGTTGAAATTAGGGGAGTTGAAGGAAGAAATCAAAAAGTGGAATAAAGAGGTTTTTGGTGATATCAGATTGGAGAAAATTGTGGTTTTAAGAAGTATTGGGGAGATAGATAAGAGGGAGGAATTGTTGGGATTGGATGAAACTGAGATGGTGGAAAGGAGGGAATTGAAAAGAAAGTTGGAAGAAATAATTGTTAAGGAGGAAATCTCTTGGTACCAAAAAGCAAAAGTGATGGGTGTAATTGAGTGGGATAATAATACCAAACTTTTTCATAGGATAGCAAGTGGTAAGAAAGCGAACAAAGTGATTAATAAGCTTGAGACTTCTAGTGGTATGCTGCTTCAGTTGGAGAAGGAAATAGAGAGTGAAATTTTGGGATTTTTTGAGAATTTATACAAAAAGCGTGAGGGGCAGATTTTTGGTATTGAAGGTCTGGAATGGGCAGCCATTGATAAGTCAGACGGAGGACTATTAGAGGAGCCGTTTAGAGAGGGGGAGATCAAGGAAGCTTTATTCCTTTGTGAAGGGGGTAAAGCTCCTGGGCCGGATGGGTTTACAATGGAGGCATTGCAACATGGGTGGGATACAATTAAGGAGGATATGATGAAGGTTTTCGGGGAATTCTATGACAACGGAGTGGATAATGTGAAAACAAATGCCACTTTCATTTGTCTTATTCCGAAAAAGCTTAATTCCATTTCAATTAAGGACTTTAGACCTTTTAGCCTTGTCACATCTTTATATAAGGTATTGGCCAAAGTACTTTCTTTGAGATTGAAAAAAAGTGTTAGGTGAAACCATTGATTATTTTCAAGGAGTGTTTGTGCAAGGGAGGCAAATCCTAGACTTAGTCCTTATTGCCAATGAGGTCGTGGAAGAATATAGATCAAAGAAGAAGGAAGGGGTAGTATTTAAAATCAATTTTGAGAAGGCTTATGATCACATTAGTTGGGATTTTTTGGACTTTGTTTTGGAGAAAAAAGTTTTCGGGGAGAGATGGAGAAGATGGATTAATGACTGCCTTTCTTTGGTAATCATAAATGAGAAACCACGTGGGCATTTTGGTGCGTCTAGGGGATTGCATCAAGCTAATCCTCTCTCCGTTTTTATTCATTTTAGTGGCAGACGTCCTTAATAGGCTTATGAAAAGAGCGAGTGAGAGTGAGGTGGTTAGGGGATTTGTGATTGGGCAAAATAAGGTAGAAGAATCTCATTTACAGTTCACGGACGATAGCTTTTTCTTCATCCTAAATGAAGAGCGGTACATAGAAAATTTGAAGGTAATCCTTAAAGTTTTTTCTCTAGTTTCAGGGTTGAGGATTAATCTGTCAAAAAGTGTGGTAGTGGGGTTGAATCTGGAACCCAACAAGCTGTCCAACATCGCTCTAAATTTAGGGTGTAGTAGTGGTGAGTGGCCTCTTAACTATCTAGGGTTGCCGTTGGGTGGGAACCCCAATAGTATAGTCTTTTGGGAACCCGTCATTGAGAGGGTTTCAAAAGAATTGATGGGTGGCTTAGAAGTTGTTTTTCGAGAGGGGGGAACCTAGTATTGTTACAATCGGTCCTTTGGAGCATTCCAATTTATTATCTTTCAATCTTTAAAATTTCAAAAAAGCCAGCGAAAATATTGGAAAAACTTATGAGAGATTTTTTTTGGGAAAGATATGAGAATGGGAAGAGAGATCACTTAGTTAATTGGGTAGACGTTTCCATGTCCAAATTGAATGGGGGGTTGGGTGCGGGGAATATTATCCAAAGAAATACGGCTTTGCTCGGGAAGTGGTTAGGGAGATTCCCTTTGGAGAAAGATTCACTTTGGCACGCGATCATTGAGAGCAAGTATGGGTCCCATTCTAATGGGTGGGATGTAGGTTTTGGAATCAGTGGCACTCTTCGTGCCCCGTGGAAGTCGATCTCTAAAGTGTGGATATAATTTATGCAAAACATCAAATTAGTGGTGGGAGTGGGGGACAAAATTCGATTCTGGGAAGATTTATGGGTGGGGTATAGTCCTTTTAAGGATTTATTTCCTAGAATTTTCAAACTTTCTTGTGACCAAAACATGACTATTCAATCGGTTTCCTCTTGGTCTCCAAGCTTCTCTTGGGATCTGACTTTTCGTAGAAATGTAAATAATGGGGAGTTTGTTGAATTTTCAGCCATGATGGAGCTGATTCAGCGTGTCCCTTTGAATCAATATTATCTTGATTAAAGAGTTTGGGTGGCTCATTCTTACGGTGTTTTTTCAAGCAAATCTTTTTTTGATGTCCTCGCCCAATATTCTCAATCAGTTTCAGTTTCTATGTCCAATTTCATATGGGAGCATGGGGTTCCTTCCAAAATTAAAGTGTTTGCTTGGCTTGCTTTAAAGGGGAAAGTTAACATGTGATGTGATTCAAAAGAGAAGGCCTACCTGGTGCTTGTCTCCCTCTTGGTGTGTGATGTGCAAACAGAAAGAAGAAAGCATTGACCATATTCTTCTTCTCTGTGGGTTTGTAAGGAGGATTTGGATAGTGTTATTTGAGATGTTTGGGGTTGTTGGTGCTATTCCCAGAAAGTGGTCAGAGTTTGTAGAGTTGAAATGGCATTTTGATAAGGGTCAAAACAAAGAGAGAGTCCTATGGAGATTTGCGGTGCTAGCTTCGGCTTGGGGTGTTTGGATGGAGAGAAATAAACGCATTTTTGAAGGGAAAGGCAGCTCAGTTGAGGATTTGCGGGATTATATTATATTTCTTATAGGTTTGTGGGCTAGGGCGTCTAGAGTTCTAGATGGTCCAGAATGTTTTCGGTTTAGTATTGATCCGGCTAGTTTTTTTAGCTCAGTGAGGTCTAAGTGTAGTGTATTCTTGTTTTGTTGGCCGGGTTGTAATCAGTCTGGTGGAATTCTCTTTCACTAGTCTGTCTATTTTATGTTGCTGCTTTGTTGTATGCTTTTCCAAGTGGCAATAAAATTTTCTGTTTCCTATCAAAAATAAAATAAAATAGTGACATATATGGTGATGTGGTTATTTCAATTTTAGTTGGTAAGTCAAGTTGAACCCTTTTACTAAATAATCCTGGGTAATTAACGATGAACAATGTCATCTGAACAACAAAAAATTGGCTGGAAAGAAAGTGAGTGAAAATGGAGCGAGGCCCATGTTTACAAGTTACTAGTTAAAATAATTGTTGATTTCTCAGCCTTAAATATGTCAAATGCTGATATATGCATACCAAGCATGTAAATTAGCTTTTCTCTCCTCTCCATTTATGTATTAAACTTATCAGAATAAGCAACTTATTTTTTCTTTGATTTGAAATAAAAGATTGTCTGAATGAAAGATAAACCTGCTCATTTGATGGAATAGTTGAATTCTGAATTGGAAAAATTTGTTTTTGATCGGTTTAGCATTATTATTCCCTACCTGCCAAGGAATTATTTAGTGGAAGGACAAAAAGAATGTCCAACAAGAAGCACAAGTTAACTTTCAGGGGCAGTGATTTAGTAGCGGTGGGTACAAAGTGGCCTTGAATAGGATTAGGGAACCACAGATTTTTTGGTACATCGTGTTTGTGCATTTGCGATTCATGTGACTGCATTGTCACTTGAAAAGTTTCGAATTCCAAATTTTAATTGGAATCTGGTTCAAGAGGACTTTCTGGGGACCAATCATACTGTTGTTGGTTACTTATATCTTCATATAAGCATTTTGAAGATCGCAACAGCAGCGCACTGCCAGTGATCTGTCTTCTATTATGTGTTTCTATCTCCAGTTTCTATTATTTTTAAAAAAATGTGATTAGCATTGGGTTTGTTAATTGGGTGTTGTAGGTTGACTAATCACTGGATTTTTGCTGGGTCTGGCAACCTGCCCAGCAAACAAGTCCTTGTTGTGGGGTGATCCAAATTTCTGATCAGGTCAATAACTACTGCTTCTATAGTTAATGATCTTTATTCCTTGTAAGTATAAATATCTAGGGCTTTTTATTTCCTAAAAAGCTCTGGTATTATTATATTGACAATACATGTTCAGCAGTACAGGAATATCTGTTCTGCCCTCCTAAAGTTATTTCTCATGGGAGACACATAATTTCAGAAGCCCATCACTCAACAGATACTTTTACATACCTGTGAACATGCCGAATACCAATTCCATCCAATATGCTTAAGTTCCAAAGTTACATGTTATTCTTTGTAATACAAGAAAAACATAATGAAGCTCTATGAGAGGTTACATCAATGTGATTGCTTACCTCATAATTCTTATAGCTAAGTGTGTCTACCCACACACACCAGATTAATTTTTATGAGTTTCTGGGTAATATGTAATCCAAGATCTTCCAAACTAGGAAATTGAACACAAAATTTGGGCTAGATTATCCAAGCACACCATCCTGTTGTATCTTCTACATGCTTAAAACTTTATGGTCGGGATGTGAACACCACCTTTATTTTTACAAGCAAATAAAAAGAAATCTATATAGTATTACCAATCTTCTCCTCAGTTTTAATTTAATCTTGTATGCACAAGTAAAGGTGTTGGAGCTTGTCCCCAATTAGTAGTCTCAAGCTTTTCATACTAGTGTAAAGTGGTAGGCCTCTCCACTCATACACATTTGGTTTTGGTATTAGGGTGCGCTTGATAAAAAGTTGGAAAATGATTGAAAACGCTACTAATTTTTATGAGAATTTGTAGAAAGAGATGAGTAATTCGGTGCATGATGTTCTACTACTACTTCGATTTTCCATGGATCCTGTCTTTGGTGGATGTAATAAAAGAGGAAAAAGATGGAGAAAATCTCACCAAATCATTCATCTCTTTTTCCAACTTTGCATAAAACTTAATTGTTTTCTAATCATTTTCCACTCATTAATTTTTATTTTTTATATAACAGACCCTTAATGCTAGGTTAGAGAAGGTCCATGAGTGAGTTCTATGACTTGGTTCTGTACGTTCCATCCCACATTGAAAATCAAAGCCTTGCCAAGCAATATATAAGTTTTTTTTGGCTACTCCACCTATTACTAATTGGCTTTGGGTTTGAAGCTATGAGTCTAATATGCTATTAGAGTGGGCTATTTCAGCCATGTGTCAAGCCCAACAAGCACAAGGGTTCAATTTCACCCAATATAATTCCTCCATGTGTTCAGCTTAAAATTGTGCTACATGTGAGGGGAGTGTTAGTCTCAATCCACATCAAGAAATCATAGCCACCCAAAGCAATATAAGATCCTGGGGTTACTACACCCGTTGCTAATTGGTTTGGGTTGGATTCTCCGAGTCTAATAGGTTCATCTCCCTGACTTATTTTGTTCTATTTGGTTCCATCTAATATTCACGTGTAAGGGTGTTAGAGCTTGCCGCGTAGGTAATGTAAAAGGTTATGAATGTATCAAATTGGACTTGGGAAAAGTTTGACTCTCAGAGAGTGATCTTTTAATTCATGAAATTCCTTCTTGCCTAGAGCTTGCCGCATAGGTAGTGTAAAAGGTTATGAATGTATCAAATTGGACTTGGGAAAAGTTTGACTCTCAAAGAGTGATCTTTTAATTCATGAAATTCCTTCTTGCCTATACTATTCATACAAGTTAGAACTTACAGACTTTAGCTGGCTTTGTCTTTCAAATGTTGCATTCGCTTGTCCATGGATTAACTCTTCTGCTTCGATCAATATTGAAGATTGAGAGTCTGAAATGTTTTGAGGTCATGCTTAGTCTTCGAAATTATTTAATATTTCTTTTGTAACTTCTGACTAGTTATATTTTCTTATTTAATGTAATCTAAATTCCATCAACCAATAAAAACATTCAGTTGCATTATAATTTCACCAATTCTTTTGGAGTATAACACCTGCATATATCCATTTTACATGTGACCTGTTCCCAGAGCACTATCCACATAAATAGGAAATTGCCCCTACCTACAATACTATACATGGCTATGATAAATTTGTGCTACCTGTTTCTCATAATTAAATAGATTAATTTCATTTATATACCCTTGCATCTCTCTCTATATATATTGCTTTTGTAATGTAGGTAGACTGATCTTTAAATGTTTATAAGAGTACCATCAAAGTAAGGAACCACACCAGTTTCCATAGTACAATGTGTAGATATTGTGTACGGGGATAGTAGTCGTAATGAGAGGGAGAGAGAGGATTGTGTTTGCACTTAAAAATACAAGGTAAAAAGCGAAGTGTGTACGTACTACATGGTGTGCACGTGCACACCACCTTGGGTGCCAGTATGAACTGCATTTTTGGGTTCTGTATAATTTTTTCTTTCTATAGAAGGATTGTCCATTTGACACCAAGATCCCTTAGAATAGATAGTTTTATGGTCCTCATGCCAATGCTCACTTTATCATATGTTAACTCTTCTATAGGTTGGCTTGAAGATGCTGCATATTTTGCTGCTATTGACGACTCATTAAATACATTCAGTTGGTATGATTGGCCCGAACCTTTAAAGAATCGGCATCTTGCGGCTTTGGAAGAAATTTACGAAAGCAAAAAGGATTTTGTAATATCTCTGTCCGCTTTGACTATTTTTATGGGCTAATCCTTCTACCGTGCATCTGCGCTTGTTGTCATGAGGAATTAATTATTAGTTATTCATTTAAGCTATTATCACATGTACAGGTCAACATATTTGTTGCGCAGCAGTTCTTATTCCAAAGGCAATGGCAAAAAGTTCATGATTATGCTAGGATGAAGGGGGTCAGTATAATGGGTGACATGCCTATTTATGTTGGTTATCACAGTGCAGATGTATGGGCAAATAAGAAACACTTTCTTCTGGTGAGTAAATCGAAGGACTGTGGTAACACTAATAATCCAAGTATGCTTCTAAAGCACTTCTTTGGTTCCTGTAGCTAACTAGTAACTATATGTCAATGTGTGTGTCTGCAGAATAGGAATGGGTTTCCTCTTCTAGTTAGTGGTGTACCCCCTGACGCCTTCAGCGAAACTGGTCAGCTTTGGGGAAGGTATATAATATAACCGGTAACAATTTGTATATGCACTTGATATAATACTTTATGCTTAAATCTAATTAATGTTTTCTCTTCAGTAATTTGTGATTTTATCTTAGTTGCCTCGTTGTTTATAAGGATATCTTTCTGGACTTAACTGAAGAATATATCCAAGATTTACATCATGAATGATGAAATATATCGTGCAGATACTTTGGTCTAGATTTGCCATTTTTGGATTTCTGACTGATAGATCCTAAGAATGAGATATAGGCTTGATTGGGACAATGGTGTCGTGATTATCGATTTTACTGTGTACATGTACAAGCAGCTACATAAAAAATGGACCCTATGCCCCAGTAATACTTGCAATCAACCTCAACAGGGATTCAGATGGGAATCAAAGCTAACCATCTAATGCGTGAACACAACAATCTCAAATGAAATTGCTATGCCATAGCTAAACTCCCAGCCCCTTCAAATTGGTCACTACAATCCATCCATGGACCCCACCAATCGCCAACTGGGCCTTTTTCATCACTCATCCATGGACTTCTAACTCAATTTGAACTCCAATATCTGAAATACACCCACGCCTAAATCCTAATGGGCATAACCCAAGTTATTCCAGAAGGAGAAAGCTACAAGGCACAATTTATGTTCATATTTGAAACTTGAACTATTTCTTATTTTTTCATACCATTTTGCTCATGGTACACTCGTACAATATGAACATATATTTACTTATAACTGCGTTCCTTTTGACTTGGAAGCCCACTATATGATTGGAATGCCATGGAGAAAGATGGATATTCCTGGTGGATAACGCGCCTACAACGTGCTCAGAATCTTTTCGATGAGTTCAGGATAGATCATTTTAGAGGATTTGCTGGCTATTGGGCTGTTCCTTCTGGTGAGTTCATGTATTTTTAACTTATATGGCTTTGCCTCAGGACTACTGTATTGGTATAAAATATAATTTTTTCATCCCATTTGTAGAGGCAAAGGTTGCTATGGTTGGAAGATGGAAGGTTAGACCTCTTACATATCATTCTCAGTGTAATCTTTCTTTACTTACCCAACAAATCCACCCTTGATGATTTTTTGTTGACAGTAGGTGGGACCTAGAGAGTCTTTATTCAATGCCATATTCAGATCTGTTGGAAAGATCAATATAATTGCAGAAGACTTGGTATGTTCTTTCATGTTGCATATATATGTATATAACATGATTTCAACTGACAAGTGAAACAACGTTTTAACCTGTGATACATGTAAAGCAAAATGAATGAAACATAGGCTATATATGTACATAATTAGGAAGAACATACCAATGCCATATTCAGATCTGTTGGAAAGATCAATATAATTGCAGAAGACTTGGTATGTTCTTTCATATTGCATATATATGTATATAACATGATTTCAACTGACAAGTGAAACGACGTTTTAACCTGTGATACATGGAAAGCAAAATGAATGAAAAATAGGCTATATATGTACATAATTAGGAAGATTTTGGAGTGCTAAATCATCATCTCGTTTAAAATTTGCAACGCAGTAGTGGATGAATTATGTATATTATGCTCTCCAAAACTCCCCCTCATGTGCACATGGAGAGAGAAATTTTGGTTGAAGTGAAAAAATTGAGTGTGTTGGAGAGCATGATATATTGTTGTCCCACTACCTAACAACTTAAGCTTTCGGGAGAGATGGTTCATAACATGGTATCAGGCTCAGGTTTTGCAAGCTCTCGATTTCGAAACCTCGTGCTTACATTTGTTTCCCCCCTTTGTGTTCGTGCAGTATGCACATTTTGTTCTTTGTGCACCAAGTGCACCTTGGTTTAATTTGTCTATCCACGTGCGAGAAGGGGTGGAATGTGAGGGGGAGTATTAGGGAGCATGATATACGTTGTTGATCCACTACCTAACAGCTTAAGATTTTGGGAGTGACGGTTCCTATTTCCTAACAGGGTGTTAAATGAAGGTATAGAATTGGAGAAATGGAGAAATGGTAGTAATTTTTTATTTACAAAAAAAGTTTTGCAAATTTTAAAACTTCTAATTAGGTGATGTCCTCGACACTAACTTGTTTGCTTATGTAGGCACGCATACTTCATTGTGATGTAGCCACATGAGTAATTTACTATATGTACAAAATTTTGTTGTATTGAGGTGCATTTTGTGCATACATGTTTTCAAGCAAAAAGGAAGTATTTGACTATTTATTTGGAGACCTAAGTTCGACTTGGAGCAAATCTTCAAAAAAGGAGCAGATAGTTTTTTGGCGCTAATTGAATTTGGTTTCACATCTCTTTCAAATTTGAGGGGGAGTGTTGGAAATCAATATTATCATTATTAATGGCATTAGATTGATTTATGGATTTTATTTTAGTTATGGTATTATTTAATTGTCTTTGGTCAAAACATACCACAGGTAGGGGATTTTCTTAATTGAGTCACTCCTTTGTTACTTATATCCTTTTATTTCCTTTGCTATATTTTTACCTCGGTTTAATTTGTGTTTTATTTACACCCACTTTGGGAGTCTTTGCAATCACAAAACCTATCAATTTAATTTCAGATTCTGAATTTCCACTGCCTAATTACAGGGAGTTATAACTGAGGATGTAGTTCAGCTCAGGAAATCCATTGGAGCACCTGGAATGGCTGTCCTCCAGTTTGGTAACCACTTACTGCTGACTTAGTGTTCCATTTTGCTTGCAATTATCATTCAAGAAAGTTTTAAACCATAGAACCCTAATGGTGTAGTTGTGCTCTGGCTTTTTTCCTGTTGGAAATAATGTTATTTATTGTTATTAGGTGTCATTTGTACTTTCCTTAAATAAGGTATCATATAGATTTAATGTTTAATTAGGATTTGTTCATGTAAGGTATTACGTATTTATGTCCTTTTTTATCTTTTGATTTATTTTGCTTCATCTTTCTAACCCTAATTCTTATATATAAATATAAGCTCTGGCCCTCAGTTTGAGTAAGCGATTAAGCAATTATAAAGTTTTCATTTTTTGGCTCCAGGTTTTGGAAGTGATGCCGAAAACCCTCACTTACCTCATAATCACAAGCCCAATCAAGTTGTATACACTGGGACGCATGATAATGATACGGTAATTTCTTTCTGCCTTCAACTCTTTATTGTGGGAATGGATTTGTCATCTTGGCGAGGGTTGGGATTTAAATAAATGGATCCGAGCTAAGTAGGTTGTTTGGGCTCAGCTCGGCTACACCAGGAGTGAGTTGTACTTGGTTGAGTTCAACTGAGGGGTATTCAAAAATAAATTTTGTATGTTTCTAAATGAGCTTAAGCTCTGCATGCTTCGGGTCGGGTACAAGGACCCAAATCTATGCCCTATAATCCCATTTTTTAAGGTACCCCTAGATTTGAAACCATTTCAACAGATCTAGAAGTTGAGGAGCTATCTACCAAGTAATGATTTGGTTACTACATTAAAATAACTGGTACTATTATAGAGAGGGGGGTTGGAATTCTTGCTGTGACAGCAACTTGAAGATCCAGACTACTGAGCACAAGAATCATGAAGAAGGAAAAAATGAAATATGCTGGATTCTCCTCCTTTATATAATTAGAATGAGACAGAAAAATTGAACAAGAGGACAGCTGGAGAAGAAAGAGTACTTTTTCTTTTTCATAAGAGAAGGGGGAAGGTTACAATTTTCATAGATCTTTGATATTACATGAATAGTGGAGAGAAGAGAGGTTGGGAGCATGAAGGTTAAAAAAAAATAGAAGAGAACAGTGATGGCTAGGCCTTATGAAACCCCCTTATGCTTTAATTGTTGTTAGACATTAGAATACTAGGTCATCCAGTGGCTGAGACGGGGGAAGAACAAGGACCATGTGTAGTTCTTCATGTGTACATCTATAAACATGGTGTATGCGTATGTATATACACATATATAGATATGTATGTATCCTTGCGCTCATGAGCCTGGTGAGCCAAGCGCACAGCCCATTCGTGCCCAATCTTACTACCGAGACAAGGGTGATTTTTGGTTAACTTTTTTTACGGTTTATACTTTATACACATGAAGGACAGATGTACCGATGTATTGTGACCGTTTAGCTTAAAAGTTCATTGTGGAATAAATTCTTAGTAGAACCCATTCAATAATAGCTCAAATATAAAGCCCATAAGATAATCAAACATCATTAGACAGGTTCGACCCTGATTGAACAATTCCATTTATAGGACTTTTTGTTTGAAAAAATTTCTGCAATGTCCTCTTACAGTTTCTAAATACAGCCATGCTGACAGTATGTATGCATCTATTTCAGATTCGAGGTTGGTGGGATAACTTGCCACAACAAGAGAAGTCCAATGTGAGTGTTTTATATGGTTTAGGCAACTCAATAAAACTTCCGAAATTTCAATTGACTGAAGTTATATATATATATATATATATATCAGCAAGCTTGTGCTTCCTTGTTTGTTTATTGGTGTACTGTTTTCAGGTACTAAACTATCTTTCAATTACTGAAGAAGAAGATATATCTTGGGCACTAATTCGGGCTTCGGTTGCCTCTATTGCCCAAACTACAATCATACCGATGCAGGATATTCTTGGGCTGGGGGGTTCTGCGAGGATGAATATTCCAGCAACTCAGGTAAAACAAAGCTGCTTACTTGGATTAGTGAACACGAGGTTGTGCAGATTATTGCACAGTGCATTATTAATCTACTCTTTGATTTTATATATACACATACATATACATGTATATATTTTGTATTATGAACATGGGATATTAGGCTAAAACACTATTGATAGTTGGCTCTCATGGAACTAAAGCATTACAAAATTGTAGAGAGGGAGGGAGGGAGGGGGTGGGTGGGGACGAATAGTAGTAGCATAGAAGCTGGAGTTCTGATTATGTCGTTGCTACAGTACCTTTTGGTTGAGTTCGGAGGCATGGATGGACTCTGGAATTTTTCCATGGGGGACGGCTCTAATAAAACTTTTTTGGGGGAAAAATCAAGGGGTCAGGATTAATAGTAGATGTATATTTTTTTCTCAAGAAACTAATGTAGAATAACTAGCTGTATTTAAGTATACCCATACAATATTATGTTAATAGATCTCCATGAAAGATTTCTTAGTTTCTTTCTTGCGCTTTCTAATTATTTTTCTTTGGCTACAGTTTGGAAATTGGAGCTGGAGGCTACCTAGTACCATGAGCTTTGACAGCTTGAACACTGAAGCAAAGAAATTAAGGGATATGCTTTCAATGTATGGGCGGCTGTGATTATCACTTCAATTTTCAATTTGTAAGTGGCTGTTGCTTTGTCTTAATAGTTCAAATTGTACGAGGTTTATGTGTTATACCTATCCCTTAACTGCAAAATTTGACTTTGGCATGCTACTCTTAAAACATAATCATAACAGCATGCTACGCTTACAGCATGCTTCCAAGTATTGTACTTTTGGAACCCTGTTGGAAATACGTGCTGGCATGAACATATGGTGGCAATGATAGTGAAAATGGCATTTTAATTTAAAAAATTTGCATGCGCCTTGATCAAACTTCCACCATCCCCCCACCTGCGCACCCCCACCCACCCAAAAAAAGTCATTTGTGTATGTGCCTTTGTGTGCATCTTATTGTAAAGAGAATTAATACACTAACCAACTTTTATAGCGCTACTAACGTGACAGTGCGTGAGGTTCTCATAAACTATCTGTCAGTGCATCTTATTTTTAGTATTTGCTTCCTTGCCTCTGTGAATCTTCCGTTTTCCTTTTCCCGTTTGGAAATTGGAGTTGGCAGGTTCCTAGGTAGGAAATCTTGGATGCAAAAGTGAAGAAAACAAATTGTAATATGGATTCAATATATACTTGCGGCTGAAGATTTATGAGAGTTTACTTTATGTAAGCTGCTAAATATATCCTCGGACGTCTATAACGAACTCGGTGATCAACTTTGACTGAAAATAAAACTGTCATCAAATTCAGACGGATATTATGATATGTTAGCATTTGTCTATCTTCTCATGCACAATTATGCCCTGCTCCTATTTACGTTATTTGAAGAGGTAAAACTGGAAAACAGATGGCTCAGTAGTTATGAAAATCCCGCACTTCCACTGGTTTTTGAGAGAGTTCGAAATGGTGAGATGGGAAAAGACGGTGTTTCAAAGCTGTTGAAATGCCTCCTGGTGTTACTCAATTATTTGCTGTAACCAAATTAGTGCTCTTATTTGGGTTATAAAACTTGATAATCGATCAATATGCAATACAGATCATTATGATCTGCTACTAATTGTGATCTGTACTTTTCAGCCACTAATTGTGATCTGCTAGAACAAAATTAAGGTTTTTATTTATTGATATGTTCATTTATTTGCTGTTCTACAAACAAAATCAAACTGTGTCGGTATATGGTGTCATTATATATGGTTTTTGGATTCAATGGAAAACAAACAAATTAGGGGTTTTATTTGTTATTTTAGTTAAAAAAAAAAGGTTTATTGTGTGAAAATAAGTGTCTTACGATTCGTTTGATAATGAGGCGGAAAATAATAGCAAAACTAAATGATTTTAGTGAGAAGTTAGAAAATAAGTTGAGTGATGGGGTGAGATGTTTCAACTTTTTGGCTTTTTTCATGGAAATTTTTTTATTTAGGAGGTAAGGAAGAAAAAATTTCAAAAATAAATAAATAAAAATAAAGAGAGATAGAAAATATCTACTCATGAAAAAGTATGCATGAGCTGGAGAATCTCTAACATCCCTTAACTTATTTTTTAATTTCAAACAAAAATCAGTTACTTTTTTACCAATTTTTGTTTTGTTATCGAATGGACTCTTAGTGTTTATATAGTGCAATGTGATTTCTTCTTTTTCATGCAAATGTTTCGAGGAAACGTTATTATTCCAAGTAGTGCCACAAAACTCAATACCTAGATTCCCAATTCAAATAGAAGATGAATCCTCTGATAGTAACCGTATTGCACAATGATCTTCCTCTTAAGTTCATTTCATTTTCTGTCGAAACTCATTTCTCATACAAATCAACATTTTCAAGCATTATCTCTAGTACTCTATATAACCTAAGCAAATTGCAATGATAGAAGCACAAAGTACAACTTCTATAACACAGCACAAGATGCCAAATATTGGATATGCTGCCTACTTTTCTATGTAGGAATACTTTTTGCAACAAAACATTAAAAAAAATATTCAAAAAGTCACCCAATTTTCATATAAGCATCCAAAAGTATAAATATATATATATATATATAATAATAAGAAATTTATCGCTATAGGATTATGTGCTCCAGGAAAAATGTAGTGATTTGTTGAATTACACAGCATTCTCAATTGCCTCAATGCACTCCAATACTGTTGCTTTCTTCAACATAGCCGACATTAGGGCTTCATGTAGTACGATGTTGTTTTTCAAGAGTGATCCAGCAAACAGAACCTGCATTATCATTATCCCGTCTTGTATCAATGAGTTATAGAAAAGTTTAACCTAAGTTTATGCGCAAAAAACACAATCAAGAGAGAGGCTGTAAACGAGCTGAGTGAGCTCAGTCAAGCCCAATAGTGGATTTTGCTTTAACTAAGGTTGGCAAGCTTAATGAGCTCTAAATGGAAGGAGGAACTGGATTCGTTATCCCACGAGCTGATCGTGAGCAAGCTTCTAACAAAAATGCCGCTTACGATCAAGCATGAGAAACTTGATTGTTTTATATGCTCCTAAGAAGATAAGCGGTTAAATGACCTGAATTTGAGGTGAGCCTAGTAGGCTAACAAGATGTATATAGCCCCTCTCTAAAGAGGGCGGTCCTCTCTTTAAGGAAAATGATCGTCCATTTAGAGAGTTAATTAGATGAAATTTGTTGGAGATATAAGGGTCCGTTCGGTAGTGTTTTTAAGACCCGTTTTTGTTTTTTGAGTTCAAAAACGGATAAAAAATGCGTTCGGTGGGATATTGACAAAAACACGAAAAACGTTTTCGGAAAACGAATTCAAGTTTAAAGCATAAAATGCAAAAACGCCAAAATGATGTTTTCACCATTTTCAGTCTTGCAATCTTCATTTTCACTGTTTTCGTTCTCGGAAAATGTTTTCACTATTTTCGTTTTCGGAAAATTCATTTTCTCATTTTCATTTTCTGAAAACATTCTCGTAAAACATTCTCCGAAAACGTTACCGAACGGGCCCTAAAATTTCATCAAGAAATTCAATATAGAAATGAGTGAGCTTACCATCAGAAATCTCAATGGCCGATTCACTACATCCACAAAATTTCATCAAGACTTTTATCTATTAACTCCCTCCAAATGGAGGGTCCTTTTTCTTAATGAGAAGACCATCCTCTTTGGTATATGCATGCATAAACGTTACTAGAAACAACCCTCAACTAGAGGACTCTATCCCATCTTCACTTGCCTCTTTAACTAATCCATAAAGTGTAAACATTAAAACTTCCTTCAACTATTTTAACTTTTGAAGTCCATCTTCATCAAAAAATGAGAGTTTTGAAAGATTTGGACTATTGAAGATCTGTTGATATAAATTCACTGAAATTTTCATCAGAACATCTCAATTTTTTAAGTATTAAGGAGGAAAAAGGATCAGTAATAGTTCATATTTTTGTTTTCATAGTTTTAAGGATGCAATTTGCACAGAGGTGAAGCTTGGTTATTGGTTAATCTTACAATTCGGCCATGAACAACTCTAAGAAAGCCTAAAACAAGTCGAGCTCAAGTAGTTTTGTTTTACAGTTCCCAATGAGAAATTGAGCACGCATTTATAAGAAACCATGGACATGGGATTGAGAAACTCACCGCCCATCTAGTAAGATTTTGTTGCTGATCTTTGCTAATCGATGGCTTGCTCCTGTTTATGAATCTCTGAGAAGATCGAAAGACGAATCACTTCAGATTTTAGTTCAAACTATGTGAAAAAACTCGGCGTGTTTGTTAGGGATGGCAACAGGGTGGTGTGGCCCTGGGGATGGACTCTCATCCTCGCTTCCATTCATGGATAATTAAGGTCTGGAGCCCCTCTCCCATACCCATATGGGTTTTGGTTCTCCACTAGGCTCCACTTGAATAAAAATTCAACTAGAAGATAATTATGATAAGTTTATTTCAATTATATGTTTTAAAATCATGTTACATATACTTCAAGAATTTATTATTTATCGTATTTATAGAATATGTACTAAACATACTCCGTTCGACTCAAACTAAGAATCTCTAGTTGAGTTTTGCGCATTTAAAGAAAACACTAATTTCAACATCAATTGTCAAGAAAATTTGTTAATTGTTGTGAGATTTGTCACACATTGATCATGTCCCAAAAAGAAAATTAGATTCTTAATTTGAGACTTCGCACAAGTGGGGACTCTTCAGTTGAGACTAACCTGAAGTGTGAAGAGATCAGCGGACTGGCCAATTACTTTATCATATTTTAGACCTTCTGCTGTCAATCCAGCCATTGCTACAACTGCCAACCTGGAATTTTTTTGCATTTTTTTTTAGTTACAATTGCATTTTTAACTTTAACCTTTTCGACACATAATAAGCACAATTATATTAGAAGGTCATGACAAAATCTAGTGAACAGGGAAAAAAACTGAATAATATAGGGTGCGTTTGATTAAAAAAAAAGTTGGAAAATGATTGATTACACTACTAATTTTTATGAGAAGTTGGAAAAAGAGTGAGTGATTTTGTGAGATATTCTATTACTTTTTCAATTTCTCCATGGAATCCAACTCTTCGGGTGATGCGTAAGAAAAATAAACAGGAAAAGATGGAGGCAATGCGGACTTGGCTAGGGATGAGGGAGGAGTAGAGTGAAGCCAAAAAAAAAAAACGTATTGCGCAGAACACCTCACCAAATCACTCCTCTCTTTTCCCAACCTCTCTTAAAACGTAACAGTCATTTTCAACTTTTTTATCAAACGGATCCTAAGTCACTCTTTTAAGTGAAAAAAGAAAAAGAAAGATGAATTCAGCCAGACATTTTCAAGAGTGCTACCTGTCTACTTCCTTTGAATCAAGCTGTCCACTGTATATGAGCTTTTCCAGCCTTTGATCAATGAGATTGACATGCTCCTTTCCAATATCCAACGAATATCCCAGGATAGGAAGACCAATTAAGTAGGCAACTGAAATTTTAAGAGTGCATGTTCTTAAGCCCATTGTTTCAATCAGAACAGTAACATCTCACAATGGGCAAATATGTTACAGAATAAGCAAAAGTTGCATTAAGATCGGATTCTTCTACCAATGGTAACTGGTAAGGTAGCATTTTCTTTTCCTTTTTATTAATATTTTATCTTTAGCGATTAGCAATGAGAATTAAACTCGTGATACTTCCTCTCCCTTAAATGCCATGCTGGCACTTCAACTATCCACCCATGGCTCCAGAATGTACCGATATTGCCCCCAAGTTAACTACCTTTAGGTCTAGATGTGGATTTTTCAAGTACAAGACCTTGGTAATTAGTTGGTAGATCCAACCTCTCTTCTATACCCAATTCTGAATCCCAAGATAGCTGATGCAAGATTTTGTATTTGGGCTGTCAAGTCAACAAGTTTATTGACAAGATTTAAGTAACATATATGTTTATTTATCCTTGTTGAGTTTAGATATGGTAAATCCTTAATTTAAGTAATCAAATCAATCAAGAATTCTTACCATATTTAAACAAGTGGGATTGGCCTATGAACAAGTGGGACGGAGCCAAGATTTGACCTTTGGGGTAGAAATATAAGTAACTTGTAGTACAAGAAAATTGCGTTTTAGCAGCAAAATTTTAGTGGCAAACAAAATTCCGTTCTCAAATCGTCATTAAAGATTCATTTTCCGCCACGATATTTGAAACAACAAAAGCATTTGTCACTATTGTTTTGTAACATGGTTGCATCCCATCCAGTGAGGAATTTGTTTGCTCCTAAATATTTAGCCACTGAAAGACATTTTACGTGGTAATTTATATTAATATTAGATATTAGGCTATATATAAGGTAATCTTGTTGTTTGTACAATTATACTTTATACTTGGGGGCAATAAAATGTTTTTAAAAAATTAGGTGTATGCGAAGATGGAAGTATGTGATTATATGAAACTATTCAGGTGTAACCAACTTGTTATCAAGTGTTTCTTAGGTATAGTGTATTGAATCCCATGACAACATATTACCTAAAAAGTGAGCTGCTTCATGTCTAGCAATCCTGTCCTGGTAATCAGGAAAGAAGGTTGAAAATCCACCAATGGCAGCCTGAAGAAGGCTACATCAGAGACAAGGAATTAGCTTCACTACAAGGATCCATGATGTTCTTTGTTAGTCTAATGCAGTCCAAAAGGAGTCAATAGATTCTTCAAGTACTAGTCTCCCAAGAAACAGGGAAGAACGTTATGTAAGCCTAATAATGACTTACCCAGGGGCTGTGCTCCCCACACCCAAAACTACCAAAGAGATGCTCCCGATCAAGTATGGCACAAAGAAGCCCCAATCCTGATTTGACAGAATAAACCAAAAACATCATTTTAAATTTGATTTACTCGCAAACAGTTGCAACAGTCTTGCAAGAAACACAAAAATAATAATATTACACACGACTAACCTTTGTTCAATAATGATAGAAACTACTAGGTAAAACTATCAACACCTATGGCGAATAGATAATCTTTGAGAGAGAGCAAGGGGTTTACATGACATCATGAGGAAAGACTGAGTGCTTCAATGATCAATGTAGGAATGTCAGGTACTGAAAAAATTATCATACAGCCTGTGGATATGCGGGTTTTTGTTTACTATCAATTCTCTATTTATTAACTTTTGTGTTTTCCTTTATGAAAGCTGAATCTTTTTGATTGGATAAATGGTTAAAGGATATCCAGAACATGAGACACAGGTATATCCATTGGTTCTATCACAAAGAGAAAGCTAGTAGGAGTGGCAAAAGGAATGATCAGTTTTGCAATTTGATCTGCAGCTATAGATGTATCATTTATCTTAACATAGGGTTTCACAGTAGTCAGTCCTTTTCTAATGACCTACAATACTCGGATTTTGCTGTCCGGTATATATGCAATTGCTAGGGTGCACAAAGAAATTATTCAGTGGCTAGTGAGAAATTTAGCACAGGCCAGGGAGAATCCAAACGTGTTTAAGTCTCTAAGACAACAATAACGATGATATTATATTCCCACAATGCAAGCAGAAAGTTTTGTTTATTGAAATAATAATAACTAATCAATTATTACTGCTGACATTGTAAATATTTTCTACTTATATTAAGTGATGAAGGTGTTTGAAATTACCCCAGGAAGCTGTCCAGCAAGAACACCCAAAAACCCTGTCGTTCCCACCACTGTGAAAAGAAAAGCAGCCTGCATTACTGAATAAAATCAATTTCATGAAAATGATTTTGAAACCAATTCTAATGTAGATAAAGGAAAACTGTGTGAAGATCAAATTCCAGAGTATACGATGCCTTAAATGCTATTATACACAAAACAGACTCAACTGAGCGGGTCCACCACCACTTACATCATTTCTAACACTTGGGATTGCAAGGTTCTCGGCATTTTTAATTCCAAGAGTTGTCAGCTCCCGAAGAGATGTCTGTTGCAGTAAATTTCAAATAGTTGCATTATTACTGTGAGACCTTTACGAAACTGATAAGTACTCAGAGCGGCAAACATATATAATATACAATATTCATGTACGTGTATGCATAGGTTTGTAGATTGAGTAGTAGCACTTTCCCAGAACTTCAAACTTGTAGTGGAGACTGACCGTACGACGGGAGACATACGGCTGAGAACTCCATTTTTTGGCCCAACCAGCTTCGCTCAGCTGATCGAGTGCTTCTTTTACTGCATCACTATTTTTCTGCAGCAAATGGAAGAGCTATTTAGCGACAATTGTGCACATGGTGATACAATAATATGTTCGGACCTCAGAAGCATTATGTTAACTTGTGCGCTTTTTTGGTGAGGTGAGCCGATGAAAAGAAAATGGTTTATCAAAGTGGTGGTACAATCCTGCTCGCATTCACATATTTTCCATTTCAAAAGGAGCCACTACCATATTGAATTACTTCAAACGTATAAGTTAAGAAGGCAATGCTGAAAGAAGTGCAATGTAAGAAATTCCTCCTTCCAAAGTGCAATGAAAGATTTGCGCTTTTTTGGTGGAGCAATTGATCTTGGAATGCCGGATGGAACTCGCAAAGGTAGATGCTTTGTGTTACTGAGTATCAAGTGGCACTTACCTTGGAAATGTCAGATGAGATTCCAAAAGGCCAGTTACCACGTAAGGCAGTGGCGGAGTCGCTTCAATGTAGGAAAGGGCCACATATTATGTTAAAAAGAGCCATTGTTATATACAAAACTATTAGTATTAGATTGTTCCAGCTCTTTTTTTTCGTACTTATAAATATTGCATCAATGCAAAATTAATGGTTGATTGATACCATGACGTCCCGTCGCTTTTAAGTGTTAGTGCCTAGGGCCCCAATTTCTGTTAGGGCGTTTGATTATTAGCACAAAATGCAGTTGGAGAAACCAAAACAGTAATTCAGAGTGTGTGTATAACTTGGTCAAGCACAAAAATCACTGTTTCGGTCCAAAGATGATTGCGAAAAAAGAAAGGTAGACATCATATGTATATAGACGACGAACCTGAGCAATGGCGGAGTCTAGGGAGGTTAAATTGACGTTAGCAGCAGCGGAAGAAGCTCGGATTTGGCATTTTCTAGAGGAGTGATTGTGGTGGAACGAGAACTGGATAGGTTTAGAAAGAGAATCAAAGAGAGGTACAGAGACGGAGCTGCACATTATATTCTCTCTCGCTCTTAATCGTTTCGCTGCTGCTGCTGCCACTGCTACTGTTGATGTGAGCGAGTAATCATATATATTATTATTATATAAGCAAAAAGCAGATAACGTTTGGCGGGAGGAGTTTTTAAGAACACGTGTCTTCTGTCCACCCATTCAGTCCCCAAATGAGTTCCTTCTAAAAAGAACGGAAAAATAGGACTGTCCTCAAAAAATATTCTTAGGAAAAAAACTGTACCATCTATACTGTAAACACACGTTTAGTTTACGGTGGAAAAATTAATTTTCTTTATCTTTTTTATGGTGAAAAACTAAAGATTTTATCTAAATTTTTGTCTTGTATTTGGTAAAACATAAAAAATATTTAGACAAGAGTATTGTTATCCAAAAAAATTATAATAAATATTAGAAAATTACAAGAAAAAATTAATCATATGAGTTTTGAAATAAGTTATTATATCTTCCGTCAATATTTCTTTTACATTTAACCATAAATTATTATCTAGAAATTGAGATGCTCAATGTGCAAAAAATAATTTTGTAAGGAGAATTTTTGCACCTTACAACTAGGTTTGATTTGTATTTTTTTATGTTTCAAATTCGTTTATTCTCACATGTCCATCTCTAATAAAGTCGCATTTTTTTTCCAATTAATTGAGTTTTTAGAACTTACAAAATTTTGACTGACTTGATTGTGGATAAATCACAATTCCTTTTTAAAAAAAATAATGTTAGGTTATACATTATTTTTTATATTTAAAAAAAAGACAAGAAATAGAAAAGTTAAATTTATCAAGGAATTTGGAAATAAAACTATGAACTACTCTAATCGTAATTATTTTATAATTGGGCCAATTTATAGGACTGGTCGATTTATAAAATTATTTTAAGTTTTTATATTGCAAAACACGTATTCTATACATAACAACAAATTGCGTTAATGAATGGCCAAATTTATTTAAAACAAAAGTTTTTGGCAATATCAACACATTTAAATATTTGTCTATGCAAATTAGAATTTATGCATTTTTATTATTTCATACATCAAGGTTAAGCTATGCGAGATAATGAATTAAAGAACTCATGTAACAAATAGTGAATTATGCTGTCATATAACATATACATAACCTCAATAATCATTAATGTCAGTTATGAATTTAAACTCCATGTCCAGGTAATTGAGTAATAGAAGATGAGAGCATTTAGATTTTAGCTTCTTTTTTTTTTGTAACTATTTAAAACTAAATACACATTTGTAATCTTAAAAAAGAAAGTATTTAATTGATATTTTATATTCTTAAAGATAGTCTTTTTAAATTTATGAAAAAGATATATTCAAACGCCCATGCATCACATGAGAAATTAGTATTTTTGTAAATTAAGAACTTATTTTTTATTAAATTTTAAAAATAGTGTGACATTGACTTTGTAATATATTTTAAAATTGTAATATTTTATGGTGTCGTGCAAAATTAAGTTTGCATACATGTTTTTTAATAGGTTATTATGTTTAAGTGTTCAATTGACTTAGTTTTAAAGTTATTTTAAAAAGTTATAAAAATTTAAACCCTTTTATTAATAAAACACACATGATAAATTTTTTTTGCGTTTCTACAAAGTTAAGCTTGCACTCTTTATTTTCTAATATATTACTATGTATGGGGATTTTATTTGACGTTACTTTATAGTTACATGATAGACATATAAAAATATACTGATTAAAAAATATAAACAATTCCTGCAAAACAAATTTGCATTAATTTTTTAAAATTGCAAAGTTAAGTTTGTACAAAAGAAAATTTTGGTCAAAACTCATTTTTTAAAACATAATCGATAAACAAGCAATTATTTTAGAAAAAAAAAAAAAAGACTGGCCCTTATTTGTAAAAAAAATATTATTCCTTGATTTTTTTACAAAAAATATTATTGTCCAAGAACTTTTACCCTATTTCCACTAAAAAGAAAAGGAGAGTAATTTAGAACTTTATAATATAAGAATATAGTATAACTCTTTTAAAGTAATATTATAATTTTGTAAAGAGATAATTGTTTTTGTAATATAAATAGTTTTAAATATACGATAGAACTTTAAAAATTTATTTTTTCGTTTCAACACAAAAACTCTCCTCAATCTTCTAAGCCAAAGATTAAAAATGACTAGCATTTTTTTACTCTATTTCAAATTTAATGCTTTGTTAACCCAATACTTTTAATCACATTTTTTATTTATTTATTTTATTCTTCCTATACAAATAAGAGTTATTTTCATTTTTTTCTTTTCCATTGTTGGCTATACAAACATTAATAAATTAAACTTATTCCATTATGTTATATTCCTCTCTCCTAATTTAATAATTTTTATTTAATTCCTTCCACTTAATCCAAACAGACGGTAAAAGAGGGTGTTAAATAAACTTGTCAAATTACTTGGTCTCACTCCTGTATTTACTAACATTTCATTTAAAAATAAATAAATTATTAACCTTCCCGGAGCACCCAACTAAGTAAAATGAACACGGTAAAAGATCTGAAAGCAGAAGTAGAAAATTGAGAACTCACGAAAGATATGTGCGATCTAAAACAAGTTCAAGTGCTTTGATTGTCCTTAGACCGACGAAGAAGAAATCGGCGAGGTAGGCTACCTACTCCAGATTTTCTTCAAACAAATCGATAACATGGGAAGAAATTGATCAGGGAGTCCTTGTACTCCAGATTTTGTTCAAACAAACCGATAACATGAGAAGAAAATCGACAAACTCAAGTTCAAATGGTTTGGGATAGAATGTAGTTTGACTTTTGTAAATGGCAGTATTTCACTTATTGACTTTTGTGTAAAATAATGTGCAGGTAGTAGCTCGCCTTTTCTTGTAATTCAAATCTGGTTGAATATCATATCTAATCGTTTGCGATGCGCGCGCCCAAAAGTCTTGTGGGTTGTATCATCATATTGCTACAAGTTCGTAGCAAATTGAAGTACTGATTTGCATCAACATCCTCGTCTTTAGGATACTCGACTATGTTGTCAACATCTTCACTCAAAATCTATATACTTGAGCCAATGTTGATAAATTGATTAATTATTTATCGATAAATTGATCTCTCTAAATTACTAGAATTTAGGTAGTCCCAACAATATTTGTTTATAGAGGTATAAATGTACTCAGAATCCCCTTCACAGAGTGCATGAATTTTGAAAAGCACGTGTAAACCATAAATTAACTGTGTTGCTCAACGATCTTGTAGTACAACGATATTACTAGATGGCTTCAAGGATTGGTCCAGTGTAACAATCAACGCATTAACACCACAAACCCTATTCATGTTAGGAAAAAAAAAACCCCAATAAAAGTAAAAAGCATTTTAACATTAACAATATCTTAAAATTAAGTCAGACATAACATCTGATGACACCACCTGTTTAAATTCCAGATCAAAAACTAAAACAATACCCCACGAAAGAAATCACCTTCTTCTCAGCACACGGGCACCTCTTCTTCAATCACAGAACAAAGCACAAACTGCAGTGCATTGTTGCATTATCAACGTGAGTATGTTACAGCGAATTGATACTCACATTCTATCTTCTCTCCTGCGAGGTGCGCAAGTTATGATTTCGTCAACTCTAAGAATCATCTCAGCAGCCTCTGTTGCAGACAACAAGACGGCCTGCTTCACCTTGAATGCCTCTGATATTCCTAGCTCCCTCATATCTCCTACCTGTCGTAGTGCATACATAAATAGCCCCATTAAGATCAAATGTAGCTAGTAAAATTAAAAATATTCTTAAATGCTGCAATATTTTCTCCTATTCTTGAAAAATTCACTAATAACAATCCAATGATCCGTAGTCCACCGAAAAATGAAACAGGCTCAGCACCATGAACTAAAATTGCAATTGAAAAGGGCCGAGGAAATGAGACACTGTAAACATCCGACTCAGGTCATTTCGTGTTTAAAATATCCAACCCGTCCACAACCCACTTGAGAGTTGCAGAGGTTTCAGGTCATACCAGGTTCACGGTGTGCTTAAGTTGTGTATTCATCCTATACATAAAACGTTGTGTCATACCACAACGAAAAAAGCTCTTTCCAAAGCGCATAACAAAAGAAACAATACATGTATAAGTACAAAACGTACCCCCTTTGTCCCCAATTAAGAGAACAGTGACACTTTCACGCATTTTTAAGAATACACTAATTTCAAAATAATCGATAGGGAAAAAACTGGTTCACCATCACGAGATTCGGTACATTTGACTATGCCCCAAAAAAAGAACCTGAACTCTTAATTTGGAACATCTCAACAAGGAATAGCGGACTCCTAATTTGGGACGAAGGGCATATTTAAGGTGGCATCTCAATTTTCTGTGGTGGAATGTCCCTATAGAATTGGAGATGCGCCAACACACGAGTCACCACTTCAATAGCTACCCACCCATTTGCCTAAGCATCTCCAACAGGTCAACAAATTAATAGAACCTGAATCCGTTTTAACTTCTCAACGTGTTAGGGACAGATTAAACAGTATGGTTAAGAGTTGCCAGCTAAGATCTCGGCATAACATAACCAGTAAGCGCAAAAAATTCTACCAATTTACTAGAAGTTTGAACAGTGACTTACAGCTCCAGTAATGACGTCAATCCCAGCAGAGCTCTCCTCCTTGTGGTGCTCAGCGCGGAGTTGGGCAATCAACTCTGCGCTGTCCAAACCAGCATTGTCAGCAATGGTCGTTGGGATAGCAAGAAGCGCCCGAGAGAAAGCCTCAATAGCATGAGACTTCTTTCCAGGAGTTTTGCGGGCCAACTCATCCACTGACTTAGCCATCACCATCTCGGGCCATCCCCCTCCAAGTAAAACCCTGCTGTCATTTACTGTCTGGGACAGTACACACAAGGCATCGTGCAGAGATCTTTCCGCTTCATCAAGCACGTGAAAGCTGCAGAAGAAAGAAAAAATTGAATCATAATATGAACATCTTGTTTAGCAGAAAGAAGGATGATCCAAATTCTTCTATCATTTTGCAGCATTAAAAGATGCCTGCAATATATCCAAAAAAAAAAAAGGGCCGAGAGTAACACGCATGAATTCTTTCTTATTCTATTTTTTGGCTGCAGAACTATTGCATTCTGGGGGAGAAAATGAAGAAAAATATTCATCCAAGCTTGGGGTTTGAACTAAAGTTATGGAATTATCACTAGGTAATATGAACTAATGGGAGGAAGGGGGGACAGCACGTTCTCATCATTGGGGTGTTCACAATTTCTGCAATCCAATCCAATTTTTTCCGAAATTTGAATTAATATGGCATTTCCGATTTCTGAAGAAAATTGGAATGCAATTGGAAATTATATTTTAAATTCCAAATTTCCGAAATTACATTTTTTTAGCAAATAATATTTATTTTATTTCCAAATTTACAATAATATAATATAATGTTTGTGGCTTTCTATGAAGAATAAACTCAACATGTGACACGCAATTTCACCAAAATGTAGGACACGACACGTGGGGGAACACGTTCTTAATTAATTAATTATATATGCAATAAACATTGTAAATATTTAAGAATTCAATAAAATGGAAACTCGATTGCATTAATAACCCAAATACTCAAAACATGATCACTAAATTGTTCCATAATTAAAGCAACAAAAAGCATACATAGAATAAATTGTTCCATAGAATGATAGAAAACAAAATTGAATTCCAGATAGAATATTGGAGAGTGTCCAACAAGTGTCGGGCCCGACACGTGGCCTCCAAGAGAGTGGCCGTGCTTCATAGGTGGCTTTGTACTTGTATATTAATTTCAAATTTAAGTTCCATCCGAATTTAAGTTTACCTAATCAATGGACAATTATATAACTTATCTAGTATTCTGTTGTAGAATTGAACTTGTACTTCCAAGAAAAATAGTCCCATCTTCTATGTTGCTTTTTGCGGTGTTGCAGTATTGCAATATGGTTCGTTACGTAAAGGTCAGATTCATGATTTATTTGCCAAATAATGCCGAATTTATTCGAGCATTTTAAGAAATTGGAAGATTCCAATAATTCCAATTTGGAACTTTTTTTGAATTTTGAAATTTTTGGAATTGAAATCGTAAAGGTATTTGAAATTCCGATGTTTCTGGAAATTTTTCCAACTATGTTCCATCCCATAAACAACCCTAGCTCTGTATAAAAATTTCCATATTAATTCTTTGGCCAACATTAAGAAATTATTCAGAAGATAAAACGCTAAAAAAGCAATAGAATTATACACAAAAAAATTTCTAACTAATATAACACAAATTATCAAGATAACATACCTTGCACCTCTCAATACAATTGTACACGCTTGACCCATTTCAACACCAGAAAAGTGGATTAACTTGTCCTCACCAATCATGATTTCCTCGATGAGCTTGCATTGCCCAAGTTTAACCGACTCTGGATTGTCAAAGGTTGATGCAATTTCACCGCCAGTAACAAGAGCAAGACGTTCAATACCATCAAAATCAGCATGCTCTATTGCAAGTATTCCAGCATCGGCAAAAAGCTCCTCTGGGAAATTGTAGATCAATTGCCGGTTTACAAAGCAGTTAATCCCGTGACCTATAATCTTCTTCACTTTCTCTCTCATCTTCTCCTTCTCAGCCCCTTCAATCTCGGCAACTTTGGACATTGAATCAACACGGACACGGGCCCCATAGATTTTCACTTTATCCGTGTCCATTGCAGTATTTGCCACTAAAATTTTTGCATTCTCAATGCGTTTTGGCTGACCAATACCAATCTTTTTGTCCAAAATAAATCTGCACAGAGAACAAATTGTCCGTACAAATTACGAAGGCAATTAAATAAACATGAACCCAATGCTTACAATAGAAATGATAAATATGACGGCAAATTTTACTTTGTTTTTATTGCACTTCTTTTTCATGGAAAATGTATAGCATTGCCAGTTTTTTTACTGCAGTAACTTTATAATATCCATATACAGTGGTCACTGATTGCATTAATTTTCCAAGGAATCAATCTCCATTAAATAACTTATTATAGGCCACTTTTTCCATTTCCATGGAATCCAAACCCCGCCTCCTCGTAAGGTTATGTTTACCACAGTACAATTTCACATGTAAAAAAATTTCTAAGAATGCTATCTTTAGCATTTATTTGCATCAAACACACCCTAATTGCTTTTGGTGGAGCATGCACGCAAACTCTATGTTTACAAAGCATAGTCATACGAAGCTGAATCACAGTTGTTCGATTGAAATTTCTTGACATTATGGTTCTCTTTGATAACAAAATGGAAAATGATAGCAAAAACAATTGATTCTTGTGAGAATTTGGCAAGTTGAGTGACAGTGTTGTTATGTTCTCTTATTCTTTTGCTCTTGACATGGTAAAAAAATCTTTGGGTGGTGAGGTAGAAAAAATTTCCAAAAAATTAGAGGACAGAGGACATCTACTCATAAATAATAAGTATGAGATGGATAGCATCTCACAAGCTTACAAGTCACGACATTGCTCAACTCATTTTCCATCTTCTCACAAAAATCAATTGTCAGCGTAAATTGGAATTAAATTACAAAAAGTGTATAAGGTTAGCTAACCCACCCCTCATCTAGGAAAGAATCCTTAAGTGATCCACCAGGCTTTTTAATAATCTGGATGGACTCCAAGTTTGTGCTTCCCTGCATTCCCACAAGAATTATTAGACAAGCAAAACCAGAATACATGGCATAGAAAATAAGCAACAAAAATAATATAATAATGACTCAGGGGGAGGGGAAGAAGCACCGTATCTTGCGTGGAAGATAAACCAAACACTAGGAGTGAGGAGAATTGAAAACAAAATTCCTAAGAAAATGAGTTATGGCAAAAAATTCGGTGCATTTCAAAGTTCAATCTTGTTCAAGTGCGCATATGCATCGCTAAGTCTAAAGCATCACTAGAGCTTGTGGCACACTCGATACATCTGCTGATTTACTCTCGCATTCCATAGATTTACTTAACACAACAAGCACGTGTTGACATTTGGTCAAGTGGTGAAAACAAGTGTTCATATTTGAGGACATAGGTTCAAATCCTAGATCAAGCACTATTTTTATTTCTAAGCATGAAGAGTAATCTTGTAATTTCATGTGCATCCAAAAGTCCACCTCTCAATTACAGTAATAGATTTCACAAGAGTTCAGACAGAGGGCTCCCAAATACAGATGCGAAGTTCATATCCATTGAAGGCAATCAATTAGGCAAGACCAAACACAAAACTTGCATATGAAAATACAAAATCATTAATCCTCAATTAGAACGTTTATACATCAATTAGAACCAGAGCAAACTTTTCCACAACAAGCCTAAATTTCCAAAACAGGTTCAGTAACTTTTTCTCTTTCTTGCAACCAAATATGATTACCCCTCAGCCAAACAGATCACCAGAGGAAGCCAACAAGACTATCAACTTTAGTCCCCCGGAAATATTATACATATCCTACAGGCAGCTTTCTGGGGAACAAAAATTGCAGCGGGAATATATAGACGACTTCTTTTTTTCTTTTATAAGAAACCAAATATTATTAAATCATTAAAGAAGTGCAAACTAAGAGAAGACAAGATGCCCACCAACATACATAGAGATAAAGAAAACGAAAATTATAAAGCCAAAATAAAAACCATGGGGAACATCACACCCCAGAGCAGAAACACTAGAAGCCCTATTCAAAAAATTTAAAGCTCTCCAATTGTGCTTGATGTCTTCCACTATAATTTTTGAAAGCCTTGGTAATTCTGCTTGATATAAGAATCGAAAAATCCCAAAAGGGGTGGGTGGACGCTGGAGAACTCCGCCATTCCATTCGTCATTTTGGCATTCGAAATACAACCCCTGTTCCACTTGGGGCGAGGAAAACACTTTTCAAGAGCTCCCTTTTACTTCAGGTTATCTTCCTTTGTTATCTTGAACTGTTGGGTGGAAGTACATTTTTGTACACTTTCATATGACTTTTTGGTATGGGAACTTGCACCTAACAATAAGATTTCCTAGATAGATCAAGGAATATAATAATTGCTGCATTTAGATACTTTGGGTTCACGGACGAGTGGCGACCCTAACAAATAACAAATTCTTATCATAAAACTTGCAATCAATCTCTACAATTGGGCTGTGTTTGTACTTTGTAAAGATCTAGCTATAAACCAAGAATTTAAGAATGCATATGATAATTATTTTCAGAGAACAAGCTCAACACTTCCAAATTAATCCACATAATGCACGTCACCACAATTTCATAAGCTATGAAGTGCAAACAAACTAACAAACCTTTAGCCTCATGACAGCATCAACGGCAAGCTTAGCAAAATGCTCCTTGTCCTGGGAGAGAATCTTTGAACTCAAAGTAGTCATTGCAATTTTCATCAAGTCTATCCTGAATTTTTCTGCATTAACCAGCACCGCATCATTAGAGGTCGACACAAAAAAAAAATCAACAACGTATTGATGGTACTCTAATTCCAATTTGAGGTAGCCCATCCGTACAACCTCCTAATTTAGTCCTCATAATATGAACACTTAAGATGAAGAGGAAACTGATGATGCAATAAAAATGAAAATGATTTTATAATGACTTGAACTAATTAAAACTAATAAATAAAGCCAATCAAATATATCAAATGCTGATGTTGAGAATTTGAAAATCCAATACCTGGATCCTCTTTATTATCCATGACTTTCCCCAACAAAGCATTGCGAGCACATTCAGCTGCCATCCGATAACCTGAAGAAACAAGACGACGTAACACTTGCAGGTTATAACATAGAAATAATGCAGAACGAAGACAGAGAAACAACATTCACATACAAAAAGATGTTTAATGCACAACTTCCAGATATACTTATGCTAGAGATAAAGTACCAAACAACCTTTAGATAATTACTAAGAATTTTACATCTGAGAAAATTCAGCAGCATTTTTCCCGTAATTCATGGTTGAAAGTTCAAGCAACAAGATCGACCTTTGTACATGAAATGACAAGAAAGTAAGTGGTGTTTTTGGTTTACAGTAAAGAAGAATAATTAACAAGAGGAAAAGTTATTTAAAATGACAATAGTTTATAAGAAAAGAGTTATTGCCATTTTACTGATTTCCAAAGAGCCAGGCAGGAAGTAAAAGCAAATATCATGAAGCTGGACAGCATGAGCAACACATACAATAAAATGGAAAATACAATGCCAAAGAGAACACACCATATATTCATCAAAAGAATAATAATGCATCAAAACACAATAATATTTTAACACAGTAATTTAAAAGGGGCTAAACTGTGGGTGGCAATGGGGCTGCCTAATAACTTGGTAGGGCCTAAACGTGCTTTGGACCCATAGGCGGGGATTTTGTAGCATCGAAATTGATGAATTATGAACATGGCAACATGCACACATTGAAACCTTTTCCGCCTGCATCATCTTAGTTCTTTTCTATGTGGAGTAGGATTCCTTTGCCTGGGATTTTCACTACTTTCACCCATCAAGTTGGAGACTGAGGAACTTCTTTGCTTACAAAATTCTCTTCTTTCATTCCAAGATAACAGATTATGGGCTTCCGGCTCTAATTGCTCATTCTCTAGCAAGCCCACAGTTCTTTCATGTCAATTGTTTTCCCACTTCCACTTGGCCAATTTTAACTCGAAAGCCAAGACTCTAGTTATGGCTTTTGCTTTGTCCTACACCCTCCACAAGCTCAACACTAATTTAGGTTTGTAGAAGGAGAGACCGTATAGCTGTCTCAGAATGTTATATCATGACCAACTTAGAGAAAACGCTCTCAATTTTTTCTATATTGCTCAATGACTTGGGAACTTTGGACATTCCTTTTCAGATTTTCAAAGAGGACTGTATGAGCACATCCCCACTGACTACTGAGGCGCTTGTTTCTTTTGTCGTATACTATATACTTCTTGTGCATGATAGGATGAACTTATTGTTGCCCCATCTTTGCTATTATTTGGATTGTTTCATTCGAGGAAAACAAGGATTTTTAAGATCACCATTCTTCTATACAGATTATGGGATAATGCAACTTCATTGTATTTCTCATTACATATGCAACAGATGCACTTCGAGGAGTCTTTTATTGAGATTGGCAAGCTATGATATTCTCATATTCTTGAGTATAGGTCTTTTTTCACTTTTGTAGTTTATTTATATTCCATTCTTTAATGTTTAAAAGAAATTTTTTAGTGTCCTGTAAGTTGCCCTAGGCTGTGCTTAGATGTCTCACCTAGGCCTCTGATTGTTTAGAATATCAGGTATATGGCTAGCGATAGCGCCACCTACACAGGGACTCGGCAGGGGGCAAGTTTTTATAATTTTTTTTGTTTAAAGTGCTTAAATCAATTCATATTATTACGAGAAATGGTTGATTGGGGAACGTTGCCTTCTGAGGAAATAGAGTTTGATTCCTAATAATAACATATTTTAAATAATTTATGTTATCGACCACCTGGCACCTAGGGCATCTACACAGCCTCCACTAGCCCATCTTATGCTCACTCTTTTAGAATATTAATCCCCTTCCTCCGTTATGTACTGCAATCACTTCATTGGTGATGTTTCCTTTTCTAAAAAATTGTGAGTAAACCTCAAAAATTACAGCTGGCATTCAATATGAAGATGTATACCGAATTTTTTTGTTGTGATTAAGCAGTACAAGCCTACAAGGGATTTATTTCACAGAAAAACTAAAACACAAGTCAATGGATACATTTATACTTCTAAATTAAAAGGAAATAACAATAAGCTTGAAACACAACATGCTAAGAAAAAGCAGGAAAAGGACCTGAGATTATTGTCATGGGATGAATCTTTGTAGCTACCAGCTTCTCTGCTTCCCTTAGAAGCTCTCCAGCCAAAACTACTACTGAGGTTGTCCCATCACCGACTTCATCATCTTGAACTTTTGAAATATCTAACCATGAAATCAAGAATGCGGTCAGATGAAATATATTAAGATACCTCTAATAAATTTTTTGCGAACTTCCTATGTTTTAACTATCATGTTGAGTTTCAGAATTTTTATTTTTATAATAATAAGGTACAGCCCCACGTGTAATAGTGTTAATCCAGTAGTGATAACAACTCATAATGATAACAATTCATAATGATAAATTGATAACAACAATTATCGTCGATCTGTAGCAAAGGCTGTCATTGACCAACACAACGAAATCACCCAGCATTTGGTATGTCAAAAATAAATATAAAATTAATGTTAAAAGCACAGTAAAATTTAAGGACCAATAGCAGATTATCACGAAAAAAATACCAGTCCAGTTACATCAAAGAACTACACAAAATCAAGATCAACAGTTTTAAGCATACCAACAAGGACTTTGGCAGCTGGGTTGTCGATGTGAAGGGACTTTAGTATGGTGGCACCATCATTCGTAACAGTAACACTGCGTCCTCGACCAGTTGATTGTAAAATTTTATCCTGTATATTTACAGGAGCAATGATCAAGCACATAACATAATGAAGGCTAAGTGTGCAAATAGAAGTACTAATAGTTTACCATTCCCTTAGGGCCTAAGGTTGTCTTCACCAGATCAGCAATTGCCATCGCTCCGACAAAGGATGACTATAACAAGGAAATAGATCTCATTATTTTGTTAGTATGAATGTAAATGAGAATTTAGATTACCATATACAATGTAACTGTCAAATCTAGAGAACCCCTTGTGACAATATAAAAAACTACTACAGGGGGCAGAATGTAATCCATACAAGTGAGTAGCAAGTAGCGACTGTATGACATGCAATCATGGTAATGCTTTACATCAGTAACCACAAGCATAGAATATGAAAAAACTATAGATGAGTAACATCAATCTTTTATATAGTTAAGTTGTGTCCATCAAAAAGCCTGATAATGTAAAACTCACCATCCTGGCTCGCTCCCCCTTTTCTTCTGTAGCTTCATCTTTAAAAAGTCTCTCAACCTACACAATGTCAAATTAATATGGGGACATAAATACGAAAACCATATTAACTCATAACTTGAAAATTTATCCTAGTTAGCATACCGCCATCACTAAGTGGACAGCAAATTCTTAAACCCCAAATGCTCCACTATCTTATTATCTGAAACAAAGAAACAACAAATTTTTCAATAAAAGATTAACACAAGTTAATATATCTTAGACCAGTAATCACAAAACAGACACTGCTTAATATAGATTTACTTGACTTAAACATGATTTGCATATTGCAAATTTCATATGCATGCTAAAAAAGAAAGTGACGAAGAGAGTACATAACAAGCTTCTAACAGAAACAGGTAATGTTGCCGAAGGGAAACAAATAAAATTTAAAATGAAAACAAGCACTATTCACGGCTCAAATTAATTCATTTTGATACGATTTCAATCACTCACAAGAATCGTTATAATTATTTAACGGACTCAATTAAACCCATTAAAGATAGAAAGTTTAACAGTTTTCAGACACACATAGAGAGAGAACGGGAGGTTAAAATATATTAGCGATTCCATTTTTAATTGTTTTATAACATGAAAATATATGTGATACGTGATGTTACTAGTTAAAACTTTGGAAAGCATATCTTTATGTCTTTAAGTTTGGCACCGGGCCTTTCTTTTATTTTGTTGGCTTTGGGCCAACTTTCTTACATTGATGTGTACTGTCATCACCAAGGTTTTCTCATTAGTTGGTCATACATGGGGATAAGATTACAAGCCCCACAACCGAGTTGCCTATAAGTGCACATTGTCCTTGCTCTTACTTTCTGTTTATAATTGCAACACCATTGTAACCAACTTTTTCAATCAATGAAATAATTTCTATTTTCATGCAAATGTGTTCTTGTGAGATTGCTTTCGTATAATTTCCACTGCAAACTTGCAAATTTTTGTTGGCTGAGGCCAAGCCCTTGTTTTTATACAAGGGAGCTCAGTGTCAGAATCCAAATTCCATTTTCCTTCACACATCTAATAGCTAAGAGTAACCCTCTTAAAAGTTAAATATATGAAAACCCTAGTATGTGTATGTTATACTCGGATCCAAACATCACGTCAAAGAACATGTCGAAACACACCATTTACACCACATCAAACGCGCGCATACACATTGCAATTTATATCCGATAAGCTATCAATACATCCATAATTAATGGATAACGGAAATAGAATCACTAGCAAAAAGTAAATGATTAATAGAGAAAAAAAGCACTACTTCGTAATTCACAAAGCGATGAGAGATCTGACATTTAAGAGAGATCTACACATATATAAACACTCTATATTCAAATTTACAAAAATAAATATAAATATAACTCACGAAATCGTAGATCAAGAGCTTCATATTAAAAAAACTAGGGCTTCACTTCAATGTGCTGTTAGGAAGAGGAATGAAGATCGAAGATGTAGTAAAAGACTCACCTTAAATCCTAACTTCGTCGTAGAGAGAGAATCGAGAGAAAACTCGGAGTGAAGTGAGAAGGAGTGAGAGAATGAAATGCAATGGGAATTTTAGGGTTTCTTAGTAGGGTTTTGGGCACACTCCATTATTTTCACCTTTTCTTCTGCTAGGAGGTTCCGGAAGAGAGTGGGGGATTGTCACCTCTGTGGGCCAAGCCCATTTTCTTAAATGGTTCACAAAAATAAGAATTTAAGCCCCATCATCTAATTTAGCCCGCGCTAACTAAGTCAGGCGGGTTTAGATATTTTAGGGTCGGTTTTATAACAACGTAAAAGAATGGTAAGAAAAAGAAGACATGTTTATGAAAAGTTATAAAATAAGTTGAAAGATAAAACGATATGTTTTTTTATTTTTAATTTTTTTAGTGAAAACAAATTGGTGGTAGTGAAAAAAAAATTGAAAAAAAATATAAGAAGATAAAGAACATCTACTCATAAATATAAACATGAGACGAAGAGTATCTCACAATATCTATCAACTTATTTTCAACTTCTCACATAAATAATGAATTTTATTATCATTCTCCATCTTATTTTGCTATTATTCTCTATCTTATTATCAAACAGACCTTTAATGTCAAATATACTAAGGTCCAATTGAATTTAATTTTGGTGTATTATTACACTAGTTGACTGCGGGTGCAATTGGTTACATAGTTTTAGAATTATATTAGAATCGTAATATTATAGAATTGTGATTATTGGAATTGCAATGCCATATAACTACACTATCATTATTTGGATTGTATGTAATTTTTATTAGAATTCTAAATTTGTTTTTCTGACTAATTGGAATAATTAAAATTTAAAATAGACTACGGATAATTTGTATATACGCCTCTGCCTCTCTGGAGCTCCCGGAACTTCAACAGTTTGTTTCTAGAGTGGGTGGTGGTGGCGGCAAAGATTCATGTAGATACATATATATTACATATATATATATATATAGATTTACTATGTACAGAGATGTTGGTGTGGGGATGACGGAATTGCCATCCAACAGTATCATACACATTAACATTACAAATTGTTCGGTATAAAATTCCGTTTACGTATATAAAGTTAGTAACAATATGTATATACATATAAAAATATATATTTTTTATAATTTCTTTTTGGAATTGCGAACTATATATATATATATATATTATTAATTGTTGATATAAATAATATATATAAACTAGATTATAACCCACGCAATGCGTGGGCATTTTAATTATTTATATATATAATACTATATATGACATTGCTTTTAAAATATTATTATACATACTTAGTGGTATTAAGGCCATTAAAGTTTTTAAGGAAAAAAAATTGAGCCATGATGTGCTTACATTGAGAGGTTGGGAATAGATAAAAATCAAATTAGGCCTCTTGTTGTAAAAGTGTAGTGATAAAGTAAATAGTACAAAATAGTTTTTAACCCACGCGATGCGTCGGCGGTTTTAAAATTTCATATACACACATTTACATTTGCCTAAACTGATAAACATATATATTGGACATTATTAATTACAGCAAATATAAATATTATTCAAATTAAATTTATAAGAATGAAGTGACAAAAAATGTAAGTAGCATATACAGTACACAATTTTATCTTGTGGTGCAAAGTTATTAAAATCCTTTTATCAAATGGATGTCAGAACATATATATCAAATTAAATAAATAAAAAAATTTGATAACAATTAACAAAATTCATAAAATATCCAAGAAACTTGAAACTTCAAAATGATAATAGGCACGTTGCACAAACAAAAACAAATGAGGAAAATGCATTAGAGCTAGACCTAATACATGTTTTGGGGGATAAAAAAATATAAATTAAGAGATAAGAACATAATGTTGAAAATGCTTCAATAACATATATATATATATAGGAGAAAGAAAACTTGTGACATGCATTTGCATTATTTTGGCATATGCATAAAGTAAGGATTACACAACTCTATTTATTTGGACTTAAAAAATGGGAAAGCAAGGAAAATGAGTCTAAGATAATGCATTAATATAAGTGAAGTGAAAAAAATGTACAGTTTACAAAAAATAACTTTTCATATTCATCTTACATATAAAGGGACATAACAATAAAATAATGGCTTTAATGATATAATAAATATATTAGCTCTTTTTGATATTTGCACAACTCCATATTTAATAAAGGACACATGGCAAACACATAAGAGCATAGACATAAATGCTCCTACTTTTCTAGTTTTATATATACTAGTTAACAACACATGCGATGCACGGGTGTTTAATAAATATACAATTTTAGTATTGTTTGTTTTAATAAATTTGTCTAATAATTGGCTTAAATATATTATGTAAGGAAAATAAAATATATATTGCCTATTTTTAAATTTAATTTTGCGACTTTTACTTTGTTAGTTTTAGTAGATACATTAATTTCAATCAAATTAATGGTTGATAATACAACTTATTTTCTATGGCAAACTAAAAATAAGATTTTTAATTTTAACATATTTTTAAAAAAATTATAATAAATTATGCTACTTACAATATTATAATAATAATTATTATTTTATTATGCATTAAGAATATAAAAAAATAATTAATAAGTAATTAATGTTACTACAATTAAGCATATAAGAAAAATAATTAATGAGTAATTAATGTATCTACTTCCTCTATAATAGTATAGATTATATAGTATAGAATATAGATAAATTATAGTTTTATTATGCATTAAGAATTAAGAAAACTAATTAATGATATAATGTATTTACTTCTCCAAAACTATATAATAATATATGATAATGATAATGCTAGTAATTAAAGTCTAAATAAATGGGATTAAGGCCATCTCCAATGGTGTTTCTACCCAAGCAAATTTCTATGATAGAAATGAATAATAGAAAAAATCTTCTCCTATTTATATCTCTATTTCTATCCTAGGTGGAAGTCTATAGGATTGGGAATTTCTATCACCATTTCTACATATATGATATATGACATGCAAATTTTTATTGGTTGTTGTACACCCACTAATTCTCTCTCTTCATTAAATGAGACAAATAAGGAAGAAATTGAAAATGAAATCACCTTAGACCATATTTTCTATCCTTCTACACCAATATAAATATATTGCCAATAGATATAGAAATATTATAAAATAAATAACACAAGGATGAAATGCAAAAATAGAAAACACCATGGAGATGGCCTAAATGCTCAATTGCTGCTATGAAGCCGACACATGGCACTCATGTGTAATTATTGTTTAAGTTTACTATATCTGGTGTAGATGCTCAAACCTTTTTTTTTTTTAAGCAATTGCACTTTGAGCACAGATTTCCTGCCACTAAATAAATCGTGTCTTACAAGGATCTAGTCAATCACTAAGCCAACCCATAAAGTCTTGTAGATGCTCTAACTTATTCACTAGATTCATTACATGCTTCTCTAACAACACGATAAAAAAAATCACTGCAAAAAAATATATTTATAGAATAACTTAATTATACTAGTGAAAGTTCGAATTATGTTGGAAGTAAATTTGATTAAGATGGTGTTGAAAAATATGAACTACAGAAACGAAAATTAAATAAAGAAAAAGAGTACACCAGGTTGAGTTGCGGATTATGTTGCTCTTCTTTAAGATATTTCGCGGCTTCTGTCCGAAATTGTGCTAGCAATTCAGTAATCGCCACGCCGTCCCTAGGAAGAAACAACCCAGATACTCTCCTGTACGATTGACGTGCACCACCGTTGATCATTCGACAAACACTCTCAAATTCGTGCTTCAGAATCGACAAATCTTTTACCGCCGAACGCAAAAAAATTCCCTGCCGGAGGCAAAAAAAAAAATTCTAGGTTTTTTTTTTTTTTGAATGTTTTCGGTTTTTTCTTGTTGAAGAAGATATAGATCATAAATAAATTTTTTTTTCTATATATTCAAGAAAAAATTAAAACAGTAGGATAATAATAAAAATCCGTTTCGGGGAAAAATTCACGAAGACATAGAGAGAAAATTGGGAGCCGTTTGGAAGTGGTTTGACCACTTTTAAAATTTAAAAAATAAAATTTATTTAACAAATAAATTTTTTTCTAAAACTATTTTGTATAAAAAAATTTATACATAGCACAAGACAAGCCCAAAGCTCAAGCCCGGGTCAGTCGGCGCGCTTGTGTGGTGAACCACATTCATCAAAGCCCTCACCCAATAGCACAAAATTCTAATACCCAAAAGGCTCAAGCCCCAGGTCTATGTGGGATTTGGGAAAACACTAATCTTACCTTGTATAAGTTTTTTCTTCAAATACATAATGCTCCAACATATGGCATCGCAGTCCCAACTACCGCAATTTTTCTTTTTCAAGTTATAATATAACTCCATTAAGCACCGGCCTTCTCCGTTATCTCTTCTTTTCCTTTAACTTCCATCCATTTTAAGAACTCACTGACCCCAAGTATGGTTATCAACGTCCCTTACCGAACAAGCAAAGCTTTTATGAGAACCCACCATATATTGTAGTCATTCATTTCGTTAAATTTATTTTCGTCAGTAACCCACCAAAACTTTCAACTCACTCTAATTTTTTTTTTAAAAAAAAAAACTCTCCCCACCAAACCTGTTTTAACTCGTCCCATTCTTTTTTATATATAGATCCAAACAAGAACTAAGAAATACTTTTATTTTCACCACATCTCTGTCTTCTTCAAAACCAACTTCCACCATTTAATTCCGAACCCGCAAATTATCCAACAGATAATTTTTTATTTAAAATAAAATTTTACCCAACTACGTACTACCAATCCATTAAATAAACACTGCCCCATCTATTTAAATAAATAAAAGTACAACAATTTGATTAGACTTGTCTTCCAAATAGTAACACATGATAAATCAAGAAAGAAGATCTAGCTAGCTAGATTTGTCATATCTAACCATGATCAAGAACTTAGGGACCTAGGACCGCATACGGGCTCCACACACGGTTTATATTCACAAAGAGAGTTAATCAGCTTCACTTGTAGACGAAAAAATGTTAGCAGGAAAGAGGATGTTTCCGATGATTCAATTCGCAATTTCTAGCTGCAGCCTGAGCCCTGAAGGATGGTACATGCATTGCTAAACAAGTGAGTACGAGGGCAAAGGATAAGCTAATTGCATAATAGTTGATATAGTGAATATCCTTCTCTTCTTGTTGTTAGCTTGTTTGTTAATTTACATGTATTCTACTAAATTAAATTTTTGTTATGTCATTAATTTATTACTAGTTTACCTTTTTTTAATTATGCAATTTCATATCAAAATATAATTATCATTTCTTACTTGTCCTTAATATTATACAATATAATATAATAGACAAGAATGTGTTAGAATATCATTGGATCCCAAAATGCATTGGATCCCTTTTCTTCCCTTTCCCTTTCTTGGATCCTTTTCTTTCTTTTTTTTCCCCTTCTTTTATCTTCTTTATTTATTTCCTTTTCATCAATTGTTATAATTAGTTTTCCCTTTGTAATAGTATATATTAGTTAGTCTTGTATTGTAAATGGAGTAAGATTGTAATACCAATGTAACCCATTGGGGATTGTTGTAGTTCATTAATATAACTTCTCTACTTTTATGTTGTCTAATTTAACTTGGTATCAGAGGAATTCGATTTTCTCACCTAGAATTTTGGGTTATACCTTTTCCAGCGACGGCCTTTTGCCGCCTGCCTGGTTAACCATCACAGAGCTTCTCCGGTGCGCGAAGCCGCCAATCATTGCTACCGCCAAATCACTCGCATATATGTACTTATATATATCCGATCGTCAGTATCTTCAAAAACCGTCCAAAATTTTCAAATCTCCATAATCATTCCTAGGCTCCTCCACTTCAGTCTTCCGACGGTACCCAGATCCATATGGTCTCGCATACTCCTCCCTCTCAGGCCTACCACCATACCCGGATCCGTATTCAAGCTTAGGCCTCTCAACTTCCGGCCTTTCTCCCTTTGCCTGGGATTGCTCTCTTCCCGCGCGGAAGCCATTCACAGGCAGTACTCCTCGATTCATTATTCTTCGATTCCGCAGGAGCACCATCACCGTCGCCGGTGAAATATTGACAGAAAATCTGGTCATCAGTTCTGGACGGAGATCTAAATCTAGACAGACTGTCCGGACTCACCCCTTGGAATCTCATTATATGCAACAATTGGCGTGACGGAGCAACGAAGATTTTTTATCTTCCTCCGGTAATAGCTATATGATTGTCCTCGAGCAAGAGGAAGAGATATATCTGGTGTTTGATCTCAGCAGAAAATTTGTCCAAGCCTGCTGTTGCTCAAATTGAGCGTGTAAAGCAACTCAATCGACACTCTGTCTCTGCAGAGGTGTTTTCAGATGTGGTTGCAAGCATGGTTCTCAATTTCTCCGGAGGGTAGTCGCACCGAACCCCTCCTACCAATGTCAGTTTGTGTAAACCCCTCAAAGTCCCTACGACCCCGGCGATATGCGTATTCTTTCTCTCTCTCTAGAATCCCCTATCTCCCTCTCTATAATCAGTCCTAAGAAGTGCAGAGAAAAAGAGATTGAACCAGAGCTCAATTGCTTCAATGGCCTTCCACCTAAGAAGTGCAAAGAAAAATTGTAGAGAGAGAAAAAGAGATTGAAAGGAAATGCCAGTGAAAAAGCAAATTATAAATGAGTAGTGCTTTTTGACTTTGTTTGGTGTTGGTTTAAAGAAAAAGCAACAATCAACTTTAATCATGTGTGTTGGGCTACAGTTGCAAGAGCACTCAAATCTGATCGGTGCTTTAGATTTTATTTTTTTATTTTTATTTTTTAAAAAAAAGTGAGATTTCTGTTGAGTTCCTAGAAGTTCTGGTGTCTTTCTGTTTGAACCCATACACTTTCTGGTCTCACATTTTAGTCTAGAAAGATTTCAAAAAGGTTTTGATATTTGCAGTTTGGCCCCAAAGTCTTCGTTCAAAGAAACGACCGTTGCGGGTTCACCGTTAAAAGAAACGGCCGTTGCGGGTACATCGTTCAAAAGTTTCGATTATTGGGTTTTAGTCCATAAAGTGTCAAAGGTTCCGGTTATTCTCAATTTAACCCCCTAAAGTTTCTGTGGCTTGTGCTTTAACCCAGAAAGTTTATCCAAAATCAGCCACGCGCGCTCACGCGTAGCACTCCTACTTGAAATCCTGTTCAAGGCCAAATCTAGCCGAAAGCCAGTTCCCTTTAAAGTTTTCGGCTTCGAAATACTCAAAAGGTTTCTGATTTCAAAATCCTCGAAAGTTTTTCAATCTATGTCTAGAGCTTTAAGTCTCAAGCCCAATCTCTCTCATCGAAGCTCATCCCCCTAAAAATCCCAAAAAATACCCTCCTCAAATCTCTATCTTTCTCTCCATTCTCTATCTCTATCCCCTACAACCCCCAGCCCCCTCATCAAAATAATGTCAAACTCTATTCATTCTAAAAATTCTCCATGTGCTGCCTGTGCTTATTTCCGTAGAGCTTGTCCTCCATTTTGTGAATCGGCTAAATTCTTTCCACGTGGGATTAATCGTCGAGATTATTTTAAAATCTTCTCCGTATTCGGGGTAAAGAATATTGTGAGTATTATGCAAAAAGTTCCCGACTACAAATATCTTGAAACTCTCACGTCGTTTCTTTTTGAAGCTCATGAGAGAATCGATAATCCTATTGGTGGCTGTTCTGTTCTCATAACTTCTCTTCAACGACAAATCGAAGCTTTACAATCACGGGTAACAACATTAGAAGTTAGATTCGGAGGAGGGTATTCTAGCGCTAATGCTAACCCATCCCTTCCCTTAGCTCCTATTGGAAGTTCCTCAAGATCCTTATCGTCGGCAGATAATACTGCACCTGAGTTTGTTCCAACTGCCGTGAATCTTCCACAACCTGGGGTTCTTCCGATCAGTGGAGATCGGTTGGGATATCCTTGCTCCGACAGCCTATTACGACTCTTAATGTCGACAGAAAATGCAGCACCTAATACGCCTTCGACCACCATGAACCCTTCAGAACACAGGGTTTTTCCGATGTATCCGAATATGTCAGATTACCAAGCTCGTTTGGAGGGTTTTTCAGGGGGATCTTCTCAAGTGGGTTCTGTTACAGAGGTTGCCGGATCATCGAATCCTAACCGGACAGTTTTAGGATATAATTCTTTTGATTATTCTTCTTCTGACCTCAGTGCTATCTTGAATTTTGGTACTGATGATCGTCAAAACTTTTTACCTTTTTAGCACCCCTCCACCTCCACGTCTATCATTCAATAGCATACCGTTCTGCTTCTCAATAGCTGTTTGGGTAGCTCCTTCATCTCTTCTCAAACTCAAGTTGGTCTCTTCATACCACCTTGAGTTTGAGGGGGGGGGGGTGTTAGAATATCATTGGATCCCAAAATGCATTGGATCCCTTTTCTTCCCTTTCCCTTTCTTGGATCCTTTTCTTTCTTTTTTTTTCCCTTCTTTTATCTTCTTTATTTATTTCCTTTTCATCAATTGTTATAATTAGTTTTCCCTTTGTAATAGTATATATTAGTTAGTCTTGTATTGTAAATGGAGTAAGATTGTAATACCAATGTAACCCATTGGGGATTGTTGTAGTTCATTAATATAACTTCTCGACTTTTATGTTGTCTAATTTAACTGAATGCACTAAATCTGTATTGGATCTTTTACACCACTAATCGATTTACGACTACAGTACGTATTTAGTCAATTGCGAGAAAAGCAATTCAAATTACCAATTTTAATCTAGACTAATATTTGTAGCTTTTGATTATGAGACCGAACATTAATTTATTCTTAGTTTCTGAATGAGGACAAAATATTACTAATATATTTTTGTCGTATCTATGAGGTCAATGTCTATGGTACATAACAATTTGCATGCAATGAAAGCTGTGATAACCCTTTGATCTATCAGAAAATTAAAATCTTAACCAATATAATTCAATTCATCTAAATTTCTTTTTTCCTTTTAGAACAAGTGCATATTGACGGGCCAAATGCACCAATAATAATTTGTAAGTCCTTAATTCTTTCATCAAAGCAACGGCCGCATAAAGGAACACATCGATTTCTTAGCCAACAATATTATAAAAGATTTATCAAATATGCTCATAAATTTTCCACAAGCTAAAGAATCCACGAAATACAGAATCCAGGAATAAGAGCTATTTTATAATCGCCAAATCCACCTGCATGTAAAGCAAAATTCTTCAGTCAGCTGCGTGAGGAGTAAATTTTTTTTTTTACCGAATACATCAAATAGGAAATTGTAATACCCAATTAAGTATCAACGTATGTACTATGCTGCATGCATGTGTTGTAGACTCATTATATATAAATATTGTACAAATTTAGCACGTCTCTAAAGATATGTTGTGCAGTTCGATTAATTGAAGTCTTAATTTATTATATTGGACCTAACGTTTTATTTATTGATTGGATTCAAGTTTCAGTATTGTGCTAAATTGTTGTTCTCAAAGTTTAAGCTGTTAGAAGATTGGCGCAACATATAAATAATGGGAGAAGAAACGAAATTTGTTCACTGTTTAGAAACAAAAAGATTAAAAGACTATGTAAGACACATGCAATGCGATAGTAATTTATAAAGCTAATTAACCATGAATCTTGATAAGCTACAGATGTATTTAATAGCATGCTTGCATTTAGTGTTCACTCGGGGAGCTCAGTTTCTTAGATCGATCTTGATAAAAGCTAAAAGGAGCCTAATTGTCCTCTTATGCCACTCTTCAAAGTCCCTCGAGTGATAATTTTGTTCAGGTTATTTTTTATGCATGCAGTGATTTTTGAAGAGTTGAATTGTTACAGAGATCGGAGTGGTAATTCAGAAAGCATTATGTGACTTTTTGGCTGCTTTTGCAACGCGAGTGCGGATTCTTTGTTGTGTGTTTAGACTTAGGTGCCGTTTAGTTAAAAAAACTGAAAACTGAAATCTGAAAACTGAAAAAGCTGTTTGTTTACTTCTGAAAAATGTATCTGAAAAAATGTTGTTTGTTTTAATATAACACATCTGAAAATTGAATTTTTTTTATTATGACCATTTTGCCCTTATATATATAAACAATAACAAGGGAAATGGTTTTCTCCAAAATCAAAACCCAACAATAATCGTGTCTCTGTGTGTGTCTGTGTGTGCGTCTGTGTGTGTGTGAACGAGAGAGAGAAAGAGCAATCCGTGTGAGTCTATGTGAGTCTGTGATCTGTGCGTCTGTGTGTGTGAACGAGAGAGAGAGAGCGATCTGTGAGTGTGTGCGTGTGTGTGAAAGAGAGAGAGATAGAGAGAGATCTTACCGGAGGTGGAGAAAGGTGAACGGAAGTGACGATGGGTGGAGAGCGGCGCGGGTGGAGAGCGGCCTGGGTGGGATATACGTGTTACGACCTAGGGCTGAACTAATTTGATAAAAAGGGTGAGGGTGGGTAATGTGTAATTTTGAGAAAAGAGGGAGGGTAAAGTAGACTTTTTCTACCTTTAAAATTAAGTTTCAGATTTAAGTAGCAACTTTGCCACTTAAAATTTTGGATGAAAATTTTAAGTTTTAAGTGGTAAAAAGTTAAGTGGTCACTTAATTTTTTTAGTTAGTGAACAACTTTGACAACCACTTAAATCTGAAAATTTTAAGTTTTCAGATTTAAGTGGCAAATTAAGTGGCAAGTGAACAAGGCGTTCACTTACCTTCTCCAACCTCTCCTTCTCTACCTTCTCCAACCTCTCCTTCTCTCTAGACAAATTCTCATGAACCAATCTATTAAAGAACCCAACAATTGGGTTATCACTACTCTCTCTATCAAGCTCTTTCAATTTCCTATCAGTCATTTTCTTTTCGATCTTAATCGCCGCCTTAATCGAAGGATTACCAATGTTTAAGTAATTTTAATTTAATATAATATTATATTTTTCTTATTTTCATTTGAAATCATGTGTTCAAAATAAAATAATAAGGGCAAAATTATCATAATAAAAAAAATTCAATTTTCAAATGTGTTATATTCAAATAAACAATATTTTTTCATATACAATTTTTAGAACTAAACAAACATTTTTTTTCAGTTTTCAGTTTTTTTACTAAACGCCACCTTAAAATTCAATTTTCTTATATACATCTAGAGGGGGACTATTTGGCTATTATCCAGGCGTTGAGCTGTGATCAAGTGTTGATATCCTATTCTAGAACTTCTATTGTCTAGCGAAATTCAGTGGCTCATTGTCTAGCAAAATTCTCTAGATATGTTGACAATTTCATGTCGTGGATAGAAGATGCCCTATTCCCCTCTCATCTCTTATGGATGTATCCTCTCCTTTGTTAGTAATGCATGCTATCGTTGTTTTATATATAAAAATATCTCAAAATTATGATACAAACTACAATAAATAATTTATTTGGATTGAAAACATACACATCTGAGAATAAATTTGGCCTCCAATTAAGAAGATATTTTTTATTTATTTTTTGTGATTTAATTTACTAATAGATATATATTTTGTATTCCTCAAAATAGAAATAAATAATCACCTGTGTTGACAATTTCATGTCGTGGATGGAAGATGCTTTTTACCTTTCATCTCCTCTGTTACTGATGCTATTGCTGTTTTATATATAAAAAAATCTCAAAATTATAAAACAAAATACAACAAATAAAAAAATGTATATTGGATTGAAAACATAAACATCCGAGAATAAATTTGGCCTCCAATTAAGAAGATAATTTTTTTATTTTTGTTTGTGATATATATATTTTTTATTCCTCAAAATAAAAATAAATAAATCACCTTAAAACATAGGCTGGCCCAATTAATTTAAACTAAATTAATTATATATATACTAGATCACATACACACGCAATACGTGTGCTACTCAAATATATCTAGTTCAAACTAAAATATAAAATAAAGATGTTAAGTGGTATAGTGGTTAAGTATTAGATTAATTTGTCAAATATCCAATATTCAAACATTTTTACAAATATAAATTTAAAAAAAAAACCGCATGAGTAAATATATATATACACATATATTTATTGGCCTAATGATTGATATTCATTTGCAAATAAACTATACTAACCAATCAAGATTCTGGTAAGAACAAGAAGAGAAAAAAGTCAATTAGGATATATCTATGTATAATTCTTAAAGTATGCGTAAAATGGTGTTATTAAATGCATTTATATAATTTGTCTTCTTAGTTTATTAAAAGTCAAAATTACGTTAATCTTAACCTAAAAAATAGCATTACCCTTTCTTCTCATCCCAATTTTTATACTTTAAAAAATAGCCACTAATTTGTCTACTAACCCACTTAAATTTTTAAAAATTAAAAAACTTTATTCTTTCCAACAAATAAGCATTTACTATTTTCGCTTAATTACATATATCTGATAATGTAAACTTATAATAAATATCATCATACTTTTGGATGGAGTGCTAGACTTTTATTTTCACTTGTACTGATATGATAATGTTTTCAATGATATTTTTCTTAATTTATTCGATCTTTTTATTTGTGCATGCATGTAGAACTCAATAAAATTCATTTTAAGTTATCAAATGTCAAAGTTAAAAAAAGTTAGTGTTAACTTGAGCCTAATATGTCATAAATAAATAAAATATATATGTATTGTATGTTGTGCTTTTATTGTTTCAATATTTAAATTCTTAAAATTACTCGTAAAAATATATTAAAAAAAATAGTTTGGTAAGAAAATCTATATCCTTTTGATATTTTATGAGGAAATCGTTTTCTTGACTTTCCAAAAAATTTAATATCATAAAAATTGAAAGTAACAATATGTTTTAATAAATGATTTATTTTTATGAAAACTATTTTATTTTTCGAATTCATTTTTCCCCTTTTCACGAAAGGTAACATTTTTTTAAAAAAAGAAAGAAGGTGGTTTTAAGTCGTTAGAATCAAAAATTTATGATGAATTTATATGTAGATCTCCCCATGTTATAGTTTTTATTATCTATGTTTATAACGACATAACTAAAGTTCACACATATTACCCTCTCCTATATGGCTTTCTATTGAATTAATTTTCATGCACTAAATTACTACATAGTTTAAACTTAGTGTTGGTTTAATTCATCCACACAACAAATACACCAATAAAGCTTCTAAAATTTAAGGTATCTAGAAACCCATTTTTCTCAACTCCTTTATTATTAAGGGCGGTATTATTTACACCCCACATATCTGTCACAAACACCCCCTAAAAGTAAATTTGTAATTACTAACACCCTCTAAGACTCACATAATGAGAGATGAGTGCAAATGTACACACTCGCCCCACTTGGGGAGAATTTGTTTGTTATAACTCACTTAACATCAACCAATAAATTACTGAAGTGTTTTTCAAATAAGGTCCGCCAAATAAAAGGTGAGTGCACTAATATAAACTCAGCTTACATGAGGAGAGTGTGTTGTTAAGCACTCACCTAATATCAGGGAATTGAGGGGGGGGGGTGTTGTGACAAATAAAGTGGTGTTAAAATACGTTTTTAACTAAATTTTGAAGGGTTGTAAATAACATCGCCCATTATAATAGTACGTGTAGTTTTAGCTTAACATATACTACTTTATTTTAATGTGTTTTGATGTTAGTTCAATTATATGAGTGTGAATCATTTTAGTCAAGGATTGTATGAAATCAAATTTACCTATTGTTGTTGAGTGTTGCTGTCAGGGGCATAGCTACATCTATCTTAGTGGGGTTTAGTGACCCCACTCAACATTTTAAATATACAATTGAATAGGCTATATATTAAATATATTTGGACTTGTATGTATAATTGACACCCCTTCAATTCATAAAAAAATAGCTAATAACGGGGTCAATTTATAGAACAATTATAAGGCTAAAACATATTTTCCATGAGAAATGTTATTTGACCCAAAAGTTGTCCAAAAATTGTCTCAAATGCATTTTGAGTAGGGCCTGCAAAATCGAACAAGACTGAGTGGACCGACCGAACCGCATTTTTTTTCTAGTTTTTTTAATTGGCTCAGTTTGGTCCTCGGTCTTATGTAAAAAAAATCTTTTAAAACTGAACCGGACCGATTATACATATATATATATATATATTTAGTGATAAGTTATTTGTCTTTCACCTCTTTAAGTAAACAACATGTGACATTAGTAAATCCTACTTCAATTTGAAAGACATTTCCCTAACCCTAATTCCTCTATTCACTGATCAAACAAAGACACCGTTTCACTTTCTCCTTTTCTTCTCAGCTTCACCGTTTCTCACTTTGTCCTCTTCCTTCGGCCATTTATGCCCTATCCTCACATTATAATCATCGTCATTGTCGTTTTTCCACACCCCAGCAGTCACTATCGCGGTTTATTCTCTAAGTGTTTTTTAAATTGATTGTTCTCTATTATTTTTTTTAAATTGTTGTCTTCAAGTCCTTTCACGGCTGTGGTTAAAGATTATAATAGAGTAAATTATTATTATAAAGATTTTATGAACTCTTTCTAATTTTAGAAACAGAACTAAGATCAAATCTCCGATCATCCTAACCGTTCCCATTTCTCTTGGACCGATTAGGACCGACCAAAACTGACTCGTGAAAAAACATATGATCTGGTCCGGTCTGGTCCAGAAAAACATAGGATCGAAATGTCCTTTGGTCCGGTCCAATTTTCTTGTCAAGGAGTTAGTCAACCGACCCCAGAATACCCCTAATTTTGAGTGACACTTACTCTTGCTATTAGGTTATGCGTTTTTTAACCGAGTAGCAGCACTTATTCTTCGCCTTTTTATTGATAAATTAGTCACAATATTGGCATGAGATTTGTGAAATATATTATTAAAATGACCCCACTAACAAAAAATTTTGGCCATGCCAATGGTTGCAGTAGTCTTTAATATTTTTGGTGTAGTGAATTAGAATTTATATTTACTTATTTCACAAAAACAAAATTTATAGACAAATTTTAAATATGAATATTAACGATTTGAGAACAATGAATAATAATAGATTATATGAAATAATCGTTAAAAATGTATTTATCACAATTAATATTTTATAATTTTTCATAAGTACTATGACTTATATGTAATTTTTAATGAAATTTATTAATAATAATGTAAATTTTCTTTATTATGTATTATTTTAATGAAAAAGTTAATATTATTTAATATTTTTACTTTTAGCGACTAAACTTTATCGTCCCTACATTATTTCAGTAAACAAAAACTTGTGGGGTAAGAAGATTGATTTTATAGGTGTATTTAAAAATACTCTTAAAAAACGATCGATCATATATATTGTGAGCCGAACTAACTTGAATGAAATAAACCGAACTAAAATTGAATAGATTCAATTCAGTTTTGCGTTTTGCACTTTAGAACTGAACCAAACCAAATGAATCCCACCAAACAACGTCGCGCTTTTCTTTTTTGAGAATCCTAATTTTCCCATTACGGCATTCCCAACTCGTTTTGCACCGTCTCTCTCTTTCTATCACTCAACTTCTTTCTCTCTCCGATCTTTTTTTTCGCAACACGCCAAACCCCTACTATATCATTACTACCTTGATCACAAATGACACCAAATATTTATTAAGGAAAATCAAAGAAATATTTAACTTCACGCAATAAGATGAGTTCAAATTTTTGCTAAAAGTATTTGTGGGTACGTAGAAACTATCAGTTTCGTGATTGGGATTAGTCCTACCCAATGTGGCCATGTGGGAGGAAAAATCGTGGGCGATGAAAAAAAATAAAGACGCTCTTGTTTGTGGCTACAATACACTGTCATTATATGAGTTTAGTTTTGGGATCAAATGAAAGCTTCTCAGGTCGGATTTTGACAACTAAAAAAATATACTTTATCTAAAAATGAGTATGGTTTAAATTATGAAAAAAAATAATAAAAATGTGCAAAAATTAATTTGAATACAGACTAATTTAAGTAAATTAAAAAATACAGTGCCAAGCCACGTACTTATCACGCACCTGTGCAGGACATGACTGGGCCATTTTGCCATGCAGTCAAACTTGAGCATGCGAGGCACCTGAGTCCATGGACCCATTATGGCACTCTACAGTGACAAATTTCGGGCTGTGGTTGGTTCACGTAGACCTGACGTGTCAGTTATGAACACGTGGAAAATGTTGACGAAGCACAGAGGGATTATTTATTGGCACTTGGAAGTATATGCAGGTACAACTGTAAAGTGCAACATTTGTACTTTGAAAACAGTGATAAAAAAACTATTTAATATCTTTTGGCACACACCTTCATGCATGTATAGTAAGCTTTCCTGATTGGCCGCTTGATATTGACTAATGAGTTTGCAAGCACTGCCTAAAGCTCTGCTTTTGCCCACTACGCAACCAAAACAATTTCTTCCTTCCGAAAGTATAATTGTTTTAAAAATTATATTGTATATTATTTTGTTAATAAATAATTGTTTTAATAATAGTATTATTTTTTATTTAATTGTATTTATATTGTTGTATGAATTATTACATATTACATTCAATTTATTTTATGGTAAAAATATTCTAAACCAAATTGTGTCCGGTTTGTTTTTAGTAGAGTTAAAAGTAAGTCATTTATTTCAATCGTCGGCTATTAAAAATTTACAAATTATTGTTTGTATTTTAATTTTTATGAATTCCATCAAATTTGATAGAATAATTTATTGAAAGAAAAAATCAAAGTATAAATGTGTACTATGTATAGTCTTTAGTTCTTAAGATTTCAACCCCTTGAATGACAAATTTTATGAAATGTGTTTATTTTAATATTATTTTTTGAATAAAATGAATTTTTTTTAAGTAAAAAATTAAACTTTTGCTCACCTTATTTTATATAAAAAATTATTCTCTACTTCCCTTATTGCATATAATCATAATCTTTATGGCCATGAGAGAGGGTGATCTCTCTTGGTATTTTAACATTTTAAAATTGACATTTTATGATATTCTTTGTGACAATTATAATTAAAAAAGAACACTCACATATTACATATAATATTTTTTATCCCCTTACCATTAAATCATAGTTCCACCGCTGAATTCTTATAATAAAAATCACTAGTTAAAATCCCACTAAATGTTTATTTTTTAAATTAAAAACTGATATGCATATATATTTGATTTAATTATTGACCGCCACCTAATACCAAATATATTATTTTATATATAACCTTTGCATAGATTTTTCCGTATAGCATTTTAATTAGCGGGAAAGAGAAGAGATGGAAAGGAAAATTAATTAATGGGACGAAAGAGACACAACAATGGCAAAATTAAACAAAGACTGCAGCGCATGCATAATAATAACCCTTTTCACGTGGTTTTGTTGCCTCTTTATTACATTTCTATTTTCTTGCTCAGCAAGAATTTACCACTATGCTATCCTATATAATTTCAACGAATGATTTTAAACGAATATTTTTTATTATAACTATTATTTATATAATATCTTTTATTATTATTTTTTATATTATTAAACTAATATTTTAATTTTTTTATTAAAATTTAATATTATTTTAAAAAATTATACTATATACTTTGAAAATTATAATTGCTCTGACAATAAATATAATTAATTTACGAATAATAACGCCACACATAAAAAGAAAACCAATTAATTAATTAATTGTGTGATATCATTGTTTATATTCTAGCAAATTAATGTATTAGACAATACTGCTAACCGTTTATTCCTCTTGTTAAATACATAAACTTAAAGTTGTAACCCTCGTTTTTCATTTAAGAGGTTGTAGATTCCATTAGAGCATCTGTATCGGGTAGGATAAATTGATAAATTTACCCTATCCCGTTCACATCGGATACAAAGTTAGGGTAAAATTTTGGCAGGTAGGGTACCGACTGGCCAAATTTACCATTTCGCTAATTTTTAGTCATACGAATTTGGGAGAGTCGTATGAATAATACGAATTTAGCACACTCGTATAAAAAAAAAATTTGAACCAGACGAATATGGGTCACTCGTATGAGTCATACGAGTGTGTCAAATTCGTATGACCCATTAATTATTATTATTATTTTTTTCATCTTGCCGTTGCTAGCTTTGGATGATGTTAAAGTTAAAGTTAACTTTTTAACTTTAGGGGGTGAAATTGTAAATAAGTTATTAAAGTGTCTATTTTAAACCAATTATTGTTTTTGTATTATTTAAGTGTCAAATTTTTTTATCTATAAAATCAAGTCTTGCACACCATTTTTTTCCTCACTTGTTTGCAACATTTCTCCCAGTAGTAGAATAAAAAAAAAAGAGGTGAGGGAAAAAAAACAAAGTTAGATAAAACTTTGTAAATTTAGTACAAGTGCAAAATGGCAAATCGTGTGCGTGGAACAAATATGTCTCCACATGAAGATGAAGCATTATGCCGATCATATATTACTGTAAGTACAAATGCCATAGTTGGAAGTTCTCAAACAATTGATAGATTTTGGGATGTTATTGCAATTGAATATCACAAACAACCTGGGATTGTTTATGAAAGACCCTCAGGATCTCTCCAGTCACGCTTCTCTTATACTAATAAAGCTGTTGTGTTGTATGTTGGAAAACTTTCACATGCTATGCAACATCAAGCTAGTGGAACAAATGAAATGGATGTGGTAAGCAATTTATTTGTTTTATATATATACATAATTATATATATAAATAAACTATAGTTTAATTTAGTTCATTTAATTAATTCATTTTTTTAATTGCAACACAGATTAATATGGCACGACAAGCTTACTTGTCACAGAAGGGTAAACAATTTACATTTAATCGATGTTACCAAATTCTGAAGCATCACAAAAAGTATGATTTGTCAACAACGTCTCAAAATACTCAACATTCGCGATTTGGTCCTGAACATGGTGGGTCATCATCTATAAACTTATGTGATGATTCATCCCCTATTGATATTGAATCGCCGGGCGATCGACCGATAGGGAGGAAGGCTGAAAAGCTTGCAAAAAAAAAAAAAATTCATGCGGAAGCACTTGCTACTGCACAAGCATCCCTTGAAAAGGCCGAGAAGATTGATGCAGAAAATTTATTTTATACAAAGGAAGCCCATGAGTCGAGAATTCGAGTTGAGGATCACATAAGTCAGTTGGTTGCTTTACGAAAACGCGATGATGAAAGGGCTGCTCGTGAAGAAGAAAGGAATATTCGAATGGAGGAGAGGCAACAGAGATTGGAGGACGATTCAATTATGAGCATGGACACTACCCACATGAATGAACAACAACTTCAGTACCACAACTGGAGAATGAATGGAATTGCAATGAGGAGACAACAACAATCACAAAATTCACAAAATATTCCTTTGGATCATTTTTAGTATTTACCTTTTTTTTTTTCTATTTATGTTAATGTTATCATGTGTACGCAATTTTCATATTTTGTAATGCAATTTAAATTTTCACTTAAATTGTGAATTTATATTTTAACATTTTCAGAGAAATATGTCTATATTTGTTTAAAGTAAGAAATTATTATGGTCTAAAATAAAATGTAATAAAATCACACTGAAGTACTATAATGTAAATTGATAAAAGAAACAGTACATTTAATTCTTTAATGTTAAATGACGACATACTAATATAATAAATAACTAGTACAAATCATTACATACTACTTAATCTATTAAACACAATTAACTTATATAATATAAATTAGTCACTTCCATTGTTAGAAATAGCCCAAATGTGTTCAACCAAATCATTTCTAAGTTGATTGTGCATATCTCGATCATTCATTTGAACCTCGCGAGCGAGATAATCTTGAAATGTTTGTGATGGGTCTCGCTCTAGTTCTGCATCTGGGGCAATCTGATCATAATCACAATTCCAAGTAGAGTCTCGTCCCTCGTCTTCAATTATCATATTGTGTAATAGTATACAACATTGCATAACCGTATACAGTGCTTTCTCATTCCACAACTTTGCAGGTTCGCGAATGAAAGCAAAGCGCGCCTGGAGAATTCCAAATGCACGTTCGACATCTTTTCTTACACTTTCTTGTTTTTTTGCAAATAACTTTTGCTTTAAATTTGTTGGATTTTTAAAACTTTTAACAAGTGTAGCATATTTAGGATATATGCCATCAGCTACGTAATAGCCCATGGTATATTGGTTGCCATTTATTTCAAAATTACACGGGGGTGTACGACCGTGTAGAAGATCGTCGAAAACATTTGATCTAGCTAATATATTTAAATCATTGTTACTGCCAGGCATGCCAAAGAAAGACCTCCATATCCACGTATCATATGATGCAACCGCCTCCAAAATTATTGTTGGTGCATGACAATGACCCCTATATGATCCATGCCAAGCAGTAGGACAATTTTTCCACTTCCAATGCATACAATCTATACTTCCAAGCATTCCAGGAAATCCTCGTGCTGCGTTCTCCGCTGAAAGGCGTTGCACATCTGTAGACGTGGGTGGTCGGCCATACTGTTCCCCAAATAGTGTTACAATTGCTTTGCAAATTTTTTTAAAACAAATTAAACCAGTTGTTTCAGACATGGCTAAGTACTCACCCCATATATCTGCACTTGCCCCATACGCAAGATAACGCAAAGCAGCTGCCATTTTTTGGTGCCTTGTAAAACTTGGCCGACCAAAACCATCTAACTTTTCAACAAAATAATCATCGTAATCGCATACAGTATTTAAAATACGATTAAAAAGAGGTCGAGACATACGAAAACGCCTGCGAAAAATTTGCGTAGGGTAAGTAGCTGTATCGGAAAAATATTCGGCCCATAATCGTCTACCAGCATCTTCGCGTGCTCGATTTATTGTACCGCGTATTGTAACTTCCTTGTTCTGAAGATATTGAATTCTTTCAATTGCCTTGTTCTTTTTTTGCCGATTTGCTTCAATATGATTGTTATTTTCATCATCAAATGTGGAATAATATTGACTAATTAAATTTTCTTCTTCAAAACTGTCACTCATTTTGTGTGAATTTTTTGAAGAAAATAAATTTATCCATCTCTCTCGTGCTCCCCAAGTATTTATAGTCCATAATTAACAATTAATATTTGATATAGTTGTTGTGAAGTCTATGAAATACGAGTAATAAATAAATAGATATGTCATTTATTGGAGATCTTGACATTTTTAATAGTTGCAGAGAAAATGGAACATAATAAATATATAAGTATACATACATACTTATATATTTATATATATATATAAATGTACTACTTAATACTATTACAATAGTACTATATAATAATAATAAGTGCAAGAAATCCACAATCCTAGCATATCTTTGAGGGATTTACGGAGTAGGCCTGCAGAGTTTGAGGGATTTACGGAATAGGCCTGCAAACAATTAACTTATTACGCAATAGGCTTGCAACCTTTCATAGAGATACTTTGTAGGCCTGCATAGTGTTGGATATTTACGCAATAGGCCTGCAGTTTTATGTCTTCATCCATATGTGTATATATATATATATATTATTCTACTTTATGTTTTTTCAAAGTTCACGGGTGCTCACTTTTCTTCTTTACATTAAAGTGTTCTTTTCTTTAATAATTTTAATATAATTGACTTATATCTATACAGAGGAGACAAACAAGTATTTATATTAAAAATTATTTTATAATAATTTTTAATTTAAAAGAACTAAATTTATTTTTTCTTATAAATACAATAGATGTGTTGAAAATATTATTTCATACTGCCAATGGCTTCTTCATCTAGACGATCAATCTGGCGTGCCCTATTCCAAAATTCAAATAAATTTTCAACCCCTGACCATATAAATTTGTGGTGGGCATGGGAACAAGTTACTCATTCTGGTACATGGTGTGATCGGGAGAATAACCAGACATGGGTGGAAATGGCCAAAATATTCAACACAACTCCTAAGCCGGATGGTTGTACGTATATAGACACAATAACTCCTGAGGAACTTAAATCGATTTGGATGAAGGTGGAAGAGGCAGTAAATAAATATCATTGTTTCTTTGAAGAAAGAAAAGAAGCAACAGGTGGAATGGAAGAGTACTGGGAGTTGGTAATGTTATTTTTTCCATATTTTCAAATTATGGCTTTTTATATAATATTGCACTAATACTGTATCAATTTAAATATGCAGAGAAAATATGCGAACGCACGTTATCTCTATTCCGAAGGAGAAGAATTCGCATACGCACCACATTGGATTTATCTTAAGTATGGCGTTACCATATAACAATATGGTTGTAAACCGTTATTACAGTTTCAATTATTGTAATATGCTTTGTAATTTAAAATATGCAACGGTATATTATTTTAAATAATTTTAATGATATTATTTTAAATAATTGTAATGATATTACATTAATGATATTAAAAAATAATTACCGCGTAATGATATTAAATTAAATAATTGTTTATGATATTATTTTACACAATTGTTTAATGATATTATTTTACATAATTGTAATGATATTATTTTACATAATTGTAATGATATTATTTTACATAATTGTAATGATATTATAATTGCCCAAATTTGTAATGATAAATAATTGTAATGATATTAACTTTAAATAAAATTTATATTCATGAAAAACAATTACAAATATTACAACATGTACACAATAAATAACATATTACATGTTTACAATTCATCCAAAGTAGGCCAACTAGATTGCGTATTTAATCCAGAGGAAGAACTAAATTGACCAAACCCGAACTCGGCACTTGGATAGCTTGGACCAGATGAACTAGCATATCCAGCGAACCCTACATTTTCAGTAAAATGTGGATTTGATGCATTTAATCCGTCCATCGAAGGTCTGTATACATTATCACCATAACTCATAGCATAAGCACCATTTAAGCGATTGATTTCAGCCTTTAATCTTGTATTTTCTTGTTGGACCTCTCGCATCATAAGATCTCTAGATTGAAGCTCTACTGCGAAATTCATAGTCTCCTGAAAACACGCTTTGCGCACCTCTTTTCTATAATGCATTGCCTCACTATACATGACTCTCCATTCATCTATTGTATAAGTATGCATAGGAGGAAGATCATCCAGATTAGTAGGTCGTTCAATCTCTACCACTTTTGTTCTTGCATCAAAAGTGGCAACCCTATAATTTGAATATACATTGGAAGATTGAGTGTTAAACGAGGAGGACGGGCGGGTCGGATAAAAAGTATTTGGCCCTGGTGGAACAGATGGGAGAGTTACGTCCATGCCTAATACGGCCGCTGTACCAATTGCATCCGTATTTGTATAACGCATAAGAGGAGGTATAAGTCTGACACCAGATACTTGTGCCCAATATTGATCATATTTCTTTTGGGATACTTCAACATAAAATTGATCAATTGAGGGCCAGTTAACTTCTCTGACATGATCAAGGTAAATGTCACGAGAGATGTAACTTAATTCCTCTGGAGGGTTATCCGAAATGGCTATAACCTTGCGTAATTGTCTCATGCAACGTTCTCCCAAATACCATATACCACCGTTGAGAGGATCTAACAACAAATGACGATGCATAGAGATACCATAAGCTAGTTGTAATTGATGCTCATCAAGTAATTGTGATGTTAAATATGGCTGCCAAATTATGGAGTCGGGGGACCGCAATTCTATTTGTTGTTAGGCTGATGGAAAATTGTGCATAATTAGCCCGCAGAGTCTTTCTCTATTTGTCTTAACCCAGCGATGGATCCGAGGCCAAGTGTCAACATTTTTTACTTTCAATTGCGGACATGAAGTATACAAATACTCGTACATGACGTACTGCAAAAAAAAAGTTATTATATTAATAATAATTGAAAAAAATATATATATTAAAAAATAATGAAAAGTAATAATATAAATTAAGATATTTTCATACCTCAATAAATTGCCAAAAACAATCAACACTTTTAGTTCGTTTTCGGCCCGCTAATGGAACAATGGCGTCTAATCCGTAATATACACGTGCAAGAATTGCAGAACCCCAATCATAGATTCCAATATTTTGTATGTCCTCAACAAGGGAGAGCATACCGAATGGAATGTAATGTGCTCCATTTGAAAAAAAAACAGAACCAATCACAAAAAAACAAAAAACTCTAGCTATAATATGTGGCGCAGTATTTACAAGAATCATCTCATTCATTAAATATTCCTTAACACACTTCACTGGCAATGCGTTTGTTTTACATTTGTCAACCAGTGATGGCATGCCAGGAAAATAATTAGCAATAACTTCTGTAGGGACCATGTAGTTTTGCTCGTTGAATTGGGGTACTGGTGGTCCAATTCCAAAAGATATGCCTACAATTAAAAAAAGTATTAAAAATAAATTATAGTTAATAAATAAATCTTATAAAAATAAAGATAAAACTATAAAAATAAAGACTGTGATTACCTGTTACAAATGTAAAGTCAAATGGAGTAATACCCACTTCGACCATAGGAATGTGAAAAGTGTGAGTTTTATTTGACCACCGTTGTATGATTGAAGCTACAATTTTGTGGTCTGATTTAGGCATCTCGATTTGCCAAAGTTGAGACCAACCAGTTAGATCAATAATGCGTTTAACTTCAGGGTAATTTATAATAACTTTGCGATAAATTTTACTTGCGCCCGCCCAATTACCGCGTAAGTCGTATATATTACCTTGTGCATTATAATCAGCAATATTATTAGGAACAAAATTTGCTAACCGAGTGTACTGTTTTGTAATACGTTCACCAGTATTATCATTCACAACTTGAAGTGTGTACACAACATCTTCAACTTCGGTTTGCTCAATAATGTTCCTTGATGTCTCAGCGGAACTTGCTCTACTAGGTGTTATTGGCGACTCTCTCCTCCTACGTAATGAACCGCCTCCACCAATACTTGCTCTAGGAGGGTCACACCTTTCTGTAGGTGTAGACGTAGACGCAGACGCTCTATTTTTCTTACTTCGATTGGTTGTTTTATTACCAAACATTCGACGAACGACATCCATTATAATTTCTGTTCAAAAAAAAATTGACTATAAGAACAATTTAAAAAAATACAATACTTAGAGAAAGAAATAAAAATTTTAAAACACTTACATGAAGATTTGAAGAAATCTTGGAATGAGAATAATCTTAAATTTAACAGAAGTGGAGTAATGCTGAGAATGAGAAGATGTAATTTTCTTTCTGGTTTATGCTACGAATGCATGCAAATGCCTTAAGCAATTTGTTTCATTTTAAAGACACAAATGACACAAAAGACATCAAAGCCTACAGATGGGGCATAATCATGGTCTAAAGAAAAAAAGACTTTCAAAAACACAATCATTTCACATTTGAATAATGATTTGTCAAAAGAATAATCATAATAATTTTCAAGAAAATATAATGGTATCTTGCAAGACATAATAAATAGATATTGAAATAATTTTTAAAACAAGCTGTCATTTTTTGGAACTTTTTGCAATTGAAATTAGAACTTAGTTTAATTCTTTAATGTTTAATACAAATCATATAAATTTATTTTGTGTTTTAAACATGGGTTATTTGAGTTATAGAATTATTGGGGCAAAAATATAATTAAGAGAAAACATGGACCAAATGGTGTATAACCAAAAGAGTTTAAAAAAAAAAAAAAAAAAAAAAACTCAAATTGCCATACGAATTTGCCGTCATCGTATGAACCATACGAGTGTGCCAAATTCGTATGGTTCATACGATTTTGCCACAATTGTATGGCCAAGTTTGGGTTTTTTTTTTTTTACATTAAGTGATACGATAATTGTTTATTCGTATAATCTTTTTTTACTATTTTTTTACCCTTCTCGCTGTAAACTGTTTCAAAAGTGGCTAAAATGTATAGTAAATTTAGCCTAAATACTTTCATTACGCTACGGATGCTCTTACGAGAGTTCCCAAAAATAATGACAATGGTTTTCAACTCAACAATGTCGGCCAAGCCCAATTACAAAATTACTGTTGGGTAGCCTAGCGCAAGAAAAAAAATATCAAGGTTACTAGCCTGGCAGATCCCCGGCGCCGAGTATAATTTCAACGGAATATCAAGGTTACTAGCCTGGCAGATCCCCGGCGCCGAGTATAATCAACTGCGTTGAAATGTTACTATTGATGTAACAATGTTGCCGCGATGGGTGCATTGAAGCTATTCGTTGTCAAGTTGATCGATCAAGCTTCTATGAAGAGCGGATAAAGTTAGAACCACTATAATTTGTACTATTCTAAGAAACTTATAAAATGTTATAGTATTGTCCAAATTTTGTCATTTATAATCATTTTATTGTTTACCTTAATGGAATATTATAACTCTAATTCTATACATATAAATAGAAAAGGAAAAGGTTCATGACAAGGTTCCTCAATTCTAGGAAATTAGTTGAAAAGAAGAGGGAGAGCTATAGCTTGTAAAAATTCTCTCTATTGATTGCCTTAAAGCTAATATACATTTACGTACACACACACCAAGGAGGACGTACTATCGGAATAATAAAATCACTACTAGAAGAACCTACGTACCTTATAACAAAAATCTCCATCATCCTTATCATTATTCAATTTCCTATTTTATTGATATTTGCTTAGAACTTTTTTTGTGAGGAGACTCAAATTGTTTCGCACCGGCGTATTCTTTTCCCCATGAGATCGAGGGGGGAAAAATTATAATCCATAAACTATATAGCTTGCATGTCCTTAATCCACGATATTTTTTTTACATAACTACGTCCCAAGTGAATCTTGAAACACCTTCTATATTATGCATTTAGTTGGTATCATAAATCATGTAGTTAAACAAAATAAAAATAAATCAGTTATCCAATATTTAATTTTCATACAAATTAACTCCTTGTACAACATTTCCATATATATATATATATATATCAAACACGTACTCTAAAAGAATCAAAAAAAAAAAAATGTTGAAGTACAATAAATAAGCTTTAACTAATAGTGGTGTGAAAAGCAATCTCAATAGTCAATTCTCTACCGAAAGTGGCAAAGTTTTACATTGCATGTTTACTTGCAAATGTTTCACTCTAATTAACAATTGAAGAAGAAAGACTCCTCACGAAACCACTTCAAAATTGGAGCCTAACTTCCTACATACAACAATCAAATCCCAATACAATACTTTTCAATGAAATTAATATAATTAAACCTTTTAGCCCAACAAGACTACGACCAACAAAACATAGAATAACACAAACAAATTAATGACCAACCAATCAACCGTTAATTAAGGAATATTAAACTATACTAGGTACAGCATGGTCAACCATGGTCAAACCCTAAAGAGGGAACATTAATTCCTTGGAACGGCCATTGCTGACAGAGGGTGCTTCATTTCACAAGACAACTTCAAGACTTCACTTAGGTCAACCGGGTTAGCCTTGTCTTGGACCCATTTGAAGTGGTGCACCAACTTTGCCACCCACAGAGTCACAGTCGCGAGCCCGAGGTTCTTGCCGGGACAGACTCTTCGGCCAGCCCCAAAAGGTGCTAGCCGAAGATCACTACCCCTCACGTCCACATCATCTGCCCCGTCAAACCTCTCGGGCTTGAATTCTAGTGGGTCCACCCAGATGTTTGAGTCATGGGTGATGGCCCACATGTTGACCATAGCAGTTGTGCTGGTAGGGACCACCATGCCGTTGTTGAGCTGGACGTTCGAAGTGGACAGCCTCGCCCACGAGAGAAGCGGGCCAGGAGGATGGATCCGAAGTGTCTCCTTCACCACAGATTGCAGGTACGGTAATTTTGCAAGGTCGGTGTCAGTCATGCGCGAGGCATTGTCTAACTCCTCTCGAAGCTTTGCTTGTACATCTTGGTGCAATACTAATTCGGCCATGACCCACTCAGTAAGCAACGCTGTCGTATCAGTTCCTCTGAAAATCATTTCCTGCATGGCAAAATCGAAACGTGCACAAATTCACTTAGTCAACTCAATCAATAGCCACAAATGAAATTGCAAATAGTTGTTTATATTTATTTGGGATTCTTCTTATGGCCTATATATACTATTACATCACTGGGGTGAAAGAAGGCGACACCTCCACTTGATAAAAATGGGACCAGTGATCCAAATTCTTATATATACTATATATTATGTATAATAAGTCTAATATATATTCTTAAAGCAAATAAGGCCAGCACGCAGGTATTGATACCGTAACGCATACACATATAATTGTCAAAGTAGATAATACAACGTACTTTTCGCATTAGTATTACCCTCTCATAAAGTTTAGTTTAATCTTATTCATGTATTATATATGCATAAAGAAAAACTCATATATGATCGAATTACATACCCATAGAACAGCAATCATGTCATCCTCATTGAGCTTCTCATCCCCATCCAGAGAAAGCAAAACATCAACAAAATCACCATTATGATCACTTATTTTATTCTCACACTTGTTCTTCACCTTGTGTTCATCAATGATACCTTTTACAAACTTTCTCACTCTAGGCACAAGTGCTTCACACCTTTCAACAACACAAAGTGGGTCCCAGAAAACCCTCAGCCACGGTACATAATCGCACCAATTAAAAGCCCCCAATAACTCAAACCCCTCCCTCACCATTTCCTTCACCTCCTCCATCTCCCCGCTAACGTGGGCCGGGTCATAACTTTTCCCGAACACGCTCCCCAATACGTTTCTCAGTGCTGCGTCTTGTAAGTGCCCCCTTAAAACGACAGCTCCGTTATGTGCCTGCTCTGCCTCTAACCTGTGCAACATGGCGGAGCATTCTAGCTGGCGCAGGGGTTCGTGTGCTAGAATGCGCCTGGGCGCGAAGAGGTGTGATGACGAGACCTTACGTAGCAGCCTCCAGTAGGCCCCGTTCGGCGCAAAGCCGATAGCTCGGCTGAACATGAGACTCTTAGCGGACAGCTTGATCGGCCGGTCAGCAAAAAAAGGGGAGTTCAAAATCTCTTTGGCTATGTGTGGGTCTGAGGCTACTACGGCTGGAGTAGAGCCGAGGCTGAAAGCCATGAGCTGGGTTGCGGCTTGGGATCTACTCCAAGCCAAATGAGCCAGAGTTTGGTGAGGCAAGCCGCGGCTGAGGGAAAAGAGGCTGCCAATAAAGGGGAGGCCACGTAGGCCTGGGATTGGAACGGGGCCGTTTTTGGTCCTGTTGTTTTTCCAGGCTGGGCCGCCTGGGGAGGTGACCCAGGCGAGGAGAGTTAGAGAGAGAAAAGATAAGAGGAGAGTGAAGATTAGGTAAGGGTCTAGGAGGTTTTTGGAGCCAAGGAAAGCTGGGAGTGTGAAGAACCACCAGTTTGTGTCTTTTGAAATCATGTTCAAGTAGTTCATGTTGGCCGGTAAGCTAGCCAGCTAGTTGGATATATATTTTCTGTTAATGATTTTGTATATATTTGTATTTGTAGAAAGAGAGGGAGGTGGTGGTGGTGGTGATGAAGGTAGAAAATGTATTTTGTATGTATGGGTTATGAAGAAAGAGAGCGGTGGTGAAGGTAGAAAAAGAGGCCATCGATGGGAGTTTAAATAGGCGCTAGTGTAATGAAAATTAAGGATATTAATTAGTACTTCTGGATTTTATTGATTCTTTATTTTGGACACTTCTACTGCACTGATAACACTTGTTGAAATATCAAAACATTTATTTAGTGTAAACCTAAAAATACATTTCTCATAAAAATTGCTAGAAGAGAATTTTACTCTATCTTTGTACTACTACTCTTTCTACAAAGTCAAGTAACACGTCTGAAAGAAATTCATAGAGCGACATGTTTAATGTATAATCTATTTTTAGTTTGTTTTGTTTGATTGTTTTTATATCAATTTGTATAAAAAAGTAGTACAGTCTAACATTACTCAATTAATAAATTATTTAATAAAGACATTTGGTACTGATAATTTAATTTGAATTCACCATTTTTTACCTCACTTAATCTTTATCCAAGTCAATGCCAATTGAGCGTATTAATTTGTTGCGTTTAACATTTTTTATATTCATCCTCTGTCAATTGGTATAAATACTTATTAGTTGATAAAACCAATAGAAATATCATTTTTCCTAATTTATATATAATTAGATATCATTGTAAGGGGTGCTCGAGAATATGTACAAATACATTCAATGTACTTGGTGATGTTCTAGATTGAATGATACTAGACATGCATGGACAATGCCGGTGGCAAATCGATCCGATTTCTTTTATGTAGAAGGGAAGGGGTTCGCTTTATATTTTCATTATAAAGAACAACATTCATTTTTTTTTTATTAAAAATAATATTCATCTATATTTTATTTTATTTTTTAAAATTAAATTAGTCACCACCGGCCACTATCACTACTAGTCTTCCTCTTTAGAACTCTGGCGGCTATTACCGGAATGTTATAACCTCACCGGAGCTTCGGCATAGGTACTATAATTATATTTTTGCACTAAATCCACAAATAATTAATGATAAATATTTAAGTGTAAAACTGTTTTTGCACTAAATCCGCAAGTAATAGATAATATATATTTTAGTGCAAATCTGTTTTACACTAAATCCGCAAGTAACAGATAATATATATTTTAGTGCAAATATGTTTTACACTAAATTTTCGAGCAACTCATGATATATTTTTAGGGCAAATTTGTTTTTGCACTAAATCTACAATCAACTAATGATATATATTTTAGTGCAAATCAATTTTTGCACTAAATCTGCAAGTATCAAATAATACATATTTTAGTGCAAATATGTTTTTGCACTAAATTCTCAAACAACTCATGATATATTTTTTGTGCAAAACTGTTTTTGCCCTAATCCTCAAACAACTAACGTTATAAATTTTAGTACAAATAAGTTTTTGCACCAATCTGTAGATAAATTAAAATATAAATTTTTGTACAAATTATTTATTGCACTAAATCTGCAAGTACTTAAAGACGTAAATTTGACTACAAATTTGTTTTTGCACTATATAAAATTTCTTGCCAAAATGCCCGTATCCTTGTTGGAGGTAGGACAAAAGTTGCCAGAGCTCCGGTGGACAGTGGTGGCAGAGGTAGTTGATAAGACTTAACAACCACTAATGGTAATAAAGAAATACAAAGTTGTTGTAAGAGTATAATTAATCATTCAAAAAAAGGGTGTATCCTTTTAGTGAACAAAAAATTTAAAATTGTCCTTATGGCTAAATCAAATTGTAGAAGAAGTTATTTATTTAGTTTGAAATAATAAGGTATCATTAATTTAAATATAATTATGGAAGAGATAATTATAATCCATGTTCTCTTAATTTTAACTAGAAATTAGGTAGAAGGGCTTATTATACATTAATTTTTACCAAAAATCCAATGAATAATATTTTTTTGAATGAAGGGCCTATTTTTAATTGGTAATTTGAATGAAGGGCCTATTTTTAATTGGTAATTAGTGTAAGAGGCCTATTTTGTTTTATATTTTAAATGAATGTATTTGAATAAATTTAAATATCATTTAATTAATAAAAACATGTTATGTATTACCTAAATTACCCCTTTTTATGAAATTTTCACAAAAAATATGAACTGCAAAGTTCATATTGCAGTGAAATATGTACTGCAATATGAACTTTGCACTAAAAATATGGACTGCAAAGTTCACATTCCAGTAAAATATGGACTGCAATATGAACTTTGCACTAAAAATATGGACTGCAAAGTTCACATTGCAGTGAAATATGGACTGCAAAGTTCATATTGCAGTGAAATATAGACTGCAAAGTTCATATTGCAGTCCATATTTTAATGCATATTGATATTTTTTTAGTTTATTTTAAGGGTTGGGATGTCATTTTATAATGAAAAAAAAAGACACATGTCATATTATCAATAAAATAAAAAATAGGCCCTTTATTTTAAAAAAAATTATTCCTTGGCCTTAGTGTGAAAATCTTTCTCTAATAAGCCCTTTTTTTTAATTGCCCCTAATTTTAACCAATTCCATGATTGACATTGTTTTGTGCACCAACCTTTTTTTTTTTTTTTTGGTATTTTGTTAAATGTCGTTGACTTTGCCCCCTTGGTACAATTGATCCAATTGAACACAAGTAGTTTATTTAGTAATGCTAGCGAGACTCAATTTTATGAATATAAGACATGATGTGATTTAAATGAAGTAACATAGATTTATAAGTGGTAGATAAGACATATGGTTTTATCACTTAATAACTAATGCATTAGTGTCGCATCTTTTAAATCAACTAATTTATATTTTGCCTGATGTGCAGGTGTTATATTATTTATTTTTTACATAACTGTTCCATAAATTATTACTAAGACAAAATTTTAAAAAATGAATTATTATATTAGAACTATTTATGAATACTCAAACTTGATTTAATCAAGAGTATTAACATAAACATTAATTATCCAACAAACTTATTATAAATGTCTTATTTATATGTTCGATGCATTTTTAATGGTGACTCTGGGAAATAAATAAGTAATGTTAGGAGAAACCGAAGAATCAAATTATAGAATTAAATTACTACATTTAATGTGAATATTATACTTCAAACTTTTGATTTGTGGAATGCAATGATCGTAGCATTAAAAATAATAAGAAGAGGAGAAAAATGAAAAATGGCTAATAATTAATTAATTAAAGGAAGAAATTAAATTTGTGATAATTAATGTAGTAATTATGGAGGAACTTCCTCCGTTTTGTTATTATGTAATAGATGAATATTATACTTCAAACTTTTGATTAATGAAAGGGAAGGATCGCAACATTAAAAATAATAAGAGGAGGAGGAAGATGAAAAATGGTTAACAATTAATTAATTAATTAATTAGAGGAGGAAATTAAATTTATGATAATTAATGACATAATTAATGCGCTAAATTTATGATAATTAATAATACAATTAATGCAGTAATTATGGAGGAACTTCTTCTATTTTACTATTATGTAATAGATTTGTTGAGTCAAAATCCTCTAGAATAAAACAACGTGCATCATTTCTTGCCCTAGAAGCTTAAAAAACTAGAATTGAGAACGTGGGATGAGAAAAAGAAGAAAATCGCAATATATATATGGTTTTAATTTCAATGAGAGAATTGATCGAGGGGGGTTGAATGTGAAAGTGAAAAGAGGCGGTTGGGGTGTATATATATAATATGATCATATATATATATTATTCTTGAACAATGGAGCAGGAAAGAACCCAGCGGCTGCAGAGCATTCAATTCAATGAAATTTATGAGAGAGACCCATAGATTACAGTTGTTCGTGTAATACTGCGAGCTACAATGAGTAATGGTGGCCGTAAAGAGAAAGTATATTCAGTGAACACTTGTTCAGGCGAATTCTTCAAAATATTTTAAATTTAAATTTTGACAGGTATAAAATTATTATAATCAAAATTAATTTCAGATCTATAAGGGACAATTAATTCTACATTTAATATAGTGAAAAGATACCTTTTAATAATACTAGTTTACAGTTTGCACGATGTGAAGGCGATTTATATATATATATCGACAAATATAATAAATAATTAAAGGAAAAAATTAAAAGGTTAAATTTGTGAAAAAAATAGGAAGTGACATGTTTGTGGTCAAATCTTATGCTTAAGAATTTATGATTTTTTTTAATACATTAATCATGTCTCAATAAAAAAATGTAATATACCTTAAAAAATATATTACAATTTAATGTTTTAAAAGTACAATATTCGAGTCCCCCAACTCATACCTCATTCCATTCGAACCACCTGATTCTTATTCACCAATTGTATGAAGAAAAAAAATTCTCACAATTTAGATTATAGACAAATGCAATAAATATTCTAGAAAGTAAGATATGTATAATTTTACATATTTACTTTCAATATATAAAAACCTATTTTGAAACGGAATATTTTATTCATAATGGTTTAATGTAAATAGTATCATTTTGCTTTCGCTGCTATATTGTTTTGTGAAAACTAAGTTCAAGAATCTAACCAATATTCATATATTCATATCTTTGATTTTTCATTCAAATGGAATAAAAAAGTATATTATACCTTAACTCATTTTTCTTTAGATATTAATCTTTTGTTTAGGCCAATAATAATAAAGTTGTAAAAAAGTATTCTATTGAAAGGCAAAATATAAATATATTCACAACTAACATACAGTTATATGAACTTTCGGCAACCATCATACATTAGAAATTTCTACGTAGACATTTTAAAGTGAATGGTAGTTCATGCATGTAAGAATATTCAAAACTCGGAAATGAAAAAAATAATTTTGTTCAAAATATCTCTATACACTGTCATCAAACTCGTAAAATGTAAGTATCAAAAATTGCAAGAAAATAAAGTAAAAATGTAAATCTAAGCTCTTCGTCTCCTTTATATGCATATCTAGGACCATAATGGTGACCAATCGAATCACGTTACTCAGAAAACTTCTAAAATAGACATAAAATTCATGATAATTATAAAACAAAATATAAAAACAAAAATTTGAAGACAATGAGAATTATTCGATATTTTTTTTCTCTCATTGAGAAACTTTTTATATAGTAGAAATAATTCTAAAGAACATTTAACCATCATAAATCATGTAATTAATTTCATAAGGCCTCATACAATTTTATGTTACAAAATAATCAATTTTCATAAATCTATTCATAAATATACATTAAGTTTATAATTCATAACTTAATATATTTATTATATTTATTACAATTTTTATTTTTTTTGTTTACTTTGAGAAAGAGAGTAATTAGAGACCGTCTGAATAGAGAGAGGGTAATTAGAATGAAGTTATATGAGAGGAATCTATAATATACTATTATATAAAATCGAAAGCTATTTCAGTGGAATTGAACATGTTTTAGGCTTTTTATCTTACAATTTTTCCCATGCATCTTTAATTTCACAAAAAATTTATTATCAGCATGAGCAGTGAGGTTTATAACTTTGCAAAGGTAAGGATTATCTAAGGTCTTCAACAGCTGTGTCATTTGAATCAAGAGAAGAAATCGTAGAGAGAGAGAGTGTAAGCGGGGCTAATTATGAAAACACATTGATAGCGCGCCAAGTGGTGCAATGTGATTATTATAGTTCACTTTACTAACTATATAATAAGAAACGGAATTGTATCTTGATAGCCACGTTCATATATAATTAGAGTATAGTAAATGTAGCAATTCATGATGAGGAGAGAAACAGAAACAATTTTGTCAATGGAGCAATTATGAGGAGCAAATGAATTGTGAATGGAGGAATAATGAGAGACACGCACCACAAAAAAAAGGCTTAATATGTCATTTTTTAAGTGACATTTATCGCTATTTATGTCATTTTTTAAGACTAACAAAGCGACATAATTGAGAGTGTCATATATGTTCGTAAAACTGACATAAATGTAACCTTAAGGATGACGGTCCCACACAAAAGTGTCATATTTTTAAAGAATTTATTATATTATATATCATAGGTTTTATACAGAGCAAAAAATATATTTTATTATTTCTTATTTTATTCTTCTTTGTTTTTCTCTTTTCCTTTTTTTAAATTGAACAATGGATAATCTATTTTTTAAATGTTGTGAACAAGATTTGAACCCTGGTGCACAGTGTGGTAACACTGGTGTTTTACTACTTAGGCTAGGACGTGAATGTGATATAATTCTTTCTTTAAAATATAACATGTACCATTCCGTTATATAATTCAACAAATATGCCTCCGCCATTTTATGTAACATATAAGATCAAACCATTATATTCCCGATATCCATAAACGAATTAATTTCACATCTAGCAAAAAATAAAATTTGATGTCATTTCTACAAAAAGCACTCAAAATCACTAACCTAAGTATAATATTGCATATATTAAGTGTCTTTTAATTATGTTAATTAATTGTGTATTGTATTTAGGGTTTTTGGTTTTCTATTAATGTTTTAGGAAAATTCTAAAATGTTTAGAATTTCAAAAGTGTTGACCTTAAAGTCAATTAATCTTATTTTGATAATTACAATAAGTTAATAAAGTGTTATTTAACTCGGTTGTTTCAATGATGATAGCCATTTTAACCGATATATCTTTCGACCAAGTGTAACTTCAAACTGAAGCAAATCTCACACAAGCTTTACAAACGCCTCTACTCACAAAAAATGAACTCAAGTGATATACATGTGCTATACAAAGTTAAGAAAAGATCTAGATCATCAAGCAAGTGAAGATATGCACAAGAATGATCTCCACATGTTCTACAAGTTATCAAAACCAAGAAAGGATCAAGAACATCAAACAAGTAAAGATACACACAAAAAAATCAAGCATCACGAAGACTCGAATTATTATTAAATGGAGTGAGTGCTTAGATTTTATGTAAAGATACTTTATTGATCAAATCCATATAGCTCAAACATATTCTTGCATATTTTAAAGATTGATTTAAACAAGCTTGAAATTGAATTTATTTGAAAAACATTATTTTACAAAAACCGAGTTTCAAAATAAATTCATATTAATTTTAAATGATCATATTTTAAGCTCTAATAAAAATAGGTATCTTAGAAACATATCTTTGAGGTTCAAAAATCATTAGAATTTTATTTGAAACTAAATTGTTAAATTGCAAAAATATTTTTATTTTACATTTAAAATTCGCTCAATTTTTGTCCAGTTTTGATCTAACGGTAAGATGGAGGCCTTCTCGAACTCAGATCATTTTGAAATTTTTACAGTAGTTAGACAACATCTCCTGAAAATTTTGACTAAAATTTGAGCATGATCCAACAGTCTAATTGAGACAAAATAACAAAACAATTTTGAATTTTTTTTGTCAAAACTAACTGTTGGAAAGTTTGAAAATGTATACCTTGGAGCCAAAACCTCTCTTAATCATCCCCAACGGCCATATGATTTTGTAAGCTATAAATATGATGTCTTAGGCATGTTTTAACACACTTGAATCATTCTACAAACTTATTTTACATATATACAAAGTTATTCAAGTATTCAATTCATTTTATTGATCATATTCTTCATTTTTGAGCTATATATTTTGATCAATTTTGATATCTCTTAGTGTGAGCTTCATTTGTATTTTTTCATATACAAGAGAGATATTGTACATTGGTGTTTGTCACCAAAACTCATTTGAATCATAATTGTGAGAGGTGTATCTCATAGATTAGCAACATGGATTTCTTGTGAAAGTATTGAATGTGTTTTCAATACTTGTGAGAGTGTGTGATAAGAATACACTTGTAGAGGTTTGATCTTCACCCGGAAGGAGATCGGTTGTAGTGAAAATTCTCGGGGAACTAACCGAGCGCGGAGTAGGGGAAACAAGCCGAACCGTGTGGACAAAAAAATCTTCGACTTCAAATTGGTTCAATCTTTCTTACTCGATCTCTTTATTTATTTGTTATATTAATTGATTGAAGTTGCTTATATTATTGCTTATTCTTGGGATTGATTATTTAATTGATTAGTTTCCTTGATAAACTTATTTAACTAAGTTGCTTTACTTAAATATTTTAAAAACGTTTTAATTCCGCATTAAGTTTTTAAAACCCTATTCACCCTCCCTCTAGGGTATTTTCCGACCTACAAAAAGGTTGCATGCGTATTTCATATTTGGCATAGGAATTAAAAATGAGTTTCATTATGTCGCTTTTTTGAATGACCATCATATGTTGTCATAAGGAAATAAGTCTCCTTAAAAACCAACATAGTTAATCCGTATTAATGTCGGTTACTGTAAAACTGACATAATAACGATAGACTTTTAATAAGCGTCATAAGGCGCGTGAATTATAATGAGCTTATTATGTCGCTTTACCTAATAATTGTCAAAAATAAATATGTCACTTAAAAAATAATATAATTGTTCATTATTTATGTCAGTTTTAACTAAACTGATACAATAGCTATAAACTCTTAAAAAGCGACACAAATGTGTAGGGGTGTTTTCGGTTTCGGTCGGGGTAGAAACTAGGGTACCCCAAACCCTCCTCAAACTTTATAGTTCGGTTTCGGTTTGGTTCGGTTTCAGTTTTCGTACCTATGAAACCCAAACCCTCCCCAAATTATTCAGTTTCGGTCCGGTTCGGTCTCATTCGAATTTTTTTTTATTGTTAAAACTTTAGTTCAAAATTGCACTAAAAATATAAATTTACTCAAAAGGTGCTACAAAAAAATTATATAATGTATTTATTTTAATAATTAGCTTAAGTAAATATTTATAAATGTAAATAATCCATAGGATTGGGTCATTTATATAATGTAAATGTTGTAAGAAAGTTTTCTTTTTTTTTTCAACATATTGTAAGACAACTTAAGTAATTACATTAAGTTAGCAAATATTTTTTTTAAAGATTCGATTTTTTCGGTCCAATTCGGGGACCCCGAATCCCCAACCCATACCAACCCAAATCAATCGGTTTCGGTTTCGGTTTTTGATTTCGGTTTCGGTTTTTTTTTCGGTTCGGGAAATTTCGGATTGCAACGGATCGGATCGGTTCGTTCGTTCGGTTTTCGGATTTCTGACAACACCCCTACAAATGTGGCACTGTTTAAGCTTTTATGTCATTCTTGATTTGACCGACATATTTGGCCTTTTTTCTTGTAGTGACGTGGCACATTTACATAGAAGGATAGTATTTTACTATCTATTATATTATATAGTGTGAAGATATTTGGTGAAAAATGTTTGAGAAAATGTGTGAAACTGTGAAAGAGAGAAGAGCAATGCGGAAGATTGAGGTGAAACTTGTTGTTCAAGCTATATGTGCATATATAGAGACCTGTGACACTTTTCTTTAAGAGAGATAGAGCCTTAATTGGTAATTACCGTATGTTTAATTATGGCATAATTCTTTATCGGGATACTTTTAGTATGTATTATAACCAGCATGTATTATTCACGCATTTATTTATTTTTCATTTAAAATGTAATCGGACTCAAACACAAAAACTTTAGGGTAAGGTCTTGTTTGGTTTACAAAAGGGAAATTAATTTCCTTATTTTTCCCATATAGGCGAGAAATTAAAGTTCCTGTCAAGTTTTCTTTCTTGTATTTGGTAAATTAAAATCATAAATCATGTAAAGTATTTAAGTAGGAGTATTGTTGTCAAATTTTTTTATAATAAATGCTAGAAAATAATAAATGAAAATCAATCCTATGAGTTTTGAGAGGAATGACTTTACCCCATACTTTCCCTTCTTTGTCATGAAAGTGTTTCTGAAATTTGTGCTTACCAAATAAAGGAAAGGAAGACTTTCTTTTCCTGAGTGCTCATGTGTCATCCCGAATCTTAAACAAATATTTTAGCATCATTTAAACATGTTTAAGCATTTATTAGCATTTACAATCATGTTAATTTGTGCATTTGATAATATCAATATATGCCTAATGTGTGGTGAATGGTGGAATTGTGCATTTTGCCATGATATTTGATTTTGTAAGAAGAATGTGAGTTAAATTGGTTTATATTATAAGAAATCATGTTAGAATAATAATTCATGAGGATCTTATGTGAAAATAATGTATGTAAGTGGATTTAGTTGTGTGAAATATAAATAGAAGAGGGTGGTGTGTAAATTGCTTAAGCTTGTGCTAGGTGTTACACTCTTGTAAAAGTTGTATGACTTATCAAATTGAGGTACTTGTGTCTATACAAGCACCTCCCTTGTATAATATTCATTAACAAGCTTAAAAATACATGACAAAGTGAAAGAGAAAGATGATGAATAAGAGAAAAAGAGGAGAAACAACAAGAAAAATTAGAGAATTAAAGTTTGGTAAGTTGAAACTACGTTATTTATGTATTTATCATTATTTCATCATGGTTGTAGTAATTGAAATTGGAAAATCATAATTGAAAATGAAAGAACATGGTTTTGGGTTTGTTTCTTGGTGTTCTTGTGTGTTGTGATGATGTAATTGAATTTTCTTGATTATGTGAAGAGATAATTAATGAAAAAGTCGAAATCATGCTTAAAATGAGTTGCGAGTTGTTTTTGATGTTTAGTATGGTTTTGTTTAAAATTTGATGAAAAAACAAGATGAAACTTAGAAATTTTGCATTCTGGCAGATTTGGTGCCATTGTACGAGAATTTCGATAACTCTTAGTAGAAAACTCCGATTGATGCACCGTAAATTGCATTAGAAAGTAGACATATAGAGATTTTCAGAAATATATGGTAGAGCACCTAGTTCTTAGGCAATTGGTACAGTTTAATCTGTAAATTTGGAACACTGCCATACGTTACATTCTGGACAGTATGTTTATACCGAGTTTTTTTGTGTATATCCGATGTTTTAACAATTGGATTATGCTCAAATTCTGGAATATTGTTTGTAGATATGTTGTGTAACTACTCTAAAAATTTGGGAATGATCAGAGTATGGAAAGTGCCTTGTATGTGCAGGGGATTCGGACTACAACTAATTTGAATGGTTGTATGCGTCATAAATTAATAAATGCATAAAGAGTATAAATTTGTGTAATTGTTAGTATATTTTGCATACTTATAAATGGTTATATTAATGTGGAATTAGAATACTAATTATGTTAAATTGATAGGTGAAGGAACGGATAATTTTAATGCACCAAGAAAATAAAACTCGGAACTACGTTGGTGTGGATTTGAGGTGAGTGTACTAACTTTGGAGTTCATATACATTTAAATGTATAAATGTCAAGGGTGGTACGAAATATGTATATTGATAATATTGGGCTTGGTGAAGTAAAATTGAGTCGCGACTTGATTGAAATAAGACTATGGAATGGTACAAAAAAGAGACAAGTTATGCGTGTAGTACATCTGATGCCTTTTATGATGGCTAGAAGATGGAAATGGAATGTGGTTATATATATATGTATAAACTTTTACAGATTACTGTTGATGGAGGTAGTGCATTAACTGAGCCTATAGCTCATACCTTTATACATGTTTCACTTTATAGGTATCAAGAAGGGACATCCATTGCCAGGTTTAAGATGGGTTGAAAGGTTTATGGAAAAGACATTATGTTGTTTCTGTTGATTATATTTTTGTAAATAAGTTAAATACAAACAAATAACGAGTTTTGATATGTAAATATTTACTAATCTTGTTTTGTGTACTTCAACTAGACATGCTTATATAGTGAGGCATAACTTTCTGGTTTAATCTTGTTCAAATAGTCGCTTTAATAACGGCTTTAATATTTATTTTGTTAACGACTTTAACTTTTATTTTGATGCTTTGCGTAGTTGTTTCCGTAGTCGGTACCTAATTAAGCTAGTCCTCAAGTTAAAGCTATTTTTTGTGCTCACTCTGGTTGAGGCAAACAAGGTATCAACCTTCATCTAATTTTGGCTTATTATTTCAATGCTGATTCTGTTGTGAAATATTCTGGTTTTTGTTTTTTAGAGGTCTAATTTGCCACTTCTAACTGATTTAAAAAAAAACATGACTTTGTTTATTTTAATTTGGGAGATTTAGAATTTTCATTATTGAAGCATTATGAAATCTAGCAATGTTAAAGATAATATTTTGTTATCCTCCATGACTTTAACTTGCCAGCAAATGAGGTGGACCACCCATGGAGGATCATTATATAGCTTCTTGTACTTTGTATATATACTAGGGTATACTCGTGCCATCTAGCACGGTGAAATATTTTTTTTTATAATAGGATAAAAACATTAACGTGTGACGAATTTAAATCGACAAAATCAATTAGTTTATTTTGAGCCCATTGTCTAGTCTAGTCTAACATTGTGAACAACCGAAACGTAAGTTTAATATATCTTCATGCTAAAAAAAACTAAAAGTATACCGGATTGGACCGGCTTGTTTTTAATTTTTTAAAGAGTCTTTTAATTATAATTCAACCACGTAACGTACGTCTTAAAAATGACAGATTGAGATGATCAATAATGTATGAACATATAGCGTACGTCCTTAAATGTTACACAATAATGTAGACAAAATTTTGAATATTAAAATTTTAAAGTAGACTATGTATGAACACATAGTCTTTTAAATATTAAATTTTTATTAAATTTTGAATTTTTTATTTTAAGTTATGGCATATTTAATGTTATGACATATTTAATGTAGACAAAATTATTAGTATGTGAGAGTTTATTGTGTGTATATTATTAGTGTGAGTATTTTAACTTTGATGTGACATCTTGATGTGTGTATGAAGTTCATCCAATGATGTAGAACTAATGCACACCATAACATGTGTATTTTTAACCATTAAATTCTTATACCTTTTGGAAAAAAATTGGTCAAAGATTGTGTTTTATAATATAGATGACTAACTTGTTTGATCCTTGATGGCTGCATTAATCTGTAGATAAATTAAAATATTTATTTTTGTACAAATTATTTTTTGACAGAGTGACTGGGAGGACAATTTGACAGAGTGGTGTCATTATTTCAAATTTGGATAATTTTTTTAACATAGCCCTTCTCTTCGTACATTTTTCTACATATGTGTGAGAAGAATTTTGTAATGGCTTTGGCTTACTCAATATTTTGAGGCAGGGTCTTTGTGTATATACAAAACAAGAGCTACATAATGATAAAATTCCGGGTTGTGGGAAAATAACTCAAATCCTATAACAACGGAATTTTGACACCTATAAGAGAAACAACAATCCATAAAAGAAAAACAATTAAAGTTTCAAACCCAATCCGGATTCTGGATTTCAAACCCAATCTCACTTAAAGTATTAAACCCAAATCTCACCTAAAGTATTAAACCCAAATTTCACTTAAAGTATCAAACCCAAATTCCTTTAACTATCAAACCCAAATGCGTATGCTAAAACGAAATTAGATTAATGCCAAAACAAAACCCAAAACAAACTTCAAGAAAGCCAAAATTGAAATACCTTTGTTAATGGGTTTGAAATTAATGGAGTGGAGCCTATCTCAAGAGAGAGAAAGAAGAGCTCGGTAGAGAGACGAAGGAGCACGATAGAAAGAGAAGAGCTTCGGTCCGGTAAAGAGAAAGGAGTTTCAATCAGAGTTCAGTCGAGAGAGGATGAGTGCAAGCTCGGTGTTTGTAGAGAGAGAGATGGTCTGTTTTTGTTGAAAGCTCCGTTTTGTTTTGTTAAAGTCAGCTTCCTCCGTTTATTTTTAAGTGGGTCCCACTGAAATGCCCACAAGTGTGTACGCACTTGTGCGTATGGGAAATAATCTGTTGGTGCATATGAGGTTAATTCACTACTAACATATGAGATTAATTCAATAAACCCAGAAAAGAAAAACAAAAGGAATATCTCAATTTCATCTTTTTTTGTCACATGACTCTATTGCTGGACTAATATATATATAGTATAATTTTTCATAACAATACTATACTCTAACAAAATATTATATAGCTGTTTTAATAATAATTGTAGCGGTTTTTATATTGCCATCATATTTCAAATGTTGCATTCACAATGTGCAAGAAAAAGGGGCGACAATTGCTATCATATTGTGTTAAAAAATGTTAGAAAATTTGTATGTGGGTTACGCTCAAGAGTAGTTCTTCCTTTTTAATGGTAAATGCTAGAATTGTATTGCTTACACTTTGGTTTAAATTCATTTGTGAAAGAAAATCTTGCAACAGTAAAATGAAAAAAATAAAAGTTTGACAGCTTCACTAACCCCTTGAAATAGGTTTTATCTTTATATATATATATACAAGCAATAACCTACTTTTAATGGAGAGAGGGAAGGGGGATTTCAAATGCTTTTTAATCACCAGTTACGCCCGCTCACCATTATCATGTACCACAATTAGGTTAATAACTTTATTCGCAAGAATCAAACCTCTTGGGGTTCGTTTGGTTCAAGTTTTAAATCATTTTTGGAATGCTACATTCCATTCTAGAAGGATTTTGATGTTTTGTTCAAGTTTTGGGTTAAGAATGTATCATTTCAGAAATAGAATATTCCTTTAAAGTTTTCCCTGTTAAATAGAAGGGAAAAGAGGGGATAAGTGTATTTACTTTTAAATTTTCTCCTAAAATTTTCTCTTAAGACCAAAATGTCCCTTCTACTTATCAAAGCAACTTTTGTTTTTCATTTATATACTTTTTAAAATAAAATTTTATTATTATTATTATTAAATACATGCAACGACTTTTCACAATTCTTAACAATAAAAAATTAAATTTTACCATTGTAAAATTGTTAGAATTTGTCTTTTAATTTTATAAATGAAAACCTTTTGGTAATTCACACTATTTTCGTTTGAATCAAATATATAGAGGTAATTCAATGTTTCAAGATAGAAGAATTTATGTCTGAATCAAACATTGGCAATGCATTTTAGTTGCCAGGAATTTTTTTTTTCAGAAATAAAAAATGCCCATTTTATTTCCAAAATTCAAGTTAAATGAGCCCTTAATGAATAGAGTTTAATTGAATATTAAATGGTAAAAACAAACGCCACTTGAATACGAGTGAAATTTGAGTACAGCTGTAATTTGATAATGCAATTGTAAGTAAAAATTAACTGTTGCTTGATTTTAAAAAAAAAATATTGCTTAAAACAAGATCTAAATGTACGACCCTTGTAACGCAGAGAACACATCTCAATCATTCAATTAAATTTCATCACAGAGCTTAAATGTGTTTAAGAATAACTTAATGGCAGTAATTACAAATATAAATGCGAATATACAATAGAACTTTAGCTACACTTAAAATATTTTATTTTCCCATTTATATTTCTATAATATAACAAAATACGATTTATTTGAGTCTTCTTTATATATCTATTAGGGTATATCCGTGCCATCCGACACGGTAAAATAATAAAAAAAATCTAATAATAGGATAAAAAAATTAACATGTGATGAATTTAAATTGACAAAATCAATCAGTCTATTTTGAACCCATTGTCTAGTCTAATCTAATGATGGGAACAATTGAAACATAAGTTTAATATATTTTTATGCTGAAAAAACTAAAAGTATACCGGATTGGACCGACTTGTTTTTAATTTTTAAAAAAGTCTTTTTAATCATAAAATCCAACCACGTAACGTACGTCATAAAAATGACAGATTGAGATGACCAATAATATATGATCACATAACGTACGCCCTTAAATGTTACACAATAATATTTTTTTTTTTCATAATTATATAGTCATGATGGATCTTATTTAATTGATCTTGATTAGTAGGTTTTAAATATTCAATTTTTATTAAATTTTGAATTTTTTATTTTAAGTTATGACATTTTTAATGTAGACAAAATTCTTAGTATGAGAGAGTTTATTGTGTGTATATTATTGGTGTGAGTGTTTTAACTTTGATGTGACATCTTGATATGTGTATAAAACTTATCAAATGGTGTAGAACTAATGCACACCATAACATGTGTGTTTTTAATTATCAGATTTTTATACTTTTTAGAAAAAAAATTGGTCAAAGATGATGTTTTATAATATAGATTAGATTTTTGTGCATTCGCATCAATATAATTATATAAGTGATTTAAAGAAATAAAAGTTAAAAAGCTTTATGTGATATAAAGATAAAAGCCCTATTGTTTACGGAGCCGGCCCATGTATATAGGCGGGCTAGGCATGTGCTTAGGGACTTAGGGTCCCGCCATTTTTAAAGGGTCATACTTTTCATTGTTCTCACTTGCTATATTTAATTAATTAGTTGCTTGTTTAGATTTAGATTTATGATATCCAGTATGAACTGTGGCAAAAGAAAAGTAAGAAGATAATTGCAACACATAATTTCTAGCCAATGAAGTCTCTCACTAGTTCCCTAAGATAATTACATAATTGTTTACTTTGTTTAAAAAGCACAAGTAAATGTTTAATAAATTGAAAATATCACTACTAAATTAATATGTTTTTTGTTTGAATTATAATCGTGATTTAAACCTTTGAATGTATCCTTTAAAACAATTGAAACTATATCTATATTATAAAACATCAAGTTTGACTTAAAAAGTATAAAGATCTAATGGTTAAAAATACACATGTTATGGTGTGCATTCGTTCTACACCATTTGATGAGTTTTATACACACATCAAGATGTCACATCAAAATTAAAACACTCACACCAATAATATAAATACAATAAACTCTCACAAATTAATAATTTTGTCTATACTAAAAATGCTATAACTTAAAATAAAAAATTTAATAAATTAATTTTTAAAATCTACTAATCAATATCAATTAAACAAGATCCATCATGACTATAAAATTATGTAATAAAAATTAAGAAAAATTATTGGGTAACATTTAAGAATCCATACATTGTTAGATTGTTTTTACATTTTTTGATATTTGTCGATATAAACTAATGATGTTTGTCTATTTAGATTTAGACCACATTACTCTTTTTTATTCTATTATTTCACCGTGCCGGATGGCACGAGTATACCCTAGCTAATTACATTAAGAACAATACTACACTTAATGTTTTCCTTTATAGGTTATTTATTTCTAACACATTGGTGAATAGTATATTATTAAAATGTAAAATTAATTAATGCATCCGTAATGACTATTTAATAGATGAAAATAGCATAATTTTATTTTTTACTAGTGTGCTTAATATAAAAAAGGCCTATTTTATTTATTTTGCGTAGGGCCCTAAATGGCCTTGGGCCACCTCTGATTGTTTACGTTAATATCATAATTTTTTTGTGAAAATAAAGTATGACAAAACAAAATCTTAAAACTAATATGACTTCAACGCCAACAAAATAAATTTGAACTTTATATAATAATAGATATAATGTAACATCAATTTGCATTTCCCTTGCGTTTTGTGTGTTTTCCGTCATTAGGAGTCATATTTTGTCCACTCTTTACATTTTTCCTTGAATTCTAAGGCTCCGTTTGATTGCAAGGTGGAAAAGGAAAATATATTGGGTTAGTTTTAGTGAAAAGATGGAAAATAAGTTGAGTGATAGATGTGTTATCCTTTTGATTTTTAAGTTTTTCCATGAAGAAATTTTCTTTGCTTGGTAGTGAGTAAAAATTTTCCACCAAAAACATTGAAGGATGGAAGATATATACTCATAAAATGAGTAACATCTCTCACATTATTTTTTATCTTTTCACACAAACTAGTTAAATTTATTTTCTTTTTCCATCTTTGCAATCAAACGGAGCCTAAATGTCACGATCAACATATCACGATCAACATATATGCCAAAAATAAAGGGCATATGGATAAAAAGTATTTCATAAATCTTTTCAAAACTATAAAATCATACGACATACTGCAGACGAAATTTGAAAAATCATATTCGTGCTAACATTAACTATTTCCGAAATATGTATGAGTATTAGAATAAATTCCTAGTCTATCTGTTAAAAAACTGAGTTTGGTAAAAGTAGTTTTATGTGCGCGTCTTGATAGACATAATTTAAATAAAAATTAGCTAATAAATAAGAGGTTGCATTCTTCTCACAAAATTTTAAAATAATGTGATTTGATGAATAATAAAATTTTGAAATATCTGATTTTAAAATCCTATTATTTTTTCTTTAAAAGAATTTAGAAAATTTCAAAATATAGTAATATAAGTTGAATTTAAGTAGGATTTTTATTAATTTATGTAATTTAATTAGATAGAAAATCTTAGTAGCCAATAATAAAGGAAAGATTTGATTAAACTACTCAGTATTTCAACACGGAATTTCCAAAATCTCAACATTTTGAAATCGTATAGGATTCCAAATTTGATAGAATTTTAAGATAAGGAGACTTATCCCAAAATAACATTCCTTAAATCACATGATTTATCAACTCATAAAAACTCATATTTTACATAATTGTTTAATTACATAAGTCGCTTGAACATAATTCTATTCTTGTAAGAGATTTGAGGTCGACACTTGATATTGATAGAAAGTTTTAAATAATAGAAAGTGTTTTTAATTTAGCACCCAAAATTTCTGTTAACAACAAAACAATCCTAAAACACAAACAATTAGCTTAGAGCATTTTCAATTGGCATGTGTAAATCATGTCATATAGAATTTGTGTAAAATTTACACATCGTGTATAATTTTTGGTGCTCCAATGATGTTATCTAAAATATGCCACATCATCTTTTGTGTAAAATGGGTGTGTATTTTACACATCTATTTTATACATCCACCTCATCATTTTTTCTCTCCAACTTTTTACAAAAACTTCAAAATAGTATAATTAAAAATTAAAAATATATTTTGTAATAAAACTTGCATATTTGAATTATACTCATCAAGATCTTTAAATCAATACCTACTTTGACTATTTAGTTATAAATAAAAAATATTTATAAAAAATGTTGAATATTATATATTGCATGCAGAGGCGGATTTACAGTGGGTCAACAGGGGTCTGTTGACTCCATGGACTCAAAAAAAATAAAAAAATAAAATTGTGTTTGGTCGAAATATCTGCCAGAGTGCTGGCCAGCCACTTGACCCCATGTGGCCATCAGGCCATGCCTCAAAAAAAAAAAAAAAGTACACTTAAGTCAAAAAAGTATTGGAGGAGTTGACAAGAAATTACCAACCCCAAGGCCATAAATGAGACAAGTAGACAACTCATCTCATTTACTCATTCCACCCGTTAGAAGATGAATAAAATAAAAAAAAATTTATTAAGCCTTGCTTCGTTTTGTCTTGAGACAGTGGGGTCATTCACCCATTCTTCATTTGTTCTTCCATTGGCTTTCCCTCACCCATCTTTCATTTCTTTATTTTTTTCTTCGGTAGCTTCACGCTTTCACTGATACAATCTTATTTTTTTTAATATCTAACAATCTCTCATCTCACAGATCTCTTTCTCCCTAATTTTTTTTCTTTTTTTTAATTTCGTTTTTTCCTCTACGGCTCTACACTAGTTTCGGCGCTCCGCTCCAACATTTCACATCGCCTCCGGGCTCCGGCATCCCACTGGGCACCGGCCACTACCGCGTGATTCAGGTATAATTTTTTAAAGTTATTTTTAATTATTTCTTGTCTTTTATAATTTAATCATGTTTTATTTATTATTTTGCATAATTTATTAATTAGAAAAGAAAACAATAATTCTATTAACTTTCATGTAAACATAAACATATATTTTCTCTTAATTTATGTGGTATTGATTAGATAGGAGGTTACAAAATTAAAAGGGATAAAATAGTTAACACAAACATATATTTTAATTAGTAAAATTAGATTGACACAAAAATACAAAGTTAATAAAAAAAAAGTTATTTCATTTTTTTACTAAAGTATTAATGTTGTAGGCTTGTAGCATTGGTTCAAATGTGTCTATTTCTTAATATTTTTTTTTATCTTTCTTGATCTTATAATTTGAATAAAAATTAATGATTTATTGAATTAATTGATTTGTAGACCCCTTGGCCCCGTAATTCTGGATCCGCCGCTGATTGCATGTGTTTTCATATAGTTGGTGCATCATAATTTTACACAAGATTATAAGTATGAACCATTGGAGCAAAAATGAGAATGTATATAATTTATGTGTAAAACAACATTTTATTAACCAAATGTCAATTATTTATTAGTCCACATGTTTTTACATATCAATTTTACACATTGCCATTGGAGATACTCTTAGCAAACAAGAGGGCAATTGAGCGGATATATGTCATCATTTGATTAATCCATAGCTATACTATTCTATAGTATAAAATACCATTTCAAACCATCAAAATGCTAATAAATTATTTTTTACTTTTATTAAATTTGTTTATTTAAATGATATACATACAAATAGCACATGTATAATATTAATACAAATTTTGCAATAATGTGAAAAATAAATTATAAAATAAATAAAATAGTTAAAAGTTAATTAACAATAGATGGACGTGTGCGTAAACCTGGAGGAGGAGTCCCATTATTGAGGACAGCTGTAAGAATTGATACAAACAATGAAAAAAACTTAATTTGGGAGAACTTCACGGGTTTGGTTATCTTCTACTTGTTCTTACAAATTATTACCGTCGAGAGAGACAGCGAGCCTAAAATTCAAACTCTGAAGATTTTTGGAATTACAAATTCATAAAGCTCATAGCAAATTAATAATACGATGGAGACTTGGAATTCCCTTTACAGAAAGTTTCTGTTTGTAGCCTTAACTCCACCACAGTCACTCTCCTCCTCATTATACTCTCTTGTTCTGTTACTGTACCTACTTTACTTCCTGCAATGGAAAACCAATGCATTATTATCATACCAAAAATACACTGCTATTTCTTATTCTTTGGGTTTGTGAGTGAGAGCACTTATCCGCTAAAGCATCCGTTGTTGGAGCTCAACCAGTTCTTTAACTCTCTCTCTCTTCCATACCTCATATTTCTCCATTCCCAAATTCTTTCCCTGCTTCTCATCATTCTTACAATGGAGATGGAGATTAATGTTGTTCCAGTAAGGATATTTCCCCTCTCTTTCTTTCAGTTCTTTGTTTATAATTTTCTGATCATTCACTAAGCTCTACTTGAAATATGTATTGATGCTGTTCCATGTGATTATTTCGAAGGATGTTAAACTAAAATTACTTAAAATTTGTATGAAGCAAGTTATGTTAATTTATGGACAGTAATATGACATTAAGTCTAATTTCGAAATGGAATTTGTTTATACATGGCTCCGCACAATTAAAGTTCAAAAATTCCAAAATGTGAACCTCGTGTTCTTGCATTGATTTACATGGCTAAAGTTTCAGTATTGCTTGCTTATGTGCATTTTCACATTCTATGCAGAGAGGTGTTGAACAACAAACATAAATAGTGCCAAGTGGCGGAGTCAAGATTTTGGTTCAGGTGAGACCAAACTACAACACTAACAATTTTTTTTTGCATATAACCAAAAATCGCTCCATTAGAAACCCCCTTTCGTCAACAAAACGTAAAACAACCTACTATAACCAACAAACACATATATTAATCTAAATATTAATCAATCAACTCAATATTCAACCTATTATAAGTTATAACTAACAAACACATATATTAATCTAAATATCAATTTATTAAATAACAATCTAATAAACAAATTAACTTCAATAATCAAATTAAAATTTAATAAGCAAATCAACATTAATAATCAAATTTAATATTCAAAATTTTAACATCAATAATTAAATATATACTAGAAAGTCTAGAATAATCAACATCAATAAACAAATTCTTAATATTCAAAATTTTAAAACAATATGTATAAAATTATAGAAAAGAAATCTAACCTCAAATAGTCAAATACCAAAGTAAATGAATAATAAAAATGGAGAGAAGAGCTAGACGCCTGCTGCTTGCAAAAAAAAATGAAAAAGGAGAGAAAGGGCCAAAAGGGAGAAGAAAACGGCTGCTGCCTGCTTGTTTGCTACTGATGTTTGCTTGTGGCTCCTTTTTTCAAACCTAATAACTTAACCTAATATAAAATACAAACTAAAACCTCCACCTTTTAATGTTAATAGCACGTAGCCCCCTCTGCGTAAATTTTCAATTTCATGAAAAAAAAACCCGCGCACAGGACAACGCCCACAATTTCCACCGCCCCTCATTACAACACCACACATTCATCTTATAACATTAATCTCACAAAGCACCCTCCACCGTAATTACACGTTGGCCCCTAGCATTTCCTTTCTCGCACAAAACACCCTATACTCTGAAAATTTTTTTAAGTCCAGGTGGGGCCACCCCTTCATGCCTCCACCCCTGATAGTGCCCTTGCTCAAATTTGTTGAAGAGGTTTGTAATTCACATTTAAGTTGCTCACGCAGTTTCTACATAATTCTAAATACGTATGTTCATTTTAGGGGTAACTACAAAACTTTTTTTTAGCTTTATTCTAAGTTTCGATTAATTCTTTTTTTTTATTATATGTAACGTACATTATCTGACTACTTGATTTCATGTTCTTCTTTGGGGTTGATTTTCTTCATTCAATTCTATTATTTAGAGTGACTCAAATCATTTCCCTATATTTTCTCCAAATTTGTGGATAAATTTGGGCAAAAATCTTATTTAGTGCGAAGATCTTTAAGCCTCTTTGCTAAAAGACCCCATACAACGTACTTTTCACATTAGTATTGCCCTCTCATAAAGTCTAGTTTAATCTTATTCATGTATATACATAAAGACAAACTCATATATGATCGAATTACATACCCATAGAACAGAGGCTACTACGGCTGGAGTAGAGCCGAGGCTAAAAGCCATGAGTTGAGTTGCGGCTTGGGATTTACTCCAAACCGAATGAGCCAGAGTTTGGTGAGGCAAGCCATGGCTGAGGGAAAAGAGGCTGCCAATAAAGGGGAGGCCGCGTGGGCCTAGGATTGGAATGGGGCCGTTTTTGGTCCTGTTGTTTTTCCAGGCTGGGCCACCTGAGGAGGTGACCCGGGCGAGGAGAGTTATAGAAAGAAAAGATAAGAGGAGAGTGAAGATTAGGTAAGGGTCTAGGAGGTTTTGGAAGCCAAGGAAGGCTGGGAATGTGAAGAACCACTAGTTTGTGTCTTTTAAAATCATGTTCAAGTAGTTCATGTTGGTCGGTAAGCTAGCTGGCTTGTAGTTGGATATATATGTTATGTTAATGATTTTTGTATTTATAAAAAGAGAGGGAGTTGGTGGTGGTGAAAGTAGAAAATATATTTTGTATGTATGGGTTATGTAGAAAGAGAGCTGTGGCGAAAGTAGAAAAAGGAGGCCATCGATGGGAGTTTAAATCGGCGCTAGTGTAATGAAAATTAAGAATATTAATTAGTACTTCTGGATTTTACGTACTGACTCTTTATTTTGGACGCTTTTACTGCACTGACAACACTTGTTGAAATATCAAAATATTTATTTAGTGTTAACCTAAAAATACATTTCTCATAAAAATTACTAAAAAGAGAATTTTACTCTATCTTCGTACTACTCTTTCTACACAGTCAAGTTACACGTCTGAAAGAAATTGATAAAGCTGCATGTTTAATGTAAAATCTACTTTTAATTTGTTTTGTTTGATTGTTTTTATATCAATTTGTATAAAAAAGTTGTACAGTCTAATATTACTTAATTAATAATTAAATTGTTTAATAAAGACATTTGGCACAAATACTTTAATTTGAATTCACAATTTTTTACCTCAGTTAATCTTATCTAAGTCAATCCCAAACACACCCTTCAAAATTTTTCAATGTGAAGTGCTGAAAATGTACGATAGACATTTTAGGTAGAATTACATACATTATCTTCTTTCTTCTAAGCGCTTGTATGTGGTGCTTTGGTTTTTAGAGTTACATAACCTCTCTGGAATTCTAATTGAATAAGTTACAATTCCACATAATTAGAAGTCCAGTTAAATTCTGGTTATGTACATCCTTTTCTAATTGTAGTTAAATATGTTGTCTCATTACTCAAGTATACTGGTGCTCCCACCCCCTTGTAGTCATTATCCTTTTGTTTGTGCAGGCGCACAATTTGTCCGTGAATGATGGCATGTTTGAAGGGCGTACCACAAGTGGTGTAGTTTTATGTTGGACTACCGTGCTTTTCGCTGGACTGCAAAATGGCTATGACATTGGCCTTCTAGGTACTGATTGAAAGTTTCTATGATAATCTGACAATGAAACAAAACACTTACTATGTGCACCCATTAATTTGTTCCGTTTTTATAAGTGAGAAATCTATGTCACTCTCCTTTATTTAAACTTTATATATCTATTTGCATGTGGAGATATACATATATACTGTTACTTCTTGACTTACATTTTGTCCAGTGTGCCATCAGTGAAAGAGAAATAGTAGTGTTCATTAATACATCTGTAATCTATTTTTTCAATGCGTTTTCTGTGTTAGTCAATCTAATTGATGTTGCCTTGTAACTATTTTATTTCCAGTGTACATAATATAACTTCTATTGTGTTTCAGAAACCTCTTTTATTTCATTTTTGTTTTTTTTTATCAAAGTGGAATAGCCACCCAAATTTTATTCTCGACTACATTACAAAATTACCATTTCCCACGACTGACATTTGAATATCCTATATAATCTAACATGTACAAACCTCTCAAAACTTTTGGTATACTACTTACATCCTCAAATGTACGTACAATCCTTCTGATGCAAATATCCCCAATTTACAAGATAATCAGCTCCTTTATTGCTCTCTCTGACTCTGTGCATTAAACAACAGTCCATGATACTCAAAAGCTACTTCATATCTGATACTCCATGTAGAAATAGTTGTGCCTTTCGAAACCTTAGATATTGTCACAATAATAGTACTAGTCCACGTTCTAGGCAAATTTCCCCCCATAAAAAAATTCCTTAACTGCAGCATAGAAATGTGTTTCAGAAACTTAATCATGTACTTTTTTTATAACCCTTCGAACCATTTGGAATGAATAAATGTTAAACTGCTGCTTGAATTTAATTATTTATTGGTTCAAGTGATGTACCAGCGGTTGAAGATTTGCTGTGGGAATTATTCCCTTAATTCTTCAACGAATTGAATCACACAGAAACAAATAACTATTGCAAATACGATAACACAACCATGCAGATGGTTTTAGCAGCATTGTATTTGATAGTTATCCCTAGCAATTGGATTTCATCATGAATCTCCTCCAACCGAGGGAGGAGGTTTGTCTTACGCCTTGCGACTGTCCCTTGGCACCTTACTCTGCTTCTTCGCTTTAAATGTGCCAATAATTATAGTTGGACGTGCAGTCCTTAGCGTCGGAATCTATAGTCAGGTAAACAAGTTATTGAACATCTAATTAGTACTTACTTTTATGTGCAATTCTTACTCATTTTAGGTTTTATAATACTAGATGACTTCAAATTTTAGTCCGCAGTAATTAATTTAGTAACATTAATTTGCTATTTCTTATTTGCAGGTCATTCCCCTGTACATAGCCGAGTTACCTCATTCTACAGCTAACAGGGCAATGACAATCGTCTTTGCAATTGCAACTTATGCTGGGGTATGTGTTTCCAATATCTGAAGTGGCCACTTCGCCACTGTCCATGTTAAAGGATGGAGGTACTCCATAGGGCTATTGTTAGGGTCGGTACTTTGTCTGGCATCTCACTTGTAATTCCTGAGACGCCAACTTATTTAATTTTTAGTGGGGGACTAGAGAAGGCTGAATCAACATTGAAGAACCTCAGAGGTTCTGAAAATGTTGGCTCTGGGTTAAGAAAAATAATGGACGAGTTAGACGAACCGTCCAGACAAATAATGCGGCATTCCTCTCGTCCAGCATTTTTTATTGTTTTGTTTATTCAACAATTAAGTGGGGGCAAGGGCGGTGACCTTTTTCGGAGATGTGGTATTTGAGTCGCTTGGATTTGACAAGCAGGCGGCGACTATAGCATCAATAATTTGTCTCGCGATAAGTATAGTTGGTACTATTGTATCGATATACTTGGATCGTAAATTAAGGAAGAAACAAACTATTCTTGTGGCGTGCATTTTGATGTCATAACTCAGGTCACATAGTTTTGAAGGAGGTGGCACTTATAGGATCGGTTGAAAGGTTACCGGCAATTTCGATTGTAGTCCTGATGTGTCTATATTCATTAGCATATTCATGAGTGTGTGGACCCTTCGGCTGGATCGACCAGACCTTCCCCACAGAGATTGAAGAGGTTACTCCTGACACACTTCAATCTTATATTAGGGTTTATAGTAGAGCACTTGACTTCAGCCATGATGTGTCAGCTCCGCCACTACGTGTTCACCATCTTTGGCATTTGGAACATTATTATTTTCTTCATTGTGTTATTTTTTATACCCGATACGAAGGAAATACCAAAAAACGAAAGGGTGAATCGGGTTTGGAACAAACATCTGTTCTGAAAAAGATACATTTCCAGTAACAGGGAGGATGCAGTTGCCAATGTATAAGAGTGCAAGTATTATACATTGGCAACTGCATCCTCCTTATTACTGGAAATATATCTTTTCTATAACAGATGTTTGCTCCAAACCCGATTCACCATTTCGTTTTTTGGTATTACCTTCGTATCGGATATGAAAAATAACACAATGAAGAACACAATAATGTTCCAAATACCAAAGATGGTGAACACGTGGAGGTGGAGCTGACGCATCATGGCTGAAGTCAAGTGCCTTACTATAAACCCCAATATAAGATTAAAGTGTGTCAGGAGTAACCTCCCAACCTCTTCAATCTCTGTGGGGAAGGTCTGGTCGATCCAGCCGAAGGGTCCACACACCCATGAATATGCTAATGAATATAGACACATCAGGACTACAATCGAAATTGCCGGGAACCTTTCAACCGATCCTATAAGTGCCACCTCCTTCAAAACTATGTGTATCAAGACCTGAGTTATGACATCAAAATGCACGCCACAAGAATAGGTTGTTTCTTCCTTAATTTACGATCCAAGTATATCGATACAATAGTACTAACTATACTTATCGCGAGACAAATTATTGATGCTATAGTCACCGCCTGCTTGTCAAATCCAAGTGACTCAAATACCACATCCGAAAAAGGTCACCGCCCCTACCCCACTTAATTGTTAGGCAAGTTGAATAAACAAAACAATATAAAACGCAGGACGAGAGGAATGCCGCATTATTTGTCTAAACAGATGGACGGTTCGTCTAGCTCGTCCATTATTTTCCTGAATTTTTCTTAACTCAGAACCAACATTTTCAGAACCTCTGAGGTTCTTCAATGTTGATTCAGCCTTCTCTAGTCCCCCATTAAAAATTAAATAAGTTGGCGTCTCAGGAATTACAAGTGAGATGCCAGACAAAGTACCGACCCTAACAATAGCCCTATGGAGTACCTCCATCCTTTAACATGGACAGTGGCGAAATGGCCACTTCAAATATTAGAAACACATACCCCAGCATAAGTTGCAATTGCAAAGACGATTGTCATTGCCCTGTTAGCTGTAGAGTGAGGTAACTCAGCTATGTACAGGGGAATGACCTACAAATAAGAAATAGCAAATTAATATTACTAAATTAAATACTGCGAACTAAAATTTGAAGTCATCTAGTATTATAAAAACTAAAAAGCAACCTAAAATGAGTAAGAATTGCACAGAAAAGTAAGTACTGATTAGATGTTCAATAACTTGTCTACCTGACTATAGATTCCGACGCTAAGGACTGCACGTCCAACTATAATTATTGGCACATTTAAAGCGACGAAGCAGAGTAGGATGCCAAGGACCATAGGGACAGTCGCAAGGCGTAAGACAAACCTCCTCCCTCAGTTGGAGGAGATCCATGATGAAATCCAACTGCTAGGTATAACTATAAAATACAATGCTGCTAAAACCATCTGCATGGTTATGTTATCGTATTTGCAATAGTTATTTGTTTCTGCGTGATTCAATTCGTTGAAGAATTAAGGGAATAATTCCCACAGCAAATCTTCAACCGCTGGTAGATCACTTGAACCAATAAATAATTAAATTCAAGAAGCAGTTTAACATTTATTCGTTCCAAATGGTTCGAAGGGTTATAAAAAAAGTACATGATTAAGTTTCTGAAACACATTTCTATGCTGCAGTTAAGGAATTTTTTTATGGGGGAAATTTGCCTAAAACATGGACTAGTACTATTATTGTGACAATACCTAAGGTTTCGAAAGGCACAACTATTTCTACACAGAGTATCAGATATGAAGTAGCTTTTGAGTGTCATGGACTGTTGTTTAATGCACAGAGTCAAAGAGAGCAATAAAGGAGCTGATTATCTTGCAAATTGGGGATATTCGCATCAGAAGGATTGCACATACATTTGAGGATGTAAGTAGTATACCAAAAGTTTTGAGAGGTTTGTACATGTTAGATTATATAGGATATTCAAATGTCAGCCGTGGGAAATGGTAATTTTGTAATGTAGTCGAGAATAAAATTTAGGTGGCTATTCCACTTTGATAAAAAAAAAACAAAAATTAAATAAAAGAGGTTTCTGAAACACAATAGAAGTTATATTATGTACACTGGAAATGAAATGGTTACAAGGCAACATCAATTAGATTGACTAACACAGAAAACGCATTGAAAAAATAGATTACAGATGTATTAATGAACACTACTATTTCTCTTTCACTGATGGCACACTGGACAAAATGTAAGTCAAGAAGTAACAGTATATATGTATATCTCCACGTGCAAATAGATATATAAAGTTTAAATAAAGGAGAGTGACATAGATTTCTCACTTATAGAAACGGAACAAATTAATGGGTGCACATAGTAAGAGTTTTGTTCATTGTCAAATTATCATAGAAACTTTCAATCAGTACCTAGAAGGCCAATGTCATAGCCATTTTGCAGTCCAGCGAAAAGCACGGTAGTCCAACATAAAACTACACCACCTGTGGTACGCCCTTCAAACATGCCATCATTCACGGACAAATTGTGCGCCTGCACAAACAAAAGGATAATGACTACAAGGGGGTGGGAGCACCAGTATACTTGAGTAATGAGACAACATATTTAACTACAATTAGAAAAGGATGTACATAACCAGAATTTAACTGGACTTCTAATTCTGTGGAATTGTAACTCATTCAATTAGAATTCCAACGAGTTAGAATTCCAGAGAGAGGTTATGTAACTCTAAAAACCAAAGCACCACATATAAGCACTCAGAAGAAAAAAGATAATGTATGTAATTCTACCTAAAATGTCTGACGTACATTTTCAGCACTTCACGTTGAAAAATTTTGAAGGGTGTGTTTGGGATTGACTTGGATAAAGATTAAGTGAGGTAAAAAATTGAGAATTCAAATTAAAGTATCTGTGCCAACACTACACCAAAATACCCGAATAGTCACGGTTTAAAACTGTGACAAACCTTCCTTGTCACGGATAAAAACCGTGACAATTAGCGCAGTGACAAAAATAAATCATGTCAATTAAAAACCGTTACAACAACCAATTGTCACGGTTCTCTAAGAGGATCTGGTGCACGGTAATAGGTCAATATGTCACGGTTTCAAACCGACACAAAGTAAATATTTGTCTTGGTTTAAAACCGACACTAACTTGGATGATTATCACGATTTACAACTGACACAATATGAGTCTTTCCCTCTCCTAATTGTCACGGTTCAAAATCGTGACAAGGTGAGACCTATGCACTATTCGTTATCTTCGTCCGAGCCAAGATTTTACACTTATGATAGATATTGTCACGGTTTTGGACCGTGACAAGTTTACGTAAAAAATTATAAAAAATAGTTGCCAAAACGGAATTTCCCAAAAAAAATCTAAATTATACCTGCAATATAAGTACAATCCCAGATTAAATTTTTATTGCAAGTATAATCACATAAACCGAATTCTCATTGCAATTACAATTCCAACAACTAAGATGAAATATATGTACTATATATATTCAAACTTCAAAGCATAAATGCAATGTGTGTATATATATATATGGATCATCATAGAATCATTCTAGGAGAATGCTATACATTATACTTAGTCATTTGAACTCAAATGCACCGTAGGTAATAAAACAAAATGTAAACAAGAAAAAGTTCCGAATATTGAGATCCTTCCAAATATATCACACAAATTATGGTTCAAGATTCCATCTACATTGAAAAGATCCGATCTCAGTATTAAGCAAGAAAGAAGTTCAAACTGCAGTCTTACAAGTAAATAACATATTTACTAATTTGCAATATAGCCATTGCTCATGAAGCAATATCATAGATTTTTAGCAACAAGATGAAGGGATCCTCCTCTTATAATCTTGAACAGTCTCTCTTAGGCCTTAGCAATCTTCTCAAATAATGGGTTACCAAAAAACTATTGCTTCAAGAATTTTCCTCCTATAAGAGCATCTCTAACCGTTTTGTAAAATTTTTTGTATAAATCTTATGTGTCAAGACACTTTTACACAAAACTTGAAGTGTAAAAAATATATGCTCCAATGGTACATTTTTAAACTTTTGTGTAAATTTTAAATGAACCAATAAGATAATTATGCATATTAGATATCATGTTATGCAAATTTTAATTATTTTTTCTTGAATTTTGGTATACAAAATATTATAATAATGAATCTTAATTTGTTGGTCTTGATGAGTAGATTTTAGATCTATAATTTTTATTAAAATATATGATTCTATTAAAAGTTACTACATTTTAAAGTTTTATAAAATAATTGAGGAAAGAAAAGGCTAACATGACAGTGTAAACTTGGTGTGCATTTTATACATTTATTTTATACAAAAGCTAAATTTAAAATACTACTAGAGCCCAAAATTTTTACAGGTTTTGTATATCTTACACAACCTAAATATATACTACTGTTGGAGATGCTCTAACTATACTAATTTTGCAAGTGAAATAAATTTCTCCTTGTTTTCTCAAAGGGAAAAATAATATCATCTGCAAATGGGATACATGTTAACCTCACCCTTTGTCTAACCTACCCCTATATATGTACCTTCAACTAGACCTAAACCAAGCCCTTTTCATATAAACTCTAACTTAGAAGCAACTTTACAGAACCCAATTTGATAACGATGAAAAGTAGCAACTTTATCCACCAACAGTGCCCAAACCAATCTGTAATTCTTAATGAAAAAAGGAAGACCTAGTAAACTTCTTTCGGCAAAATGAGATATTCTCTACTTGTATGAATGATTGATCAACAAAATGCAATGGCAAAATGAATCTCATACTGATCCTTTAGTTATAGTTAGGACATTGCTTTTCATTTTCTAGTTAGAAAAATGAATGTAGATAAGGCTAAACATAGATTTTCCGTCACTCTCAAAATTGATGTATATAATGGGTTCAAGTTCAAACATGAAACTAATAAAGAAAAAAAACGTTAATATATCTTATTCTTAAAAGACTAATTGAAAGTTAAAAGTTATATTTTCGAACAAGATGGGGGGGGCGCTAAACTTGATCTTCTTTATTGATTGAACAGCAACCTCCTCCCTATCATTACATTCTGCCAAATCCTATAACAATCCCTTTTTCCAGCAACACCCCAAATCCAAACTCATGAGAAAAAGTATTGAATTGGAACAAATTTTACAGATACCAAAAAACACTTGTATTAATGAAACCAACATAAACAGAATGAGACTTTGACATTATGATTCAAATAACGTGGCTGTTAAGGTGAAACTAAATAAAAAATGCAGAGAAATTTTTAATAGGCTAACCTGGACATCCCATAAAGTAACAGTGAGGAATATTAGCCTTCGGGTTCAGAGAAAAACTTCAATCAGAACCACAGAGGATGTCCAACCTACATATCAAATTTCATTTCCATTATTTTGTAAATGAATTTATCATTTAAAACTTTTGTTGTTCCACGATAAACTATTTCCGTGAAGCAAGAAATCGAAGATGCTTTTTGTTGAAGGAAAAATTTCTTCTAGTTGTTTACCTTGGAGATTTTACAGAATTTTGTAATTAGCCCATGTGAATGAAGTGCTCAACCCGCATTTTCCCGAGGAACCTGTCAAGTGAAAAAGGAAATATGCATTTTTACAATGGAGAGAATTAAGGGACAAAGATCTTAAATTGAAGAATAAAACCAGAATCTCTTTAATACTACCATAAAAAAAAAAGGTCAGTTGAAGTGTGCAGGGCTTCTTAACCCAATCTATGAGATGTTTACATTGAGTTTCCTCCATACATCCTGTGAGATATTTCTCTGCCTTGGATGAAAGCACTTTGATATGGAGAAATTAAGAAAAATCAATTATTACATTGAAGAAAAAGTAGCCCTCGAAATAGCATAAAACTGATGTAGGAGACGGCAAAAGTTATTTTGGAAATTGAAGTAACAGTTACATATACATTTTAAAGCATGCAACATACATAAATCAAATTCACTCAGATGTCTTTGTTTCTTCATTTGACATATGATATCTAGAACTAACTAGATAGCTTATGTGAAATTTTAGTTTAATGGCCACAAAAAAGTATATGAATAAACAAGTTGTTCAAACAAGACATTAGAGAGGCTTACCATGTTCCTAGCTCATATCCGATCCGTCACTCGATATGTAATCTAATAATTCTTCTGGGAATATAAGAAACGTAAGATAAATAAGAAATCGATCATGGAAGATCCCTCACGTAAATAGAAAAAAATTAAATTGCAACATAGAGTTGAAATATACCTTCGTCTTCTGAGTCACATCGTATCTTTGTGTTTGGCAAACATGGTAGATTTTTAAGTGACTCGCATCCAACAATGCGCAATCGTGTTAAGGACTCCAATTCCTCAAGTCCCTGGAGCTCAGTCAGTTTCACAAAGTAAAAAACATCTAACTTTTTTCAAATTTGTAAGGTTTGACAAATCAGGTAAGTTTTTAATATACTTGCACCCATGAACATCAAGTAATTTTAAGGATTTCAGTTCCTCAAATCCAAGTGCTTTAACATTTTCGAAAATATATCAATTTCAAAAATAAATCAATTTCGAAAATGATTAAATGAATCAAGCTTTATCAATTATTTCTCACGTATCCACATAATTCAAATCCAAGTGCTCCGGTTAATTTTCGAAATAAATCAATTTTGAAAATGATTAGCTCGATGAATCAAGCTCCATTAATTACTAACTTAGTCTAAACCTGCCCCATTTAAAAATATTGTGTAAAGAGAGAGAAAGAGAAAGACAGTTGTTGTAAAACATGTATATGTAAAAATAGACAGAGCTATATTTTAACTATGGTAAAACACATACATGTATATATGTAGAGAGACGGAGATAGAGATAGAGAGAGAGAGAGAGTAGTGTACCTTTTATGGGATGCTGGAAAGAAGTCATTAATGGGAAACCCGACCAACTAAAGCAGGTAAACCAATTCTTTTTGTTGGTGAAACTTCCTTGACATGCACAAAAAAGTAGCGTACAATTTGAGTATGTAACTTTAAATTATTAATTAAACATCAAAAAAATAAAGCAGTGTACGATTTGATGGATTTAATTCTAACAAAAAAAAGGTGTATGAAGTTATTAGTTAACGCAAAAATTGAATAAAATCAATTATCAGCAAAAGGCATATTTAGTGAGCCAAGTCCTCTAATGATTCATCAATTCAGCTTTTGTGCTTTCTATGGATTTTTGGCTTGGCTGTCTACTTTATAACTCTTTGATTAGTACTTTATGTTTTGTTAATCACATCACTAAGCCACACGGCTTTATTTAATTAGTTGGCCAAAACTAAGCCACACGGCTTACTGTTTTTTAGCAGTAATTAAACTAAAAATTCTTCCTTCATCCCTTTGAATAAGACACAGGGATTACTTGCCAATTTCTTGGATTTACTCCTTAGTAATCACAATTAATTCCCTAAAAGAAAAAGGCCTTAAGGTAATTAAAATTAGGCCAAGGCATTTTGTGCAGTATAAGATGGTCACAATAAGAAAACATTATAAAAGGACCGAATATAAAATCAATGGCACAGCATCATTGCAATTGCTATAGTCACGTGGGGCCTGAAAACCAATAAAACAAAGGGGCAATTAAAAAAAAGGGCTTCTTAGAGAAAGATTTTCACACTAAAGTCAAGGAATAATTTTTTTTTAAATAAAGGGCCTATTTTTTATTTTATTGATAATACGACATGTGCCTTTTTTTTGCATTATAAAATGACATCCCAACCCTTAAAATAAACTAAAAAATACCAATATGCATTAAAATATGGACTACAATATGAACTTTGCCGTCTATATTTCACTGCAATATGAACTTTGCAGTCCATATTTCACTGCAATGTGAACTTTGCAATCGATATTTTTAGTGCAAAGTTCATATTGCAGTCCATATTTTACTGCAATGTGAACTTTGCGGTCCATATTTTTAGTGCAAAGTTCATATTGCGGTCCATATTTCACTGCAATATGAACTTTGCAGTCCATATTTTTGTGCAAATTTCATAAAAAGGGGTAATTTAGGTAATACATAACATGATTTTATTAATTAAATGATATTTAAATTTATTCAAATACATTTATTTAAAATATAAAACAAAATAAGCCTCTTACACTAATTACCAATTAAAAATAGGCCCTTCATTCAAAAAAATATTATTCATTGGATTTTTGGTAAAAATCAATGTATAATAAGCCCTTCTACCTAATTTCTAGTAAAACAAATCAACACCATCTCAAGCACATATTTCCATGTCATAATATTTTAAAATGTATACAAAGATGTAATAGTAAAAGGTCACAAAAAGGAAAGATAAATACAGCACCATATATATTCTATTTTATAAATGGAACATCCTAAATTAATTTCTTCCAACTCACAAGTTTTGTATGGCATCTCTTCACTGCTGGCCACTAAGTATAATAAATACTGATTTTCTTTATTTTTCCTTGTGTTTTGTGATAGCCAACATAAAGTTGACTCCAACATTAAAAGAAACTTGCAACACTCCACTCCTAGAGTAATTAACAATATCCCATAAAACTCACTTCCAAAATTAAACACGGATACATGTACAAGGCAGCAGTAGAATAATATAGTCAAATCTAAAGAAAGGAATTGCACTAATAACATATATATATATATATATATGAGCATTTCACTAACAACTTGAGCACTCAGATCTGGAAAAAAAGTCGTATCAGCATGGAGTGAGGGCAACGGAGGCATCTAAAAGAAGCTACAACTTACCAAATACTTGGAAAAATAGGTAAGTTCCAAAATTAGGTTTTATCCTCAAATATTTAATCTACATACACTGATTCGCACACATATAAGCAAGATTAACTTCACTAATTGAAACTCTGATATTTTGACCAAAAAATCATATTTCAGAATATAAAATTCAAAATCAGAAACATACCTTGAATTCAACGTCGAATATACAAAACAGCGAACTTGAAAGCTAGTGAGAACTTGAGAGGAACAACTTGACGTGGGTTTGAGATTTGAGCTAGTGGGCAGGCTAGGGCTAGATGAGGATAGGTTTGAGATTTCGTGGCGAGGCTAGGGCTGAGCGTGGGTGGATATTTGGAGGGGACGAGGTGCGAGGAGATGAGAGGAGCGAAGGGGATGAGTGAGGGTTGAGATTTGGGGCTCGAGAAAGGGGGACAGATGGGAAAGTGGAAAAATAGAAAGGGGAAGAGAAGGAGATCGTCAAAATTAGAAAGGGGGAGAGGGGAAACGAAAATTAGAAAGGGGGAAACGAAAATGGGATACCGAAACCTTACACACATATATATATATATACACACATATATTTAGTGTTGTAATAAATACCATCCAGCTTGTATATAGCTCAAAGAACTAGGAAGGCCACTATGATGCCTAATTAAGGTTGCACTTTATTGGTGCCGTTGGACTTCCTTCGGCTGGTATACATTTATAATTGCTTCAGCCCCGTGATATTTCGTATTCGGTTTCACCTTCATTTCAATTCCTGCAACCTACATTAATAATTATAAAATTGATATGATACATATTCAACAAATTTTAATTTATATATTACATAGTGACAACAATATTATTTCTCAAATAAATTAATGGGCTGTGATGTTTAGTGACAACAAATTTATTGGAACTGGATAGTTGTCACAACACATCGATCTCTTGCCACGGTTGATTAATTAGTTCAAGACAGAGAAGATAGAAGTTGGACGAGTTCTTTGTTAAACAGAGGGTTGATTGAAGTGGACACATTATACTAGTTTTTGTCTTTAATGTATAATGAAAACTGTAATTTAGTTTTTATTGAATTGGACTAGAGTTTGCTTCGTCAAACCCACCCTAATTATATCTCTAACTAGAAGTTACAAGGGTGGAGTTTGGAATCTTACAAAGGCCTGGCCTCTTTAACTTTTGACTTTGGTGTGACCAATGTGTTGGGGTGCCGGGTAAATATTTTATTAGTTTTGTAAATAATAAAGGGAGAGAGATCAGTATTAGAAGTCAAAATCTATGTATATATAAACTGAAAGAAGAGATTCAAATTGTACATGACATTAAAACTATGATGCACGGATATTTTCCCGGAGGGCGCGTATTTTGCCCGACACGTGTCTGACACAAGGACACGCTCGGACACGCTCAGGACACGCGTGTCAGAGAGTGTCCAATTGTTTATTAATTTTTTTTTTCACGAACACGCTGGAAACACACTTGAGACATGTAAATAGGGATCAATGTCTTAAATAACTAAAAATATGGGGTGTAAATAATAATAATAAAAAAACTTAAAAATAAAACAGACGCACATACCAATAGAGAACAAGAAAGAAGAAAAAGAAGTGTTTGATTTCTTGGATCTTATCTCCATAGGTCTTCTTTTTCCTTGAGAGAGAGAGAGAGAGAGAGGAGTAGTAGGAGGAGGAGAATGAATAAAGGTTGATGTAAAATTTGAAAATGCAAGATTGCAAGCTGTGAGTGAGAGAGTGAGAAGGAGATCATGTGAGAGAGGAAGGTGCCGTGCAGAAGGAAAAAAAGGACAAGGGGAGATGAGCATGTGGGGGACAAGATGGGATGGGTAGAAAAAAGTAAGGGATTAAAAAATGGGAAAAAAGAAAAAAAATAATTAACTAAACATGTCTCAATCTTTTTAAGATATACACTTTTTTTAATATATATAGATATAATGGTAGTTCTTTGTTATTTTGCAAAGTATTTTATCATATTATATTATTATTATTATTATCATATTATATTATTTAAAATATTATTTATATTAAAATATAATTAATTAAGAACGTGTCCCCCTTACATGTCGTATCCTAAATTTTAGAAAAATTGTGTGTCATATGTCATATATCGCGTGTCACGTCCGTGCTTCATAGCATTAAAATTAAGATGTCTTTCCTATTTTACCTCAGTAATAATCAACCATTAATTTAGAAAACACTTATTGAAAATGTGATTCGAATCATCAATCTCTCAATTAATAAAAACAATATCAACCATCATATTAACGATTTTATTTTATTTTATTTAGTGTTCATTTTGCATTCTAAATTAGATATATGTGTGCATATAAATCAAGTGTGTAGCGCGCTTGTGCCCATATATTTAATTAAAGGAGGTAAAGTCTACAATATTTATATATTTTTAATCTTCAAAGCAATTAGTTTGATAATAAAAGGGAAATTTGCTAGTTATATCCTAATTCCACTTCCAGGGATCGACGACGTCCTAATTGTCACTAGAAGGAATTAAGAACTTCTAATGATAGCATTGAAGGTATAACAACTTTAATATTGTGATGGAGGAGACTATATTATATATATATATATGAGTCTTCATGTAGTTGTAATAAACACTAATGATAGCACGATATATATGATAAATCGTGTATCTTCATGTGAGGTCTTCTCGGGTATTGTAAGCAAATATAAATATGTCAATTTGTTCACTAGTATATATTTCGTTACATACATATATATACCTTTTAATTAAAGGAAATTGCAAAACCGCAAGATTTATTTTATACTAAAAGTTAACAATTGGTACTGGACTAAAGAGAACTGAGGCATTACATATATAAGACAATGCATTTTATGATATAAATATCAAAAATAAATATTGGTGATTGTTTTATTATAATATAAAATATATAAAAAAGTTTTGATGGGAAGAAACGAAAACTTACGTCATAGCCCACACCAGCCGCTGATTTGAGGGGAAAACTGTTTGATTGGTATTGCTTAAAAAGGGATTTAGCACTTCCAAGTTCTTCTTTGGTAGTCCTTGGTATAAGTACCATTCTTTTCGGGCACCCATTCTCTAACTCGTAGGCTTCCGTAATATTCCTCTCCGAAGCCGAACTAGGCCTTAACTATTATTACCAAAATTAAAAATATAATATAAAATATTACGATTTCTTGAATAACTAGAATTGCAATAAAAAGATATAATTTAATAAATGGAATACTTATTAATGTTTTCAACTTAATAAATAGATAAAATTTAAATTTATACTATAATCAAATTTATTTTAATTTGGGTAGGTTGACACTTAATTTGTTTGAGCAATTCTAAATAAAAAATAATTTTTAATTTAGAAAAAATTTGACTGTTTGACTTTGGGGCAAGTTTCTCGACACGAGCCAACACATGTCTTCCATTTAAAACCAAACCCCTTTATTTTTGTAAACTTACACTCGAACCGGCCCCAACCCACATTGACCCGCCTCGTTGTAATTTGATGGTACTATAAGGGTATTTAGAGGAATAACATTATTATATTCTGGGTAGGTCAGGTTAAATGGGTTTAGTTTACGAAAATCTGAATCTCATCTGACCGGGCATTGGCCGGGTGTATATATATATATATATATATATGTATGTATGTACATGCATAAGAATTTTTGATCGAACTATTTTGAGCGACAAAAAAAACTCAACATCTGAAATAGAACTTCTTCTATTTAAGACTTTAGTTAATGATAAGAGGATATCACCAAGTATGAGAGAAGATAAAAGAGAACCTGAACCCTGTGACTTTAGTAAATCAAGTTGTACGATAAAAATTGGTTGTAAAACTTTTTAGATTTAACTTTCAAATCTAAGAAAATAACATTTTTTTACAACCAATTTTTATGGTACAACTTGATTTACTAAATTTGTCAGGTGTACTTTAAATTTGTTGAAAATATCGATGATTTTAGGTGTCAATTATATAGTGTACATAGTTTTAAGAACATGGAACATAATTATAATCTCTCTCTGTGATGGTGGCAAGGTTGGGTGTCATTTTTGTATAACAAAGATTTATTTTTCTATTCATGTTTTAGTACGTAGTGGTTATATAAATTAAATCGTAGTGCCATCGACACGGGCATACCCTAGTAATCTAAGAAAATAACATTTTTTTTAAAATAATACTTTTGTTTTTTTATTATTTTAGAGAATACCCTTTTTTAAAAAAAGAGGAAGACAATAACGATAGTTTGTGAATTGTTGTGTTTTAAGAAATGTATTAAATTTGACATTTAGTGTTGGTTATATCTATTAACATAATTTAAGTTAGATAATGGGTGGTATTATTATCAAAATTATATTGTACTATGGCGAAGACATAATTAATTTAACAATAAGTGAAAATGTAAAGTTAGATAATGGATAAGTGTTGTTGTAAGGTATATTGATTACACGTCAAAAAACAAAAAAAGCTTTTAATTTAAAAATTATATAAAAAAATGAAAGTCTAAAATAATTTATTTGTTATGAAAGTGAGAATTCTTTTTTTAAGAAGTTTCTACTTAAATCATAATATGAAAGTAACACAAATTTAAAATCACCAAAATGTTAACTTACATAGATAAAAAAATATTTTTTTTATACATAATTTTATAATAACAATGGATCTTATTGTATAGGTATTCATGAGTAGGTTTCAAATATATATTTTTTATTAAAAATATATACTTTGATTAAAAGTTATTATATTTTTAAATTTAAAGAAAAAAAGGAGAGAGAAATTGGGTTTGTTTTGATTGTGTGTGGATGGAGTATATTAGTGGGTGTAGTACTCTAATCTAAAGGTGCAAAGTTAGTAGAAATAAACAAATCTAAGGTGGAGAATGCTTCTTGGAGATAAACTACATCCTAGAGTCTAAAATGTGTGTAAGGAAAAGTAAATTTATCAAACTAAATCTAGACCTTTTATTAGGTAGAATTTCAAAAGTTCTTTAGTAAAAAAAAAACCTTTCCTTATTATATAGATATGTTATATTATTAATGAGATCATCATAAACTAGTACGTTTCATATAAAAATATGAAACTTAATACACTGAGATATTTTACACTCTAATATAATATTACAATATATAATATTCTAACGGCAAAGACAAACGGCAGCTAACGAAACTCAACGGCATTACTTGAGGGCGCTTAACGGCGTTAGTTGACGAAACTAACGGCATTACTTAACGCCGCTAACGGCATCACTTTGACAGAGTAACGTCTTGTGGGAGCGCATGAATCGGCGGTGACAAAGTGCGATGAAAGATGCGGCGCGTGGAGCGTCGGTTTGAGCTGGATCTTTTTTTGTTGTGATCATCTTCTTCAGACGATGAGATTGATGTTTGGTTTGGATGATTTGGATAAGATATGAGTATGGTCGAAGCTTGATCTTCTGAAGTGTATTTTCGGATTTGAAAAATGCTTCGACGGTTTGTTTTCAAGCTCTGAAACTTGAAGCCGCTTTGTAAGATTTGTGGATCTAATGTTCTGAAAATCGTAGCCTCTTTGTAAGATTTGCGGATCTGATTTGTGCGGATCTAGTATTTTCAGTAAGAGAGAGAGAGAGAGAGAGAGAGAGAGAGAAATGAAGCTTCTGTTGGTGGATCTGATATGGAAATTTGGGGATTATTTGAACGGAGGTGGGTTTGAAATGGCTTTGAGAAGGTGGATCTGATACCAACTTGGAATTAGAAGGAGAAGATGTGTTTTGTTGTATATTTTATTGATAGAAGAGGTTCTTATAAATAGGGGAAAACAATTAAGAGATAATACAATAAGATATGAAATTTAATACACTGAGATATTCTACACTCTAATATAATATTACAATATAAAATATTCTAACAATTTTTACGAGAATGTGGAGATTGCAAATTCATTAAATTAACATCACACAACTACCACCACTTTTCCCCAAATTAACCTCTGTTGATGACAAATCAACCAACTCCTCAAAATTTAAAATTGATGTAGTAACTTGCAAACACAAATTAACCTCCAAGATGCATGCTACTCAAAAAATAAAAATAAAAAATTCAATGCATGTAAAGCAAACTTATCATAAACACAAACACACACCTTAATAGTCTTTTTTAGTTATGTCTCCAATAGTTGGTTATCTTTTGTAGATAAAATGTTTCCCTTACATGCAAGTGTACCATCTAAAAACAAACAAAAGATTAACAATAAAACAATAGTAATTGAAGAACTCATTCTAAAATCCATCAACTAATCTCTCTCTCACCCAGATGTATATGGCCTTGGTCTTGGCCTTGTATATATATTGACGTGAAGTATGGGTTTAGGGTCTAGCTAAAGTTGTTTCACTTTCTATTTGTTTTGGTACAATTTATTCTGTTTTTTGTACACTGGTCAACTTTCCCATATAATTTTTTTATTTAAAAAAAATAGAGAGTATCATATCGAAAGTTTTTTCTCCCCAGAGATTGGAGGGGTTGAGGAAGGGGGGATGGGGTTGTTTCACTTTATTTTTATTTTTTTGGGTAAACTTCATTCTATTTTTGGTACAGTGGACCACATTCCCATAATTATTATTATTAACTTTTTGCTTAAAAGATAGTATCACATGGGAAGTTTTTTCTCCTGGCCAGGGGACCACAAGCAATCAAATAGTAAGTTAACATATTAACGAATAAAGAAGTGTTAAGAGAAAGAGAAATTTTTTGGGAGGGTGGAACAACTTTTTTATTTTATTTTTTGTTACACTTCTTTATTTATTGGAGATGCTCTAAGATGTGTGATTTATCATTTTGTATCTGCCAAACTTCAATTAAAATGTACGGTTCAAATAATTTGAACTATAACTTTACTTCATAAGATTTGTCCTAAAAAAATGTGTAATAAATATACTACTTGTTCCTAAAGTAAATGGGTTAATTTACAGCTATTACAATAAATAGACCAAAGGAATCTATAATGTATAATATTATGGAGAAAATAAATACATTAATTATTTAATAATTATTTTTCTTATATTTTTAATTGTAGTAACATTAATTAGTTATTAATTAATTTTTATATTCTTAATGTATAATAATAATTATAATAATAATAGAAGTAGCCACCGGCGGATCCAGTAAAGGGCAAGCAGGGGCGAGCGCCCCCGCTTGGTTTCGAATTTTCTTTACTATATATGGGGTCTTTTTTTAAAAAAAAAATATAGGGATTTTTATGCAGAATATATACTTGAGGGTATTTAAGTGTAAAAAAAATAAAACTTTCAATCAAACACCGCTCACAGCTCTGCGCCTCACTTTATTTCTCAACTCTTGGGTTCTCTCTCCTCTCTGTCTCTTTTATTTCTCCCATAAGCTCTCTTTCAATTGTATGAACTATTATTATTAATACTATTATGTTTGTGTTAAAATTTTAAGACTTTAAATATGATTTGGAGTGTTTTGAATTTCGCCCCCACTTGGTCGAAATCCTGGCTCCGCCACTGGAAATAGCATCATTTATTATATTGTTTTTTAAAAATGTGTTATAATTAATAGTTTTATTTTCAGTTTGCCATGGCCAATGATTTATATTATCAACTATTTAGATTGAAATTAATATCTTTTTGAAAATAACAAAGTACAAGATACAAAATTAATTTTAAACGGAGCCAATATATATTTTATTCTCCATATACAACATATTTAAATCAACTATTTGACAAAATTATTAAGATAAATTAACACCACTAAAATTATATGTTTATTAAATACCCGTGCATCGCACATGTTGATTGTTAACTAGTTGAACATGTAAAATGATCCCCCGCATGATAGAATATGAATCTAGTTTTATACAGATACGACCCACTATGTACTAAGTAGTCTGCATGATGCATGTTCCTTAACATATGAAAGGAACATGCAGGGGGGATAGGGTTGTGTTACTTTCTTATTTTTATTTTTATTTTTATTTTGGGTAAACGTCATTTAATTTTTGGTACAGTGGACCACATTTCCATAATTATTATTATTAATTTTTTGCTTAAAAGAGAGTATCACATGGGAATGTGATGTTTTTTTCTTCTGGCCGGGAGACCACAAGCAATGAAATAGTAAGTTAACACATTAAGGAATAAAGAAGTGTTCACGAGAAAATTTATCGGGGGGGTAGAACACTTTCTTGTTTTGGTACACTGGGTACAAATTATTTGGTGTTATGGGTATAAATTAAGGGTTGGTTACTCCATTATATAAAATATAAGTCGGTGGCAAGTTGCCGAATTAAAAGTCAACATTCAAAGGTAGTTTATCGAGTTAGAGGTTAAAATTCGGTAACCTTTTAACGATATCAAATGTCACTGAACTATTTCTAAAAATTGACTTGGTCAAAGTTTACCGAATGTTAAGTCGGTGGAAGGTTATCAAATCAAATGTCGAAATTCGGAAACGAGACACTAATTGTGCTTAAATTTGGAGTGTCACCATATAGGTGCCATGATCAATAATTTTAAAATTATGGTATTAACATTATAATAATATTTTGGCTATAAAATCGAGGTGCCTATCACATGACCTATATATATTGGCTTTAAAAGAGAGTACCATGTGGAAGTCTTCTCTCCTGGCGCCGGGGGGGGGGGGGGGGGGGGGGGCGCACAAGCAGTGGGATTAATAATTAATAAACTAAATGAGTAATTTTGTTTTCATCCGAAATATTTTACAATTTATCCACGCTGGTAAGTTAATTCGCCTTACTAACTAAATTTAATCAGGAGCTATAAGCTAAATGAGTAATTTTATTTTCATCCGCAACATTTTACAATTTATCCACGATGCTAAGTTAATTCGCCTTACTAACTAAATTTAATCATGAGCTAGGATAAATTTAAAATAAAAATAAAAATTAGGGACTTATTGGTTTACAAGTACTAATTTTTTAATTTAATTTTTCAATTTTCACTAAATTAATCAATATATCCACCTTAATAAAAAATGGTGATTTAAGTGTAAAAATTAATGTTAACATAATTAAAGACTAAGCAGCCTTTATTGATAATATAAGATCTACTGGTATGAATAGTTATAAGTGTAATACAAAAACAGAAAATATATATTGATACAAATTTTGAAAATTTCAAATAATTGCAGATTTGTGCAAAAAAAAATAAAAATTAATGACACACGCAACACCTTCTTATACTTGATAAGCAATGCATGTATTATCAAATAATAAATATTGTGCCATTAATAAATACCATTTGTTATGAAAAGTTTGTTATTTATTGTTATTTTATCGAATCTTCATATAAATATGTTTATTTTTATTCTTGCCTAGTCATTTAAAAAATTAGTTCTAATTTTTTATGTACAATATTCTATGTTTGTTGTAAATTAATTATACGATTTGACTAGTGACCCTTATAGTCATATATAAGTATTTATTTTATTTATATTCTTGCGTGATCTTTATATATGTGGTTCAAGCAGCTGTGATCCGATGGTGGAACTGATGACCTACTTACTTGATCCTAGCCTTTTGCCGGATTAGTGTATGGGTTGGATTTAATAATTATGACACATATTCATA